>CAWUFW010007855.1:600000-956950 GCA_963921515.1 Calotriton arnoldi | reverse complement strand
GCAGCACACACATCAGCCCCACCCCGAACGCACATGACACGTGACAGGCCGGCCACAGACATGTCCCCAACGCCCAATTCACGGACAACACCCAACGCCACACAACCGACGCACACATGTCAGTGAAGTCACGCAACAGCAGGACACACCCCAGTGTAACAAACATGGCGAAGCACACAGCGGCGGCAACACCAACTAGGAGAAGCAGGGCCCCTTCGGGAAGAGGAACGCCAGTACCACACTGAAAAACCCATACCACCCTGCACATATGAACAAGACACATGAAACGGAACACCAAAGAGCCCGGGGACCGACAACAGGTGGCCCAAGAATTACATCCACACACAAGGCCCAACGCAGAGCGGAAAGGCAGGCTGCCGCCCACACAAGGGAGAGCAGACAGCACTGAATGACCTTCCATTCCAACACCGAAACCACAGCCCTACGACAGAAGCCGGTGAATACAGCCATTGTCCAAGAATAGACCAACACAGGCATGCCGAGGAGACCGACCACACGGCAGATAGCGCATATCACAGAAGCACACAACGGACGGGGAAGAAAGAAGAAAACACTCCCCCATGTCGGCCACATGCAAGTTAATTGGAAGGAGTCACACAGCACTGACCTTGAACTGTCTGAGAAGCATGTGGGAAGAGGGCCCGTGTCCTCCAAACAAGCCAACAGAACACAAGTCCTGTCTCCCCACGACTACACAGAGCTCACAGCAACCCCGGAGTGTGCACATTGCAGACTGCACACACAGCCGGAGCACGCCACCACAACGCACCGCTGCGAAATGGCAACCGCAACACACCTACCCAACTACGCCGAAGAGCTCAAGCTGTACCAAACCAGCACGATACATACATTGGGATGCGATCTCCTGTCCCTGCTGAACGTAAGTTACCGACTGACTTACCGCATCACATTGTTCAGCTGCGTCATGCCCGTCTTCTACTGTCGGAGGTGTCCCTACCAGCATCCCGTCGAGATATGCCTCTCCAGCCCGGCATGTCTGAAGGCGGACCTGCTACCACTACTCCTCCCTCTGGACGCACACGACAGGGCCTGCTCTGCCTATGGGGGCATGGCGTATGTGGCCAACATCGCACGCGCACTGAAATGGAACCACTGTGCCTCCACACGACGGATCATCGAGAACAGCTACATCGAATGTCACCCAGCATGCCCCATCATGGTCCTCCAAGGGACAACCTACGAACAACACCTTGACAGCCACCATCCGCTTCATTGGCTGGCAAACATGTACACCACCAATGACATGGAAGCCCTGCTGGACGGCATCGCATACCTGACAACCTGTAAATACGTCGGACCACAACGCAGGTTCCCCGAGTGACCTATGAAGTCCAACCCCGCACCCATGCTCAGCTTCCGCACGGGATCTGGCCAGTCACCACCACAACAGCCATACCAAACGACCGGCAACTGTAACCACACCATTAACGACATCGCCATGACATCGGATATGACCGGGACATGCACACTGTTCCCCATCACATCCAGGAACACCGCATGCATCGTGGGAGGCAGTGGCATGGGCTCTGTGCATCGCACCCACATGGACGGAACTGCACGAACAACCAGGACACGACATGGATCCAGCGCACATGGACACACACACCGCTCAGTGGACATGAATAGGTCGCCTGGAGTCTGTGGGTGCTGCACCCCTCCCACCCCCGCCCCGGGAATCCCATACCAGGACCTTTGCATGGACGACAAGTGCATACAACAACAACACGACCCCAGTGACTGTGACATGTCCAGTAACCACCACAGTGCAACAACAAGTGGCACGCCGCTGCATGCACGCAAGCACATGCCCTGATGTCATCTCACATGCACGCGTGCATGAGGAACAACCGCAGCAAACCTGTCACATGGAACTGAGATGGACTGTGCCCATGATGCCGAGCGGTCTGGTAGGCTACATGTATACCGTCTGTGTCAAAGTCCGCAGCTCCGCAGCTATACGTAAATGTACATTAGCACAGCCTTGGCCAAGCAGATGTAACCCCACACCCTATCCCATTTGTAATCATGCTCAGTATATCCTCAACATGTATTCCGCTGCCAGTAGTGTCCACTATACTGCATCACAGAGGACAGAAGACTCAATATAATGTTTGAAACCAGAACTGTCTCCGCTGACTCATTTCACAAGTACGAATGAGAGAGGATGAGAGTATGTGAAGTACACGGCAGTCGTGACATGACCATGTAGTCCACTGGTATTGGATGTCAACGCAAATGAGTAGCACTACTGTGGAAGACACACATGTGTCGTGTGAAGTCGTATGGACGCAGTGCTCAGGTGGGTGGGTGCGACGGGTAGATGCGCACATGCCAAGTTGGAGCACGCCGTGTTGGGAGGGCTCATGAACAGTACACCACCGCTTCCCTGGGCATTGTGAGAGGACACCTGTCGGGGGGAGTGAACACGTGTGTGCACAGCAGCCGGGCACACGTACAAAGCGGTACCAGGCGCACCTCAGCCCACCCTCTGTGGACGAGCTGGATCCTGTTGTGCGCCCGCCATGCCCCTTGACAAGGCACACACAGCCCCAGTCGACCAGGTGTAACCCCAACATAGTCAATCCGCACAGGCGATACAGGGCACGGGATGGCAGTGGAGCATGGTGTGTGAGAGGTCTCCTCGCGCTCCTCCTGGTCATATCACGCAGGCAATAGAACCTCAACGTCCAGCATGGCAAAAAGTCAAATGGAAGTGTAGGGGGACGCACCACAGCACGAGCAGCACTGACGTCACGGGAGGTGGCTCGCACCATCCCATCCATTGCCCATCATACCAACCACGCCACATGCCATTGCGACTAAGTGCAAGCGCGTGCGCCACCACCCCCGAGCCCTCCCCAGAGAGGCCAAAGAGTGAATGTGTGGGCCATCAGCCACAGACGGACGCGGCATGGCCGCAAGGGCAGCCACAGCCACTGGGTGTCGCAGGTGGCGGATCCGGAAGGCGAAGACTGTGATGCATAGTCCATGCAGGCCGGGTCTCCATTTGGGGCACCACGCAGGTGGACGGCGTCCCGCCACACATCATACCCTGAGACAGCCCACTCGTGCAACTGGACCCACACATACACTCCTTGCCCTCTCTGGTGCAAGCTTGGGGCTGCCTGTGCAAGCGCTAGCCTCGCAGGTGAGCATGCATATTGGGGGGCGAGGGAGGACATGAGGGCTGGGGCGAAGATGACTGTATCACTGTCAGTTAGTACAAGGGATGACCCAGATGTGGAAAGGAAGAGACGTGTCCCGTGTGTACTGCAACTAGTCGCCAATCCAACTACCCCCCATGTCCGGAATGTAAGCCCGCACCTAGGCCCGCCCATCTGCCACATCGAACATACCACCAGCACGACAACCTTCCCATTCGAAACACTGACTGGGGGTGGCGACCAGTGAACAATCATGTGTAGCCTACCCACGCGTACATGTGGGCCCTCCATGATCCATGTCACCTGCGGCAAAGACATGACATGCGCAATGAGGGAAGTGAGGAGAGCTGTCCGCCCCACGCGCAGAAGGTGCATCAGCTCCACAGACCCAGCAGCGAGTCCAGCAGGGGTCACATGTGCAGGGGCAGCTGTGCCTGGTGTGAAGGCACATGCATATAGACAGCACATCGACCAATGTGTAGTCTGCCCACATCCACAGTCCATCATCATGCGGACATAGGAATTGAACACAGGGCAACACATCTTGGCTGGTGCACCCACCGTGACCAACAATGCGCAATCATCGACGTACCCGCCCTGTGCATGGCCCCCACCCCAACGGAGGCACATCCAGTGCCACCATCCCACACACACAAGCCTTCCACGGAACATGCTGTGTCCAATGGTCAGTACAGAGTCAGCGCCCATCTGGTGGATCCTGAACAGGAGACACATGCACACACATGCCAGCTCCCACTATGTACGACTGCCACCTGGCACGTGCAATGTAACCTCTCACCTGTGACGTGTGACTGCAAGCACACAGCCGTCTTGGCATGGGGCTGTCAATGTGGACACCAGTCAATGTTTCGGGAGCTGTGATCCGTACAGTGCTGTACATAGGGTGCAGTGCTGACACCTACTACTGTCTCATATCCCCTCGTGCCACAGGTCCCACTTGTATTGGCCGCTCAGCCCGTGCCCACATCGTCGTCGTCGTGTGCCATACTCATCCAGCCTCGGAAGCAGTACCATGCTCAGCAGACACTCATGTTGCCGTGGCGTTGCCGCTTGACGAATATGCAGTCAGTCCCCATCAGCACGCCCCGCAAGTCATTGGGGCCTAGATCCCCATGTGCATGCACATGGCAGTGGTATGTCTCACTTGCCATTGCCATTGTTGGGAGACCTGTGTAAGTGTATTGTGGCCGTGCCGTCCCAGCTTGACAGCTGGGCTGTGGCTCATGTGCTTGCTCAGTCATGTCAGTGATGTGTATGCGAAATTGCTATGTGCCGTGTTGCTTTGACATGTGTCCTCTGCCATTTAACCCAGGCGGAGACCGAACATTGACCGCCCATACCAATTGCTGGCGGACATGGACGATACAGAGGTAATCAGGAAGTTTCGGCTGGACAGGCCAACTCTGCATCGACTGTGTGCCATGTTAGAGCCCCATCTCCGTCCCCGCAGGGTGTATCCGACTGCTGTCACCCCCACGGCTAAGGTGATGGCCGCCATGCATTTCTTCGCCACTGGGTCATTCCAGCACACAGTGGGCAGTGGAGGAGGGATGTCCCAGCCCATGTTCAGCAAGGTGCTGAGGGATGTACTGGCAGCCATGATGCTGTACCGGAACAGGTACATCAGATTCCCCAGGGCTCGTGAATTGGCGGCAGTGAAGGGTGCATTCTATGCCCTTGGCAGAATCCCACACGTCGTGGGAGCCATTGACTGCACTCATGTTGGCCTTGTTCCACCACAGGCCACTGAGCACCTGTACCGCAACAGGAAGCACACGCACTCCCTGAATGTGCAAGTGGTGTGCCTTGCGGACATGGTGATCACCCACGTGTGTGCAAAGTTTCCAGGCTCGGCCCATGACGCACACATAATGCGCAACAGCATCTTGCCACGACTGATGGCCAATCTGCAACAGGATCGTGGCTGTATTGTCGGTGAGTATGTGGAGTGGTGTAGCGTGCTGGTTGTGCGATGCTGTCCCCTGTCCAGTTGGAATAGCAACGGTTCTCTGTGTCCCTCACACCCAGGTGACTCTGCGTATCCGAATGGGGCATGGCTGCTCAGTCCATTGAGGAATCCTCGCACCCCAGCAGACGATCGATACAATGAGGCACATGGGAGGACCAGACGTGTGGTCGAGCGTACCTTTGGCCTCCTCAAGTCCAGGTTCAGGTGCCTGGACCGCACCGGGGTGCACTGGCGTACTCCCCACAGAAGGTGTGCCAGATAGTGGTGGCGTGCTGCATGCTGCACAATCTGGCCATTCGGAAGCAGATCCCCCTCATTGTGGATGACGGAGATCAACCAGGGCCCCAGCCCGCAGACCAGGACAGCTCGAGTGAGGTGGACAGCGGAGAGGAGGAAGCTGGGAATGTGCGCCAGCAGCTCATCGCCCGCTACTTCACTTGACGGTGAGTGTCCATGTACGACGGATGATGTGTCTGTATCTATGCAGGTGTGTGTGTGCTGTGTCAGGGTGGCCGTATGTTCACTGCGTGCAGTGTGTCAACGCTCCATGGCCAGGGTAGTATGCCACTGTTGGTGGCTGTGGCATTGTGCCCTATTGCTCTGTGCGATGTGTGTACATTGCTTGTAGTTGTTGACATGTACTGTGTGATGGGTGTGTGACACACTCATTGAATGTGCTCCTGTTCTGTCTCCCACCCCTAGGTCCCTACAGGCCCTCCGGATTCCATTTCCATGCCACGCATCAGGTGCCTTTCCGCCCAAGGTGGCCGTTGTATTCCGTACAATAAAGACACAGGGCACAAACAGCAGTTAGTGAAAAAGGTGCATTTATTACAAACTGTGACATGTGATTGTGTGTAAGGTGATGACAAAAGTGGTGCGTGCAGTGACAATGAGCTGTCGGTCATGGCTGCGTGATGATCAGGGTGTACCCACTGGTTCTATGTCCATAGTCCAACACACACATGCCATCCAGATGGCTGTGTGGAGTGGGATCGTAGAGCAAGTCAATGCAGTGGCTGGTCAAGGAAGGCTGGCGGAAGGCTGGCTGGCTGCCTCACTTGCGACTGGAGCGTGCGAAGTCCTCCCGGGAGATCTGTTTCCTCTTCGGACGGCCCCTTCCACGTTTGGGAGGGGGGTGTGTGGTGGCGACCTGCTGGTGGTGGGTGAGGTGTGCTCACTGGCTGTGGACGCAGGGGAAGTGGACACTGCTGCCCGAGCCTGCGCCCTAGCAGGTGGTGGCGGAGGTGGTGTTGCTGGCCTTGCCTGTGACCCCACCGCCACCACCAGCTGGCCCATGAGGTCCACGAGTTGGTCCATACGGGACACGAATTGGCCCATATGGGCGTCCATGGACCTCAGCACCCCCAGCACCTCCCGCGTGTCAGTAGCAGACCTGGCCCATTGTCCTTGGGCCTCTTCATAGGCCCCAAGGACTCTGGCCATTTGAGGCAGGGCATGGCTCCCAGGGGAGGCTGGCGTTTCCCTGACCCTGCTCCTCCTACCAGTCCTGCTGCCACCGGCCTGCCCACTAGCCACATTGCTCACCACGGTCCTCGCTGTGGCTCCCAGGGTGGATCCAGTCGGCCGGGCCACCACCTGCGCTGGGGCTGGTGCCAGCGAAGACGTGGTGGTGGTGGAGGCGGTGGTGGTCGGTGCGGCGATGGTGGCGGTTGCGGCAGTGGTAGTGGCCGCAATGACCGTGGGTGTGGCCGCAACGACAGTGGCAGCAGGGGACTGGGACTGTTCAGCATCCCTGGATGATGGGTTGGTGGGTAGGAGGGGTCCTGGGGAGCGGCTGGGCCCTGCCACGCCAGATGGGCCAGCTTGGTGGTCCGTGTCCGAAGAGGTGGACAGATCCTCCAGATCCGTGTGTCCTCGTTGGGGGCTTGTAGGCTGGCTGTGCTGGCTGCTGCTCCATCCCCAGCGTCCAGCAGTTCGTCACCTGTGGAGAGAATGAGATTTGTTATTGTGTTGCACCTGGCGAAGTATGTATTAGTCGTCTGACATTGGCAGTTCGTGCAATCTCGTACATGGGTTTCCCGGAGGCGAGTGTGTGGCTGTGGCATCTGTAGGTGTGTGTGCTAGGCAATGGGACTGTGTGCTGTGCACATGTGGCATGGGACGGATTGGCCATGCCGATGGGTGTGTTGCTTTGCCCCTACTCATTGTGACTCTGGTGTATGCGGGCTCCTGGCCCATCCTGGGTCTGGTTTGTACTTTGCTTTTGGAGTTCAAATGGAACGCTTAGGAACGCATATGGCAACATGGGGGCCATGCCCCAGATTCGCATTTGGGATGGAATATGCTTTTGGGGTTCAAATGGAACGCTTAGGAACGCATATGGCAACATGGGGGCCATGCCCCAGATTCGCATTTGGGATGGAATATGCTTTTGGGGTTCAAATGGAACGCTTAGGAACGCATATGGCAACATGGGGGCTATGCCCCAGATTCGCATTTGGGAGGGTATATGCTTTTGGGGTACATGCTGTGAGCCATGGGTGCCGAACGTGACATGTGTTGTGGCAGCATGACAGTGCATGGTCTGAGGTGTGTGCATGCCTGACATGCCCTGCATATTTGCTGTCTGTTGTGGTTACTGGACATGGCATTGGACGCATCGTTATGAGTGAGTGATAGTTGTGTGCCAGCCAACGTATTGCAGTTGTCCCATCTCCTTGGTGTGCGTGCTGCCCTGTGCCATGTGCATCACTGCAGTGCTCGGGGGGGTGTGGCCCATGTTGTGTGTTGTTGCTCACAGTGTGTCGTGCGCTTAATTGACTTCTGGCACATGGTTGGTCATGGGCATGTGTCTTAGCGTGACTGCTGTATGTGTGGCAGCTGTGCGGATGACATGCCTTTCATGAGACTGGGGCTGACGGATGGGATGGATGGTATGTTGTATGTGCATGGTGTGTCTGTGTGTTTGATGGGTTCAGTGGTGTTCGTGTGCATTTCTGTTATTCCGCTCTGTTGCGTCTAGTGTTGTTTGTCTTACATAGGCGTAGTTGTGGGGTGTGTGGTTGACAGGCAGTAGGGGCTACATGGACAGGACTTCAATGGTGTTTCGGTTGTGTGTGATGAGTTGCACAGTGGCTGCCGTGTGGGACTATATTCAGTGTGGCTTGTGCATGCAGACGTGGCTCCTTGGGTGTTGCTATGTCTGTGATGGGTCATGTGGGGTGTGAGTCTGCTGTTCATGTCCGTGTGCACATTGTTCACTTGTTCGTGACGGTGGGCGGTGCTGCGTGTTCGTGTGCTACGTGACATGTCCCATGTGTTGGTGGTGTTATGGTCCTCATGCCTCCAGTAATCCAGCCCTGTCCAGTTTCCCACCTGCAAGTTGTTCGTGCGTGCACTGTACTGGATGCCACATGGCTCTTAGCGGGGGGTGCTCCATGTTGCAGGTCTGTGGGGGTGGGGGGGTGTAGTGGGTCGTGGGGGTGGCTGTACACCCACTGACACCGATTGCTGTGGACCGTGATGTCTGCCTTTCGGCTGTCGTTGTGCACTGCGGTGGCTGACACGTGGGTGTGGGGTGTGGGGGATGCTCCTCCTTGCTGTGCTGTGGGACTGGGGCCTGGTGTGTGTTGTACTTGGGCTGTCCACCGTCCCACCCACTGCACTTTGTGTTCCTGCCACTTACCTGTTACTTGTCAGTTGGTGCAGCTGTGCCTGACACATGGGTGTGGGGAGTGCTCCACCTTGCTGGTCTGTGGGAGTGGGGGCCTGGTGGGTGTTGTACTTCAGCTGTCCCCCCTCCGACCCACTGCACTTTGTGTTCCTGCCACTTACCTGTTACTTGTCAGTTGGTGCAGCTGTGGCGGACACATGGGTGTGGCGGGTGCTCGTTGTGGCGCTTCTGGCATATTTGTGGACCTGTTGGTGGTTACGTGGCTGGCTTAGTGTACACATGTCCCCACGCATCTTCCAGTTGTTCGGTTTGGCCTGTGTGTGGTAGTGTCTGTTGCATGTGCGTGTGATGTGTTGTGTATTGTGTGCTGGACATGGGGGTGTTTGTCCCTGGGAGCTGTGGCATGGTGGTTGCGCATGTGTGTACATAGCGGTGTGCTGGTATACATTAGTTTGTACTTACCAGCCTCCACTCCCCTGCTAATCCGGCGAGGATCTCCGGATGGATTACGACTCGCACCTTCTCCTCCCACGCTTTGAAGGTCTTAAAGAGCGCGGGATTCCCTCCGCCAGTGACGGCAGCCAGCTCTCTGTTTTTGCCCTCCTTCTTCTTGACCAGGCTCTTTACGTCATTCCAACGTTTGTTTATCTCGGTTCTGTTCCTGGGCAGGGTCCCGACTGCATTGACCTGGTCTACGATCCGGGTCCACATTCTGTTTCTGGTGGCTAGTGGTGTGTGCTGGACCATGTTCCCATAGATTTGTGGGTACACCTTGATGATCTCGTCGACCATGACCGTCAGCTCCATGGGCGTGAACTTGGGCATCCTTTGTGGTGCCATGGTGTTTGTGGTGGTGGTGCGGTGTGTGTTGTGTAATGTGCAGGGGGTTTGTGGTGCCGGTGTTTGGTGGTGGTGGTGGTGGTGGTGGTTGTGATGTGTGCGTTTCTGTGGTGTGCTGCTGTCCTTGCTGTGTCACTGTGTCCTCTCCTCTCCTCTCTGGTTTGCAATGTAGCAAGGGGTTGTGGTCTGTGGGAGTGCTGCTTTTGTACTCACCTATGTGGGTGTGTCCTCATGGTCTGTTGTTTTCAGGTGTGTTGTGTCTGGGGTTCTGGCCTTTGTATTTTTTGTTTGTCCGGGGGGTGTTTTCGGGATGTGTACTGTGCTTGTGTATTTGTGCGTGCCTTGCTGTGTGGACTTGTTGGCCATGTTGTGTGCTATTGGTTTTGTGTGCGGATGGTTTCTGTGCAGGTACGTGGGCGCCATGGCTTCTGCCGTGTCGATTCTCATCGGCGTTGTTTGCGCTGGCGGGCGGTATTTTTGTTGTTTTTCCGCGCTCATGGCGGTGCGATCGTAATTTCACGTGCGGTGTGTCGGCCGTGAGGGCGGGCGGTTTTGTGTTGTCGTGCGTGTTTCCGTCCGTGGCGGGCGGTTTGACTCCGACTCGGACGATGGCGGGCGGTATTTTGTATGATTTTTCCGCCGATGGCGGTTTTCAGTTTGTGTACTCATAATGGCGTAGTCGGTGTTCAGGCGGTGTGTGCGGGCGGATTTTTGCCGCTTCCATGCCTGGCGGATTTTTTTACGCCGGGTATCGTAATGGGCCCCTTAATACATATATTTAAAAATAATGAAAAAACTTTAAAAAAAATGTTAAACATACATATAAAATACATAACACTAAAAAAAACATCGATATTATTAACAACTATATTTTTGCTAACGATATTAATGACTTATTACTTACTTCGATATTAAAAAAATCGATATTACTTACCTTAAAGTCGATATTCTGGTCAACGATATTCTTGACTTCGATATTCTGTCCCTACGATATTAAAAACTCGATATTAGTGTAGGTCGATATTTAAAATTCGATATTTTGACTGCCCACCGAGCCCCCGCATCTGTCCCAACTCCCGGCTGACATCGCTGGAGCCACTCTGACTGGACAGTTGTTCTTGTCTCAGTATCATGACTCCAGCGATGTCAGCCATGGATCATTGGAGAGCATGGAGTGGACTGTGAGTGTCCTTTAGGGACTGTAAGTGGTCACTGATGGGAATCAGACACCCATGTATGGCATCAAGTTTGGCTGGCATGAGGTCGAACCCCACCCACACCTGATCAGCCATCTTCTCCTGGACCTCTAACACACGGCGTTGGAAGGCCATGTGTTGTTCGTCGGGGTCCTGGGAGACAGCCGAGGTGGTAGGTGCTTCCTGCTGTGTGGTCTGTGCAGGGGGTGGGGTCTCCTCGATGCAGCTGGGCTGCCCTGCTCCTGGAGGTGGGGTGCCGAAGCTGTCAATGAGGACTTGGAGGTCTTCGGTGTCGATGTTGTGGATGTCCTCATCGTCATCAGTGAAGAGTTGTTGGGGCTGCTCGGCAGGAGGTGTTGATGCTCCCTCTGCAAGGGGAGATGCAGTATTACATTGTGTTCACATGTATGTTGACGCATTGTACAAGTTCACATACAGACTGCATGATAATGTACATTGTGACTGTTTAGGGGGAGCTGCCTATTTGATGCGGGACAGTGGACATTTCGACAACATCACGGATATGTTTGTACTTGTACATTGACATCTCACATTT
This sequence comes from Calotriton arnoldi, assembly GCA_963921515.1. Lineage (NCBI taxonomy): Eukaryota > Metazoa > Chordata > Amphibia > Caudata > Salamandridae > Calotriton > Calotriton arnoldi. The sequence goes on along the minus strand of CAWUFW010007855.1, from coordinate 945,525 downwards.
CCCTGCTATGCCAAATGTGATTGGCCAGTTTCTACACACAAGCGGCACCTGTTGTGTCCTCTGTCCTGTTGTAAACGTGTTGCAGTTTGTACCACATTGTTGTCAATGCTGATGTGCTCTGACTGTCATGTGTGTGTGCTGCATTTTGGGAGAGTCGCCCCTGCAGCTCTGATTTTGCAGCCCCTTGTCCCTTTCAGGTGGTGTGCCTTTGACTTCTGTGCCCATACAGTGCTAAGATGTTGCAGACTTGGGTGAATTTGGGTCTTGGTGGGAGTTGGGACTCTGGGGCATGGTTTGTCCGCAGATGTGTTGTTGAAGTCAGGGGTTGTTTGTGCAGGTGGATGTGTCAGAGTGTGACCTGCTCCTTTACGGATGTGGTCCACACTCAGCCACCTCAGTGTGGTGGCGTGCACCATGTCATGATGATCGGACTGCAGCCATGCTAATCGTCATGCAGTGTCAATTGCATTGTCAGTGTGGCTCACGGACCCGCAGCTTTGCTGGGTTCAGCACATGTGCATGGGTTGGCTGTGAGATAAGTGATGTGTGGGCGGGCCTCCTCTGGGCACATAGTCGACGGGGGCCTACGTGCTGTTGCTATGTGTGCTGCAGTGTGCCAAGTGAATCAGGGACATGATCCAGAGTCATTGTGGGTGTGCACTGTGCTCCGCTTGATTGTGCATGTGTGCCATTGTGCCCATCTCCCCCGTCCCCCCAGTCCCTGGTCATTACTCACCCTGTTGCTGTTGTGTCGGGTCATGTTGAGCAGTGTCCGGTCCCCCAACTCCTGCCACCGTCTCCCCACTGATGACTGTGGACACCATTTCCTCCATCTCATCCAGCTCCTCCTGTGGCGCTGGACTCTCACCTCCAGTCTGCATTGCTGCCTTCTGGTTGTTGGCAAGTTTCTGCTTGGTCTTGCGCTTCACATCATTCCAGCGCCTCTTGACCTCATCCATTGTCCTCCTCAGCACTCCGACTGCATTCACCTTGTCCACGATGGACTGCCATGTTCCATTTTTTGTTGCCAATGACACAGTGGAGGTGACGAACAGTTGTTGATGGTGTTCTATCACCTCCGTGATCAGGATCCTGTTTTCCTGCGGACTGAACCGCGTCTTCCTCTTCTTCTTGTCCTTGCCCTTCACTGTCCCCGAGGTCCCAGGCTGCTCCTCTGGGGGGCTTGTGGGGTTCTGGCCGTCCTCTGTACCTGCTCCGGCTGCCTCCATTGTGCTTCGCTGTAGTTTGGTTTTTGTTTGTGTTTTTTCTTTCTGCTTTTGTAGTGGTTTTTCCCGCCTGACGTGTGTGAATTGCAGGCCTGGCGCTGCTTTTCGCTGATTGTCTTATCGCGGTTGGGCCCATCGCAACTTTTTTCGCGTTCGGGTTTGGATTTTCATCGCCGTCCCGGTAATGTTATCGCGGACATTTGACGCGTTATCGGGAGACTATCGCATGTTACCGCCGTGTTGAAAATACGACGTTCACCCGGAGTTATTTTCCCGCGATAGACGGCGATATGAAAACTTGCGTTAACCTATTTTGGCGATGTTTATCACACGTTCTTGTGAATATCCCCCTTAGTGTTGCATAAAAGCCTTTGCTGCCTTCTCTGGCTATAGGATAAACTAGGCAAAATGCAAAACTTTTCCCCTGACTCCCGATACGTCACAGGCCTCTCTATCTTCCCTCCCATTCTGATGGCTGGCCAAAAGACTGAAATAGTTAGGAATGTACATCAACCTGGGCATCACGAATATGCTCATAGATAACCTCTCCCCTCTGATTGGGAAAATGAGACTTGACTTTCAGAAATGGACTCGGCTGAAACTCTCCCTCTGGGGCAAGATTTAGGTAATTAAAATGAATGTGCCTGGAGATTTAATTACCTATTCAGTATGCATTGCTACCTCTCCTGTGTTCAAAAGAGATGTCGGAACGCATGGAGAAAGAAGCCTTATTGTTAGTACGGAAAGTGACAAGCCCAGGCTGGCACGATCTAAACTCTATGTGATCCAGTGAAAGGGAGGACTCCTTTTGCCCCACTTAGGGCTTATCGGCTAGCCCATTAACTGGTGCATTTTATTTACATGATCACCACCTATAGATTAACACCCTTGTCGGTCCTCCTAGAGAGGCACATCCTGAAGATTGGAGTGGACTGTGCACCTCATAATTTCCCTTACCCAACTGGACTGGGCCCCCCAACCCAATTCTAGAATATTTGACCATGGCCTGCTACAAGGCATACAAAATGTTGGACATTGATGATCAGGTACACCTCAGGGCATTGATATGGCACACCTCTGCCATTCCAAGAGGTGGGAAGGAAATGAGTTGGTCCCAATGGAAACGCTGCAAGATCCAATACTTGCTGGACATGATTGCGAATGGCACCTGGAAATCCTTCACTGACTTGCAGTGGGACATTTTGTCTCCTGAAAGATGGCGTTATAGGCAGCTATCACATGCACTTAAATCTTGCCTGGGTGCCACCCTGGTGCAACTCTCCCAATTGTCCATCATTCATTATCTTTTAACATGGAAAACTTCAAAGAGTCATGCGTCAGCTTACACGCCTCCATTGTAGACTATCTATACTCTTTGCCCACTTTCCTCGCCCTTCGACACTGGTGAGCTGAGAGGCTCCAAACACAATTCCAAGATGATGCATGGGACCTGGTCCTGGGGGACTACAATAAAGGACTCAAGGGTTCCAGAATGAAATACAGCTTTTACAAAGTCCTCCATAGATGGCACTGTACTCCAGAAAAGCTGCATTAAGCCAAGCTCTGGGCCTGATTTAAATGTTTGCGGGACGTCGACGGAGTGGGCTTTTTTGGCAGTCTTCCAATCCACCTACTTTGCAGTCCACCTGCTCTATTACAATACTGGCGGTTTGACAGAGTAAAGACCATTGCGGGCCCGCCTACTCCGCCAGAGATGTTCGCCCACGTTGACAGCGCAAGAGGCCAAAGTGTCTTTCGGAGGGCACACTGCCACATTCACAGCTCAGCCAATCATGATTTGCCTTCCTGCCTACGTGACTGTGGCGGTCAAGCCGCCACACCTGAGTTGGCAGTTTGGGACAGTTATAAGGCACAAACTTATCTTTACTCACATTTACTCTCCTTTACAGCCATGAACCCGATCTACCAGTTGATGCCCCTTATGATCGATGACGAAGAAAATCAACAGTGTTGTGAACGGAATCGACGTTAAGCAACACCTTTATCTGTTACCTTTTCAATTGCCACAGAACTGAAGTGCTGGAATCTTGTTTCAGAAAATCGTATTTACAAGCAATAGCATACCAATGTGCAATGCATATGTCTGAAATGTTGAAAGTTAAGAAATCTAAAGAAACATATATATTTCAGCACATTGGATAAAAAAAGTTGTTGTAAGCTATCTTCAAACAATTTTATGCCTGCACAAAAAAGGATAACAAATCAAAAAAATAAAAAGACATGCATGTGTGTTTAAGAGAAAGTATGAAAACTGTAACATCAAAAACATATGCAGCACACATTGGGAGAAGTGCAATGTAACATGATGTACAAATTGCACTGCACAAGCTGGAACCTTTGGCTTATTCATTAGCACTAAAATCAATGTCAGTTCCAATTTGGAGGTATCCAACAAATACATCCATGAAACGTTACCCTTTATCTACTGCAAGTACTGTACCATATCCAAATTCAATAGTCACAATAAATGATAAGGTGTAATGTATATGTGCTCAGACTGAGCAGGAATCAAGGTCAAACAAACACACCAACGATAACACAGTTAGAAAAACAAATGTTCAACATTAGTTGGTGCAAGTGGCCATTGCTAGGATGAAAGCCTACACCTACCTCAAATGGCCATCACATACTATGTTAACCAGTGTATTCACTCAACCATCTGCACATTAACTAATCTAGCAAGATTACATGCCACCATGGTAAAGAAAAAAAAGTACTTCGCATTGCTAGGAATCAAACAATTGTGAATCAAACAATTGTGTTAACATCTTTGACACAACAAACTTGGTGAAAATAAAACAATATATTCATGTGCAAAACTGAGATAATTCTCTCCAAAATGAATTGGTAAACTTCCTGACCAAAGTAAATAAGTGTCAATAAGTGTCTCTTGCACTCCTGTGTACTGACTGGCACAACAACTTGCCTTCAAAGGGACTGCCAAGAGAACCTCCTCAGGAAGGGGCATCTATGTGGAACAGCAGACACCTGTAGATCTTACATGGGAGAGGGTGGTGTGAGATTAAAAGGGGAGTCTTGGGCTTGGGAGGGGAAGAGGGGGTTTGCATTTTAGCAGGGGAGCTTTTTTCCTTTTTTTTACCAGAACTTTTGAGCTTGGGAGGGGAAGGGTGGGGTTGGGTTTTGGCAGGGGAGCTTTTTTCCATTTTTTTTACCAGAACTTTTGGGTTTGGGATGGGAAGGGGTGGGTTTGGTTTTCTGAAGGGAAGTTTTCTGTTTTTTAGGGGTAGTATCGGGACGGGGAGGGTATTTTTTATTTGGGAGGGGGGTTGGGACGTGGAGGGCATTAGGGCAAGGGTGAACAGGACATCCTCTGGAGGAAAATGGGTGGGATGTACTGGAGGGGTTGAGGTTTGGGAGGGAGAGGTAATGGATATGTCTGCTGTGTGTGTTGAGGGTGCAGGTGCGTGTGGGTCTGGTGTATGTGCTGAGGGCCTCATTTATGATTTTTTTACCGTAGGGCAGCACCGCAGGCCTTCCTGCAGAATGCAGCACACACAGAAAAAGGAAAATCTAGGAGAAATAAAGATATTTCTCCTCGTTGTGCCTCCCTTACGCCTCCCCTGGGAAGGTGTACGTTTTCAGTGCTGCCTCAGAGTTACGATTTCTCGTAAATCTGGGGCAGCGTCAAAAAGGCATGGATAATTCTGGGAACGCCCCCAGCACCACCTATTGCACACCCCTTTAATGCAGAAAACTGCGTTAAATGGAACAATATCTACAAGGCCAGCATTAAGCCAAAAAAAGTGGTTTAGTGCTGCCTTGTAAATATGGAGCAGGTGCCTGCGCCACCGGAGCATCACAAAAAGTGACGCACCGGAGGCGCAAGGGGCTTATAAATAAGCCCCTGAGTGTTTCGTGGTCTGTCGTTTGCTAGGTGTGTGTTGTGTGGGTTTGCGTTGGTGTTTGTTTTTCTGAGGTGTGCTTTCTAATGTGTGTGGTCTGGAGGTGCAGGGGGTGGGCGTGGTGCATGTAGAGGGGGTGGTGCATGTGTGTGTGGTGTTTGGTGTGGTGTCTGTCAGTGTGCTGGTGGTGGGTGTGAGGGATGTGTCTGTGGTAGTGTGTGTGCTGTCAGTTGGTGTGTCAGTGAAGGGGGTGAGGAATGTGTCTGTGGTGGTGGGGGCGGTGTCAGTGGGTGTGCCAGTGGATGGGGTGGTGAGTGTCTCTTTGGTGGTGGGTGCGCTGTCAGTGGGTGTGTCAGTTGAGTGGTGGTGAGTGTATCTGTGGTGGTGGGTATGCTTAAACACACAATGGTTATGGGGTAGGAGAAAGTACCCCACTCCGCCCTCCTAGGTATACCTCTACACACACATCGAAATGGGGCTTCGTAAGTACTGTCGTTAAGAATAAAAAAGGGGGGGACAAACCCACGTGTTTTAATACTGCCCTCACCCACAGAAATCTGTGGGATGCTTCATTATAGGGCTGCTAACACACCTCCGCGCAAGCCAACGCTGGAGGTGGAGCAATAGGGAGGGGGAGACACAATACAACACAAAAAGACAGTGTGCGGGATCAAGTGACAAGTGCAGAACAGTGTTAAAAATAGACCACAGGATCTCCAAAGCAATCCCTTTAATGATGGATTCCCTGGTCTAGTTAAAAGGTCATTCCAGGACCAGTGGATGGTGGTATGGTGGAAATTTAAGGACCACCTACCCCTCCACTCTGCAAAATGTCAACATGTTTCAGCCGGCTAACATGAAATCCCCGGCTTTCATCAGGACTATGACAGATCCCTTAGAAACTATCCCTACCTCCTTACTTGTGGAGTAGAACGTAGTCAGACTCTGAATAAATGCTCAGGTCTAGTGGTAGAGTAACTTACTCTCAGGAGGATACAGGAGCGCTTTTTCAGAGTGCGCATTACCCTATTGGGGCAGACAGAGGAGGAAATCTATGACAAGTATAGATTAAATGCAGCAATGATACATGATCTGATTGCAGAATTAGACCCACTACTGCAGTGTCAGACTCGCAGGACACATGCCATCCCCCCCCATGTGCAAGTCCTGTGTTCCCTGCAACTCCTAGCATCAGGTAGCTTCCAGGGGGTAATAGCTGCAGCTGGAGGTGTATCCCAAAGTTCACTATCGCGTTTCTTTAACGCGTTCCTGGACGCTATGTTGCTGAGGATGCACCACCACATAAGATTCCCAAATACCCCACAGGAATTGCTTCAAACTAAAATTGACTTTTACCAGATAGCCAACATCCCCCATGTAATTGGTTGCATAGTTGGGACACATGTAGCTATATGCCCCCCCTCAGTGAATGAGTACATTTTCAGGAATAGGAAATGTTATCATTCACTGAACATACAAGTGATATGAAATGCTAAGAACATCATAACAGACATGGTGGCAAGATACCCAGGGAGTACGCATGATTCCTATATCTTCAGGCACAGCGGCATACATACACATCTCCTTGGGGGTGAATTTGGTGAAGGATTCCTGCTTGGTAATCACATGTCACTCTCTTATGCAGATAATCATTTCCGTGTGAGACATAGCAGTGACTAATCTATTGGCTGTTTCTCCATAGGTGACAGCGCATATGCTGTGCGCCCATTCATCTTAACACCATACCTGAATCCAAGTACACCAAGTGAACAACGGTTCAATGCAGCACACAGGACAACGCGCAATGTGATTGAGAGGACCTTTGGATGGCTGAAAAGTCGATTTCGCTGCCTACATAAAACAGACGGCGCATTGCAGTACAGGCCAGACACCTGCTTTAAAATGGTCGCCACTTGTGCCATGTTGCATAACAAAGCAACTGCCAGAGGCGTACCACTTGAACTATCGGATAGTGAACCCGACGAGGACGAGGAGACATTACAACCACGACAAGCAAGAAGTGCATCAAGGGCAGCTAAAGGAAGACAGCGATGTGCAGAAATTACACGGAATTATTTTTTAGGTGGGTATTTATGAAATCCAACACAACATTGTTACTTTGACAACTAGATTTATTTAACTCAAAATAAAACAGTAGTGTTATTGCACACATGCGAGGCCTAAAAATTATGATGGGTAGACATAAATGTTTGTCATGGTACTTTACATCAGTCCAGACAAATATATTTTCTGGTTGCTTCACCAAAAACAAATCCTGGGGACATGTCCACACTATTTCCTGCGTCCTCGCACTCCCATTGCCCATTCTGGGTGCTCAGACACATCCCTTTGAGAGCTCTCTGATGCTGACGTATTACGTGTGCTGCACCTCCTGCTTTCCGTCACTGGTGCCAAGCTGCTACTGCGGCTGGAGGCATCCTCACTATCCCCCCCATCCATGACACTACTGGCAGCAACAGAATTGGTTTGCATCTGCTCCACAGCATTTTTGACTTGGATCAGTCCCCTCGCGACATTTCCGCAGCAATGGCTCATTTCCAACTACATGCCTTTTGCACGTCGGGATAGTTGTGCAGTTGTTGTGCTAAGCCGGTTGATGGCCCTAGTGTACCCATCCAAGCGTCCAAGAAATTGGTGGTGTCTTTTGCGATGGGACACTTGATCATCTTTCAACACTTTGCATAGGTCCCTGAGTGCAACAGGCATCTCACCAAATTGTTCATTGCTTTCCCTGCGACCTTCCTGCACAGCTGTTGTGAGATGCTTGATACTGTCACTCATCTCCCCCATGTTGCTTGCAAGAGTGGAAAGGTTTGCCTGCATTAACCGCCTGTGTTTTACTTGCCGGCCCTGTACCCTTAACATGGCATTCTCTAGACCAGCGTAGTATGTGGAACTCACGCCTTCATCAGCTCTCATCATTGCAGCTGCCCTGTGTCTCCTGATTCTCATGTTCCTACATTGCAGCTGTACATGTGGTCTTGCTGTGGGCGTATTCACAGGCTCTGCTGTGGTAGGCTCAGGTTGTCCCTCATCCCCTGTTTCAAGTGCAGGCAATGGGGCCACTGTGATCCTGCATCTTTTTGGAGCTGGTGTTGTGGGTGCTGGTGAGACTGCTACGTCTACACCTGACTGAGACTCACTCTCTGGGGGTGCATGTCCTTCACTGTCCTCTGACTCCTGCTCACGTGCATCTGTGAAATTGAACAGTGCATAAATAGTTAGCATATTTGGACATGTTTTCAAATTTGTCCATTGTATTGTTAAATAAAGTTTTTTGTGACACACGCAGTGTGTGGAGACTGACTTGCCTGTCACAATTGATTGAAACTATTCTGTTTTGCTACCCAACAGCCTTCCATTGTGGATTTACCGACTGCAATTCCCATAATGCATTTGTGTGTTACAAGTAAAACATGGTCTGGAATACTATGTTCTACACTAAGCCAGATCAGACGTACGCAGTTTGTTTGTTAAAACTAAAGTTTGGATGTTAATTTGCATGCATCTTACCTTGGGAGGTACTGGGTGGTGCTGAGGAATCTATTGTAGTCACTCCAACAACTGCCTCCGGCTGCAGGGCGGACTCTACAAGGTCCTCCATGGCTGTGGGCAGTCGCGGCTCCTGGAGGGAGTGCTGCGGGGTGGTGGGGCAGGGCGGGGGGTAGTAAACTCCGGCATACGGCCGAACGGAGTTAAGTACATAATTAAATAAATAAAACGAATTACATTGCGCGCGCCGCATCGCCATTTGGCGTTGCAGCGCACGCAATGTAATTCATTTTATTTATTTATGTACTTAACTCCGTTCGGCCGTATGCCGGAGTTTACTACCCCCCACCCTGCCCCTCCCCCGCCCCGCCCCACCGCCCCGCAGCACTCCCTCCAGGAGCCGCGACTGGCTTTGGGTGATGTTTGGGTGGATGGCCCGCCTCCTGTTTTTTTGGCTTCAGCAAGCCTTTCTGCAACCCTTTCTTTGGCACGACTCCGCAGGTCATACCACCTTTTGCGCAAATCCGGAATGCTGCGCTGAGAAACTCCCACTGCATTTATTTTTCTTTGCATTCCCAGCCACAATTTTCATTTTTCAGACTCTGGGACCTGCAGTGACTGTTTCCCAAACAGTTTTTCATGGCTCCTCACCACTTCTTCTATCAGTATCTCCAAATCCTTTTCACAAAATTTCATTTTCCTTTTGCGCTCCTTCTGTGGTGTTTCTGAAGCCATGCTGGTAACTGCACCAGTTTTAAAGATCCAAAGTTTTCAAAAATGCTGTTCTCCCACAGTCTGCTTCCTCCTCCTCACTCTCAGCACACAGGTAACAGCATGTGCGTGGTCACTTCCTGATTCTTTTTTTTACTTCGGAATAGGGGAACCAGGAATATGTTTATCCAGGTCCTGCACACGTACTCCCAAATGTCAACTGATTCTAACAAATTAGTGTGCAGTTCCTAGGTGTGAGTGGGAATGTTCAGGTCTTTGATAAAGTGCCCTCACACACCCCGAGGGATGTCATGCTTCATCATTGGGCTTGCTCCTCGTCGGGCCGGCGCTGCAATGCCCGATGGGCACCCGCGAAGGGGCTCTTTAGCGGAGTTCTTTTGGTGATGAAGCCGTAAGGTGCATGTGGGTATGTGGACTAGGTAGTGCAGTGAGTGTAGGTGATGTTAAAATTGGTTTAGGGCAGCCCTATTCCAGGGGTGCACTAACCTAACTAAAAACTATCAGCCCTAATTGGATGCAATGGTCCTAGAGGGTGTATGTGGTGTGGAAGGTCGACATGTTTCTTGCCTTGGCCAGCCCCTAATGGGTCTAGTGGCAATTCATCAGGACCAAGTGTAATTTTAGAGAAGTTTTCAACTCTGACACTACCGCAATGCAGGTTTGGACGCAATGGAGTAGTAACCAGCTTTGCAAGTAAACATCAGGTCCGATTGACCTGGTGTGGTGAGACCTGAAAGAAAGTGATAATAAAATAGAGTTTTAAAACATGAGGCTGAGCCTCGCGGCACTAAATAGTATCAGAAAGGTGAACCCAATATGGGTCAAGCTGTGGTGGCATCCTTATTGCCCAGGGGGGGAAAAAGGAATCATTTCTATCCCATGTGTTGTGTCATCTTATGATACTATCTCCAAAATGACGTGTGGTTTTTCTATTGAAGTATAACTATAAATTAATTAAACACCAAGGTAGTGAAGATAAAAACATATGTGCATTATTGGCGATGTCCCAATGGACTGTGGACAGATCACTCACCCCTTAGTTGGAAGGTCTAGGCTGACGGGAGCAATATAACAGAGCACCTCGTTGCTCGTGATCTAAAATAAAAGGTGGTACATGGAGAACATCGCGTCAATAGCCATTCATTCTATTTATCTTACCAGGGGCTCTTGGAAGGATCCAACAGTGTTCATACTCACGGTGGGTGGCGCGGCAACTAGCCGTGTTCCTACCCCTACTCTGCTTCCCGTGAGGTGGGTTTCTGGGGGCGGGGTATTTAGGAATGCACGTCAGCGTGATGGCGCTAGTGTGTTGGAGGAGGCGGCCATCTTGGGAGGAGCGACCCCTGCTAAATTTACATGATCATTCAGCCTAACTGCCCTTAGCAGGGGTCGCTCCTCTAATCCAATACACAGAGTGGTTTATGGCCGTTCAAAATAAACCTTTTCGTTCAGGGCCCACATTCGAGAACCCTTTAATAATGGCAAAATTGAGCATCCAGCGTATCACCACAATTTTTCAATAAAATTCACTCCCAAGATGGCTGCCTCCTCCAACGCACTAGCGCCATCACGCTGACATGCATTCCTAAATAACCCGCCCCCGGAAACACACCTCACGGGAAGCAGAATAGGGGTAGGAACACGGCTAGCTGCCGCACCACCCGCCATGAGTATGAACACTGTTGGATCCTTCCAAGAGCCCCTCGTAAGATAAATAGAATGTATGGCTATTGACGTGTACCACCTTTTATTTTAGATCACAAGCAACGAGGTGCTCTGTTATATTGCTCCCGTCAGCCTAGACCTTCCAACTAAGGGGTGAGTGATCTGTCCACAGTCCGTTGGGACATCACCAATAATGCACATATGTTTTTATCTTCACTACCTTGGTTCCACTATCACGCCAATCTGCTGGTAATTCAGTGCTGATGTCACAAAACAGCGTGCATATTTATATGTGTACACTTGCTCACTGCAAAAATTACGGGTCAAGTGGCTACCCCCGTTTATTGCACTGGGACAAGTCATTACATATATTGCAACGATTTAGTTGCCTTCACCCAACGTCGATGTTTGTCTTTCTTGTTTCATATATATCTGTGTGATTACTCCAGGAATGAACGATCGGAGTTTTTGCACGCACAGCGTCTCTGGGACTCACTCCCTAATGAGGTCTCAATTCGAGCAGCTTGAGCACTGTCAAATGACACGGACAACCGTAGCAGATACCGCTATGAGCATTACAGACTACTCACACATACCGATATTTAATTAATTTATAGCTATACTTCAATAGAAAAAAACCACACGTCATTTTGGGATGTAGTATCATAAGATGACACAACACATGGGATAGAAATGATTCCTTTTTTTCCCCCCCTGGGCAATAAGGATGTCACCACAGCTTGACCCATATTGGAATCACCTTTCTGATACTATTTAGCGCCGCGAGGCTCAGCCTCATGTTTTAAAACTCTTTTTTATTATCACTTTCTTTCAGGTCTCACCACATCAGGTCAATCGGACCTGATGTTTACTTGAAAAGCTGGTTACTACTCCATTGCGTCCAAACCTACATTGCGGTAGCGTCAGAGTTGAAAAATTCTCTAAAATTACACTTGTTCCTGATGAATTGCCACTAGACCCGTTAGGGGCTGCCCAAGGCAAGAAACATGTTGACCTCCCACACCACATCGCCCTCTAGGACCATTGCATCCAATTAGGGCTGTTAGTTTTTAGTTAGGTTAGTGCACCCCTGGAATAAAGTTTAGACCATAGGGCTGCCATAAACCTATTTTAACATCACCTACACTCACTGCACTACCTAGTCCACACACCCACATGCACCTTACGGCTTCATCACCAAAAGAACTCCGCTAAAGAGCCCCTTCGCGGGTGCCCGTCGGGCATTGCAGCGCCGGCCCGACGAGGAGCAAGCCCAATGATGAAGCATTATAAAGCAATGGGGTGACCCAGTTATGTGCAGAACCTGGGGATTAGTACATTAAGCGAACAGTGGTTCTGCCACCTATCAGCTTATAAAAAGAGTCCAACTTATTTACTCAATTGGTCCCTCTTCTCAGATGAGTCTAACATTTAATGCAAGAAATCAAAATAACGCCCAAAAAAACACATGTACTTCTGAATTATTATGTGATTTTATAACCAATTTGGTGAAAACTTTGCACTCAAAACACTGAGAACAGGACATATATATGCACACACAGACATATGATGTGTATTTACACTTAAGGAAACATGACGTGAAGTGAAAATAAATCTATTTACATATCACAACACAATATATACATAACAAATGAACATATATTCAAGACAAAACATTTAGGCACAGTGTGAGAAAAATGAAAATCTGATTCAACCCGACTTGTAATCGATCAGGTTATTCTCGATTGTTATGGGTGATCAATAGCACTTGAAAGTATGCGTCGACGTTTCGACCCCAGATAATATTGCGATAAATTGATCGTCAAAAGGGGGTCTTCCTCAGGACTATATGTAGAGTCTGTGTGTGGCCTTGAATAAAGATTCCACCTGGATATCAGATTATAGGTACTGTCAGCACTGCAGCTTGAACAGACTGTATATGATGGACCTGAATCAAAAAAGCTCTCCTTATCTGCTGGTTGTATTTAGGTTCAATGGCACAGTGTGCCTGCAACTCTCCGGCGTCCGGCGCTCGGAGTCTCCTGTAATTATTCAATGCTTCTCAAATGGGCACATATTGCCGGGGCCGATCGCCTCCAGGCAAAGCTTTCATGACGGACTCTAGGCTAATTAATGCCTACGAGTTCTCTTTCCCTTCGTGTCACTGGAGACCCCGAGCGCCAGACGCCGGAGAGTTGCAGGCACGCTGTGCCATTGAACCTAAATACAACCAGCTGATAAGGAGAGCTTTTTTGATTCAGGTCAATCATATGCAGTCTGTTCAAGCTTCGGTGCTGACAGTACCTATAATCTGATATCCAGGTGGAATCTTTATTCAAGGCCACACACAGACTCATTTGTTATGTATATATTGTGTTGTGATATGTAAATAGGTTTATTTTCACTTCACGTTATGTTTCAATAAGTGTAAATTCACATCATATGTCTGTGTGTGCATATATATGTCCTGTTCTCAGTGTTTTGAGTGCAAAGTTTTCACCAAATTGGTTATAAAATCACATAATTCAGAAGTACATGTGTTTTTTTTGGGCGTTATTTTGATTTCTTGCATTAAATGTTAGTCTCAATGATGAAGCATGACATCCCTCGGGGTGTGTGAGGGCACTTTATCAAAGACCTGATCATTCCCACTCACACTTAGGAACTGCACACTAATTTGTTAGAATCACTTCCTGATTCTGACATCATCATGCTGAATGGTATTATGGGAATCGTTATTTGCGACTCGCTAATAGCGTATTCGCAAAAATTGCGAGTCGGTATTTCAGAATCGCAAATAGCAATTACGAACATTACCGACTCTCAAAAAAATAGTGATTTTTTTAATGCATTCCAATTTGCGATACGCAAATTGCGATTCGGTAAAATTCGCAATTTGGGAATCGCAAATCGCAATGTTGATGCATATGCCCCTATATGCATTCTGTACTGAAAAAGATTACCTTTGTCTCACACACTATGTCGATTACTATGTTGTAGAAGATTTATTTGTAACACTCTGTAGGCTGGATTGTCCTTTTACCTTTAAATACATAGGCCTTGATACACTGCTAATACTATCCAGTACATAACATAAACATTTTCACATTTGAGTCATGAATCTCTGTAGTCATGAGTGCTAAAACTTTAACTAGTGTAAAAACTGTTGTCATAAAATATTGTGGCTTGCACTTTAGGTGAAAATTGGTACAACATCACAGTAAATAGTGCATACACTGATACATTTATCATGATCACAATATGCAGCATGTTACACCTTGATAGATATCTACTTTTGAATAGTGAGTCATAACTTGGGCCTGAATTTGTGTTTCCAAGATGGGAAATCACTATATACATGTGATGGAACATTCCATCACCAAAAGGCCCTGTAAGTATTCCCTTTGACTCCATCATAGGTTTAGCTAGAAAGTACAATGATCAATGGCTTTATCAGTTACTGTGTCACCAATGTGTACACATTTCTGTCTGTATTGTTCTTAAATGTGTATGCCTCTCACAGATTTTTATGAGAAACCAGACTGGTTTACATCCACACTTGTGAAGGAGTAGGACATCATGCAAAACTGCCCTTGTAACAGGAATTAACATGTATTTATGATTCTCAGCACATTTTGGATATGTATAGAACCTAAAATCTAGCCATTGAATCTCATTAGAAAATCTGGCTAAATCTTATGTGTGTCTGAAACCCACTTACCAGGGTGACGTCTGGAACATCCACTGTATCATGATTTCATTGTATGCCATGTCACCTGTATTAGGGCTTAGCATAGATCATTCACAATAGGAAAGGATCCCCACACCTGACACATTAAGAACTAGTGGCCTGTTAAGTACAACTGTCCCTCTTAAATCCAAACAAACATGAGTAACTGTGGTAGAGGCAGGCACGCATCTGCTGAAACCAGTTAATTGGTAGTGAACGCAAAGCAAGTGGTATCTTTTTCTACACATGCAAGTACTAAACACTTCATCACACACCTTGTGCCAAACTTACACCTTCAAAAACTCTTCTGCATTGGACATGTATCAACCTTCATATAGATATCAAAAATAGTTGCTTTAACAAAAAATAGTTAAATAACATGTTCAACTCACACCATAACTTACTCTGTTGCTGCTGTTGTAGGGCTCTCAACTGCTCATCAAGTGCCAGATAGGCCACCACAAGAATGCTACCCATGTTGAGAGCACTCGCCGAGATGGACTTCAGCTGACTTTCGAGTCCATTGTCATAGTTCCTCCCACCTCTTCCTGCTGTGAATGCTGTGCCACCTGAAGACCCCCAGGGTCTGCACCGTCTTTGTGATGTTCTTCCATATGAGCTGCTGCTGATGGGTGTTGACCTGTATGGATAAAAAGACATATTTTTTGGGTTTGGAATGCGTATGTCAATATGTCTAATGTTTTTATTTTTCCGGAAACACAGGCTACAATGTCTTTTTGAGTTCCTGACTGAAGTGCTCTGAAAGATGTGAAGTGGCATATTCTTAGGGCGCAGATAGGGACCCCCGGCTGGGCAGAGGTGGATATTCACTACTTCAGCTGGTGGCTAGCATGCACTCAGACCCAGACAGCCCAGATGTTGCTTCAATGCAATAAGAGCCCATCCACAGCCAACCAGGGTCCCCAAAGTCCAGTATGCGGCAGTCACCATGATTACTGTGCGGTCCTCTTCTCATAGGTGTAGCTCTGTCCCTCTGCTCAAAATGTGTGCCAGCTAATTGATTCCCTCACTGTGCTGGCCCCCGGGAGCCCGCTCGGGCCCCTTGCCATCGGGGCCGCTGCAGCGTTGCTACCTCGCCTCACTCCTTAAGGTTCAGTGCGCCCGCTGGATTCTTGATAGGTCCCACGGCGGCCAGGATCACCCAACCAGTCACCCGGGCTCAAGGCTACACCCCCCCAGGCCACTGCTTCAAAATATATAGGGGGGGCAAAGCAGTGTCGGACTTAATTACAGCAGCCCCCACCACCCTCCCCCCTTGTCCATAGTTGATGGCCTCCTCTCTGCACCATACTGGGCAGTCGACCCACCCCAGGGCCTCGCACAGGCCCCAGGCCGATTCCTCCCTGCTGTATGCAATCCGGGCCAGATTCCCTTCTGCTGTTACCAGGCTCAGCTCAGCATGTGCCCTGGGCCGTCAGTGGTCCAAAGGGTCAGAGTGGGCCTGGAGCCTCCAGCCATCAGTCAGGGTCCACAGCAACTCTGCTCCAGGCTCCAGTACTCAGCGGTAAGGCAGGCAACTTGGTGATAGTGGGGAGGGGGAAGACTATCTCACATGCACTTGCCTCAATCACGTTGCTCCTCTCTCCTCCCCAACACTGGTCACTTTTTCCTGGGCCACGTCTTCTTGCTCCACCAGCCGACGGAGTAAGTCACCAGGCCATACAGGACTGCCTCCTCTCAGACAGGAAGGCCCAGTAATCCGTGTCACCTCCGCAGTGGATTGGTGTTCCCAAGGCTGGCAGTTTATTGTGAGGAAAGCTCACAGACGCCTCTCAGCATGGATCTGCGAGCATGGTGGCGCTTGGCTCAGAGCGGCCACCGTCACTATCTTAGGTCAGACGCACCTCAGTCTCGGCCCACCTCTGCTGTCGTCCTTGTTTCAATCCAGGAATAGCATTTTCGTTGACTCCTAAGGCACCAGCAATGCTGGGGGGTGGGGATCCCGCGGTAACTTTTCAGGTCCCCTGGGTCGGGTAAAGTTAACAGGATGCTGTCGGATGCGGATTCAGCAGCGGGAGTACAGCTTTTTCCTTCCAACCTCATTGGCGCCAGGCCACAGCCCCCCCATACTTGGCTGACATTAGATGAAGTTTCATCTGTCAATCAACCAGAATCGTACAGATGGATCTCCATGGTGGTCGGCGGTTAAACAGAAGATTTTTGGCAAGCTGTGCACCTCCCTAAAGTCTAAATCGGGCCCCTTGTTTCAGACATGGGGAACAGGCAGCATGCCACTCAAACTTCCCGGAAGGCAGAAGGATGCTTCCACACAGGCTGTCTGGCAAGGTTGAGGGTATCCAGCATACTGAAAGCCTTGTGCTAGTCAAATGAGCTGTACTGCCCTTGTCCTTTCCCATGATGGAAGATGAAATTTCTCACTGCCTCAGTCATCTGTTCACCTCTTCAGCTCATTTCTGCCCTGTTTCATAGGTGTCCCTTCAGGTTGGCACCCGGCTGGATTCTGCTCGAGTGTACTTGTTTGCCTCTCAGGAAGATCACCTTGCACCCCTGTTTTGTGGAGCCACTTCAGGATCACAGGTTTACATATGAGGATGCTCTTTTTGTCCAATCACCTTTGGATATCTCTTTGACTTCCTCAGATTCTCCTTCTGCTCTTGCTGATGATTCAGCAGGAATAGGCAACGATGTTATAGAAGGCTTGGTGTAACTTTACCAGACTCAGCTTCCGGTTCTATTGTTGTTTTCCCTAAGTCCTCCTTAGGAGTTGCCCATGCTTCTATCCTCTTTCTGCCAACTTTAGCTCTCAGTCGGTGTTATAATGCATCTTCACCCTGGGTGTTTGGACTAGGAGTGTACAAAACTAGAGTAATTAGCTTTTGTGTTATTATTTGAAATGTCACCAAATTTATGCACAATTACACATAGATATGCAAAACGCAAATCTCCCATTTCGTATTATGTATTAGCACAAAATGCATCCTCGTGTCAATTTTTGGCAGAAGGATGCATTTAAATAAAGGACTGTGAACCTCAGCGTCTCGTGTTATGTGGTTCCCATGTGTCTGTGGTAAATATTTACAGCGAAAGGGAAAATTTGTGGTAAAGTTTTACCACAAATGGCCCGTAATTACCCAAAGTGGCTGAATGGCCTAATTTGGGGAATTCTGTGCAACAAGCATAAAGTGAGATTCACAAAATTACACAAATTACACTGGCATAATTTTCACCCAGGCCTAGTTTGGACATTGACTGGGTTGGGTGCCTGCATTTCATTTCCTGTCGGAAGGTGACACTCTAGTCAATCAGACTCTCCCAGCTTATCTTTACAGTCCTGTGTCAAGCAATCAGCGCCAGTTGACTGGCTTCCTCTCAGGGTTTGTATCTTCGACACTGTAACCCTGTGACCTGTTGGACTGGTCATTTTTAGGTTTCGCCTGCGCTGTGATTGAGAAATCTATTGTATTCAATATACATCTTAAAAGGGTTTTAAATCTCGCCCCTTAATTGTTTGCTTTTCATTGGTTCCTGTGCTTGCCACTTACGTTTCCGCTGTTTCTAATGGTTGTAGCATACTATTTCCTAAGCTGCAAAACTGTGGCATTGATAAGACTGTTAAAGTAGTAACCCACAAAATGCCTAATCGGATATGTTTTTCACTTATCACAAAATAGCTTATCAGTGTTCAAGGAAGAAGTACCATGGGAATGGGCCATGTCAGTATTGGAAGCGGGGAACGGTGGCCTACTATAGATTTTGGTTAACAGGGACTAATTATATCTTCACAAATTAAGAACTGAATGAGAGTTTTCAACACTCTATTTGGTTCATCTATTATCCTACTATCACTGTGCAGTGCATGGTCAACCTGCCCTATGGCTGTGCCCATGAACAATGCAGTATCTCAAAGCTGCTTGGATGTGCCCTCTGTACAGTATCTCGAGCACACTGAAATAATAATATATGTGTTCTAAATAGCTCTTGATACCATACTTTTATAATTCAGTAAATAACAAGTGTTGCTTTCATGCAATTTATGGCTCTCAATTTTCCAACCTACTTGAGAGGCTGAGTCTGCCTTGCTGTGTTTTAAACTCTTCACCTCTGGCTAACGACATGTTGCCAGCGGCATGCCTTCAGCTAAATGAGCCAACCTACCTGATTATGACAGAAGGGCACTTACAGTGCCTTTTCTATCCCACTGTTTACCCCTGCCACCTTCCTGCTATCAGTGAATGCATGGCTCAGGGAGAGAGGAAGCCAACTATTGCCAAAGGAGGTGACAGGCACTATTGTCAGATTAGCAGATGATTTCTCCTATCATGAAGCTCGACCTCCGAGTTCCCTATCTTGATGGGGTGTACTGGAGAATTTAAAATACACTGTGGATCACTTCTTGAACACCATTTGTTTCTTGTAGCATTCTCTTTCAGTTTTCCTTCGTAGTTTATTTTTGTATGCTTGGGTCAATTCGTTCACCAATCAAGGACATTTTCTACAGTGGTAGGAAATGTTTTGTGGAAATAGAGGTTGTTCTTATTTTTGCCATCATTACAAGTCAGGTGTGTATGAGAACCTTTGGTTGGGCAAACCCCATCCTGTATTTCATTTTGCTGGTCGTTTATCCCAAAGTATTCTGGTACTGCAAGTGTTAATCGACAATGTTATGTATGTTTCCTGCTTTTTATCGTTAAATACCTTATACAGAGGAGTTTATGTGCTCAAGCTTAAAAAATATTGGGCCCGATTCACAAAGGTAAAGTGAGACGAAAGTCTAACTTTACGACTTTCGGTATTCACAAAGAGCATTTACTACTCGTAAATGCCCTTTGTGAATACTGAAAGTCGTAAAGTTCGTCTTTCGGTATTCACAAAGGGCATTTACGAGTAGTAAATGCCCTTTGTAAATACCGAAAGTTGTAAAGTTAAGACTTTCGTCTAACTTTACCTTTGTGAATCGGGCACATTAGGTTTAAGTCTATGTGGGGCATATTAGCAAGGGCTTTATCGCCGCTTTAGCGGCACTTTTGCCGCTAAAGCGGCGATTTTTTTATCGCCCTATCAGCAAGCTGTCGCTAACAGGCGTTAGCGACAGCTTTCTGGCGATAGCGGCAGGTTTTCCCATCGCCTTGCATGCCAGCGATAATTATCGCTAATGACATGCAAGGTAGGCGTTCCCAACTAAAAGCGACTGAAAACAGTCGCTAACACAACTTCCCCTATTAGCAACGCAGGCGAAGCGATAAAAAAATTTGCGCTAAGCGCGATTATCGCTAGAATTTAACACCTGCTAAAAACATGATTTACCTGTTTGTTGAATGGGAGGTGTATTGTCAGGCTAAGTCCACCATGGCGTTAATGCGTGAATATCACTGGATTTCCAGCGATATTCACGCATTTCGCCGCTATCGCTGGATATTTTATCGCATTGGAGATAAACGTTGCTAATAGCATGTTATCTCCGCGATAATAATATCCAGCGATAGGCGGCGTTAAAAAAAAAACGCGCTATGCGCGGTTTGCGATAATTTTCGCCTGTTGTTGCTAATATGCCCCTTTGTCTTTACTCAGTGTGATATTACTGCAAGGTCTGCATTTTTGAGATTTTAGGCACACTGTGCCTTTTGGTCTATTCCATAAAATTCACTTTGCAATCACTGTTATGTTTGGCTATTTCAAACATAGACATTTTATAGTGCTCATTCAACCAGCAACTCGCATTTCAAATGTATTTTCCATTTCAACAATTGTGGTTTGTAGATCTGCACAATCTTATCAGTCAATGGCCAGGTACCCCCATGTGACCCTATTTTCAGTATTTTGGCGCTATTTTCATATAGCTAATAACCCTGGGCAAAGCACTACGCTACGCTCGCGTAGTTTGCGAAGTTTGCGCTACTTCGCACAACGCGAATTGAACGTAGCACAGTGCAAACACGCGTAGCGTAGTGCAGCGGTCATTTTTTGCTTGCTCGCAGTCCTCAACGTCAAGTTGGCGACCGCGAGCAAGCAAAATGACATCCCGGCGAGACTTTTTCGCTGTCGCGATCAGCAACATCAAGTTGCCGATCGCGAGCGTGGAAAATAAACCTCCCGGCGAGATTCTCAACGCGGGGAGGTCAGGTTTCTCATTGCGAGTGGTCGCGTATGCTCGCGACCGCTCGCGATGAGAAACTACCAGTCCGCGTTGAGAAAGCTGCCGCTCGAGTAAAAATCTACTCGAGCGGCAGTAAAAGACAGCTCGCACTGTGCAAGATGTCGTTTTCAATGATTGCACAGTGCGGACAAGCATCCGGCACTGTGCAATCATTGCGAACAGTGCACTACGCAGTTCGCGTAGTGCTACGCGTAGCTCGCGTAGTGCGAACTGCACTTTGCGTAGCTTCGCGTAGCGCTACTTCGCGAACTACGCCCAGGCTTAAATTAGCTAACCTCGAAGTTCCATTTCGAGTCTGTTTACTTTGTTTCGTCTAATGGGATGCCATATAGGTAAGCATGTTAAAGTTGATGAGGAAAATAAATTTAAAGATGTTATGTGACTATATATGTACTCATTATAACAGATGTTGTCGATAGACTGCAAGGGCCGTATTACAAATTATCACTGTTTGCGCTGGGCGCAAACGGTGATAATGAGCCCCATTATGGTATATGCGCTGCCCCCAGGGCAGCCACGGACTCGCGTTGCCCCCAGGGCAGCGCAATCATGTGAAAACACGGAGCAGCCGCTCCGTGTTTTCACAGTGAAGGCGGCACTCGCCTGCACTTTCAAAGGGTTTTAGAGATCCCCTTGCAGGCGGGTGCAGTCAGTGACTACACCCGCCTGCAAGGAGATGTCTGGGGGTCCATGGGACCCCCTTTACCCCCTGCAGAGGGCTGCTGTCAGGAGGCGCACTGACAGTGCACCACCTTTTAAATGGCGCACTCTTAGTGCGCCTCCTGAGGGCTTCTTTGACTATGTGCCCGCGTCTGTAATATGGCACAGGCGTAGAGTCATAGGAATTCCTTCGTTTGCATAGGGCACGCCCCTATGCAAATGAGGGAACACCCTCTGTTGATGGCGCTGGGCTTTAAGTGCGCCAGCGCTATCGGTATTATAGAAGGGGACGCACAAGCATCTGCTTCCCCTTCTATAATACCAAAGTGCCCCGGGGGAGCGCAAAGCGGGCGCAAACGCCCGGTGCGCCCCTGGGGAACCATCTGTAATACGGCCCCAGAAATGCTGCATTCATCACACATACACAGGGGTTGGTAAATCCATCAAGTCTGTTTCTCCTATAGACCATTTACAGACAGACACCACTACAGGCAGAAGGGGGGGTACACAGAGCAAACACACAAACAAGCACACGTGTATGGGGTGCCTCTTTGTTGCATGTGTTGTGCGAGCATGTGTGACAACATGCTTACTGTGTATATGCTGTCTATGAACTCATATCTGACTATAGTGTTATTGGTCTAAGTTGCACTCCAGGTAAGTGTCACCTTTTGGAAGCTTGTTGGAAGACAATAACTAATTATTTAGGTATGGCAAACAGATTCATCTTTAGGCAGCAGGTCATTTATTCAGCATCAAAAATATACACGGAGAAGGCATTGCTTGAGGAAATTGTAATTCATTTTGGATCAGACCATAAGAGAATTTGAATTTTACCATTAGCAACTGGTTATTAGGTGTGTTAGTCTGCTGCCTGCGGAGTGCCTGGGTTTGCAGTGCATGGTTGGCAAAGTGGCACTGGAGACCCACTTGTGCTCATAAAAATGTTTAAATGCCTTTTGATGGAACACTGATGGCCTACTTTGCACCAAAGGTAATTTTGCAAACAGTGTAATTTTGCACCTAAAAATTATTTTACATCTAAATATGATTTATGCTCCTAAAAATATTCCACTTTTATGCTGATCGTGATTAAGGATAACTCCATATCTCAATGTGTTGTCAACCAAATAGTGATGCACACCTTCTACTGCTGTGTTGCATCATAAAAAGTTGTACTCCGTTATGCAACTTTTTTTTACATGGGCAGTGGCATATTTACTAAGTGGTGCACGATGACGCTAAGCTCTGCTTCATAAGACAAGGCACCGCAACAGAATTCATCCTTGCATGACGAAAATCCTACCTGTTTCCTGGAAGTTAATGTTGCATCATGCAAGATGTTTTTGCATTACTTTTCAACGGCATCCATCGAGAAGGAGGGGTTGTCCAGGAGGAAAGTAGTAAAAGAAAGGTCAATTTCACTCTGTAGGGAAATGTAATTTTACTTTTGGAGGTGACAACACAATATCAGTATCTGTTTGTCACCTCTCAGTTACTGTGAGAAAACGGCTTTTTGCATTGTCCCCCCACTTTTTGCCCCTATTTTTGACTACTAGATGCTGGTTTTCTGACTCTGATTGTGCCCTGGGCTCTGCTAACCAGACCCAGGGCTTGTGCTCTTATTAAAAGTACATGGTAATTAGGTAAAATTACAATTGGTACTGACAACCTACCTGTAATTCCGTAGTATATGGTAGGGCATGTAGTTTTAGAGGTCCAGCAGATTTAATGCACTTAAGTCTGCATTGCTTTGTTGCCTACAGTCATTTTAAAGGCAGCCCTGCTTTGCAGGCTGCTTTAAATTATATGCAAATTCGACTTTGGAATTAAAGGCACTTACAAAGTCTTAAACTACCTTATTTTTATCCAAGGGTGAGCGCTGGTTATACAGTGAGTGTAATCACCTAACCCTGACAGGAGTGGCAAGTTCTGTCCGGCTTGGGCACTGCCTCAGCCAACCAGAAAGTACCAGTTCCAACAGGTGCAAACAAGAGTAACCATGCAGTCCCAAGAGGGAGACTCCAAAAAGGGGAGGGGGCTAGGACCACAAAAACCTAAGGAGGATGGGGGTAAGCCCACCACAGAGACGCTCTCAGTACCCCAGAACCCTAAAAAAGAGGAAAGCAATCCCCACCCCAACTTTGATAAGCAGAGGCAGGGGGCCCCAGGGCTAAAAAGATACTTGGACAACAGGGTGTGCTTTGACTGTCAGTGGTCAGGTCACTTCAGGGGTGACCCCGCCTGTTACAAGAAGTTGCTTAGCACTGGACTGTCCAGTGTAGCCATAGATGAGTACTCCTAAGAAGAGGAGGCCCTCTTAGCATTGTGCTAGGAGACAGGCCCAGATGGTAAGCTGGGGATCCCTGACATGTGCCACCCACACCCTAGTGAGTGCCAGGTTGGTGCCCCCAGACCTGTATGTGCCAGAAGAGAAACAAATAATCAGGGTAGCCACAGATGAGATCACAACCAAACCTGTAGCCTTAGTCCCCCTAGAGAGGGAGGGTACCTTTAACTGGTATAAGGTGGTAGTCTTTGCTGACCCCCCCCCTTAGATTGTATCCTAGGTAATGACCTCCCAGAGGTTGGTCTCACCCCAGATTGGGTAGTCGCCCAGGGTGCCTCTCAACCCAAAGTTCCTGGGGACCCAGACCCTACAGTTAGTAGACTGGAGTCCCAAAAGAAAGGGAAAAAGAAGAGGAACGATAAGCCACTTGTAAAGAGAGTTTCAGTGAGCCTTGGGTTGTTATAATTGATGTCAATCTATGCAAAGATACATGTATATTCTAAAACGAGATCAAGTCACTGTTGTTGAAATCTCCCAAGATGACCTCTCCATCAACCCCAAGTAAGAAATACATAGTCAGGCAGGACCTGCGACCTAGGCCTGAGGCTACTGACTAACAGATCACAGGTGGGGTGGCACGTAAGCAACTGGATTAACACACAAACAGGAAAAATCCACATTAGTCCCACAGATAGGTAGCAACACCACAATGGTCCCAGGAGATTGGCCCCAATAAAGCACATAAGGCCCGAGGGGTGCACGCATTCCCAAAACACCATGAAGTTAGACGCCACAAGAAGTTAGGAACGCTCAGCGAATCAGAGCACAGTCGACAAAGTACACGCTGTGATCACGTGCTCCCCAAACTGGATAATTGGACACTTCAGCCACTGGCCCTCATTGCATCCACGCAAGGTCAAGACCCACCTGCACTCACTATGAGGTGGCCTGATTTACACCCCATGACTAGGCCTACCTCTAAAATAAGATCTAAATTGTTTTATGATGCTCAAAAGACTGTATATAATGGCACTCAGAACAAATGAATGTTGAGACAGTCCTCAGACTCATTTCTGTGAATGTTTCCCGGCCGAAGTGTTTAATTAAACCAACTGTTCCTGTTTTGCCAAATGCCTCTTGTCTTTTGTTTTTTCAAGGTAAATTCATATTCCAGCAACAGAGTGTTCTGTCCCAGTATCTTAGAAACCCAACGTTGGCACTGGTGATGATTCACCTGACCACAAGAAAGCCCTGGGCAGACATGCAGCTGTCAAATAGCAGGGTGCCCCTGCACTGACAGATGGGAGAGTAGAAAGAGGGTGTCTGCCACAGAATGTGGTAGCCTCTTGCTCTGAACAGCTGTAGAGGTTCCAGGAGCCCACAGTTGCTCCTAAAGCAGCCCAGCCACCTGTCAATGGAGAGCTTAGGGTATGGTACTGGATTCTGAAACCTGTCAGTAGCCTCTACTGGGTGCTGGCTTTCATGGCAGCACTGTACTTGTTAAGGGAGGCAGACCCCATGGCCAAAAGTAAGTTAGGCCCTCTGACCCTGTTGGTCATGGTGGGGTTGCTCAAGTGTTGGATAACCTCTGTGGGTAAGCTAGGTGCTGCCCTAGCAAAGTTAGGGATAGAAGAGGCGGGCACCTTACTACCCAAACTAAAAAAGGAGGCAGAAAATGAAACAGCTGTGATGAAGTTTCAGTATAAAATGGGTCCTGCTACTGTGGAGATGTGTCAGCTTCTAAGAGGTAGTCACCTTAGCAGGAGGACGCAAGGAAGAGTAGGCTCTGCAATTGTAAGCATGGTTTCTTTACTTTCTTCTTCACCTGACAGACAAGGGAAACGTTCCCAGGGTTGGGCTGAGTCTCCCAGGCTGTTGGCGGGGAGGGGGGGTTTGAGAAACCAGGTCTTTTTGCAGTGTCCCCCCACTATTTGCCCCCATTTTGTAATACTAGATGCTGGTTTTCTGACTCTGATTGTGTCCTGTGCTCTGCTAACCAGACACAGGGCCTGTGATTAAAAGTGCATGGTAATTAGATATAATTACAATTAGTACTGACAACATACCTGTAATTTCGTAGTATATGGAAGGACATGTAGGTTTAGAAGTCCAGCAGATTTAATGCACTTAAGCGTACCTCTGTGTTGCCTACTGTCATTTTAAAGGCAGCCCTGCATTGCAGGCTGTTTTTAAAATTAAATTATATGCAAATTCGACTCTGGAATTAGAGGTACTTCTAAAGTCTTAACCTACCTTATTTTTACATATAAGTCACCCCTAAGGCTGCCATGTAAAAATAAGCATGGACATTTTAAAAGATGTTTCATTTGCCCTGGTGAGGGAAAAATTGCCAATTTCGTTTTTTCCCATTGTAGCACATTGACTCTATAGGCTAACATAGGAATACTTTAACAAAAGTATATCTACTGACAGAAGTGAGCTACAAATAAACCAGCCAGTGTTAGGGAAACGTTGCTACACCAGTGGGTCGGATTAGTCAGATCTTAACCTTCAGGAGAGAGTTTCTCCATTTTGAATTTTAAAACAACAGTGCTTTCTGGGACATGAAAATGCCACACTTTGGAAAAAGCTATCATACTTCTGGGTGGCACCCTCTACCCCATTGGTCAGGGGTGCCCCCTGCTTGTCACCCAAGAACACTCGCTGGACGACATAACTAAATTCTAGCGTACTACCAAGGCGTCTAGAGGTTTGTACGCAACAAATAATAAAAACATTTTTAAGAGAAGTTAAAAAAAGGCGTTAAAAAAAACCTTTAAAAGTGTTCTACAAAAAAAAAAAAAAAATCATTCAAGTAGTGGCTCTAAAGTGTCCGTTTCTATAGCCAGAACAACTACAAGCATCTGAAAGCCATGCAGGTCAAAATGTTTCAATTTGGAATTTCGTAAAAAGGTAAAAAGCCAAATCTTCCCAGCGGGTGACATGCCAAATGTTTATGTGTCCTTGCTGGTAGATGCAACATTGCTGCTGTCTGCATATGCAGCTGACGATCCCTGTAACACCTCACAAAGAATGTCAATTGAGCACAGATGATCTTCCGTACTGCCTGCAGCAGATGCCGGGGCAGCCTGTGCCACATCCAAGGCCTGAGTGTTGGATGAGCCGGTGTCCATACCAACAGGAGCAGAAACTACCTGTGGTGGCTCTAAAAAAGCTGCCAACAACATGGGAATGCGCTGAGGACACTGCAGAACATGGGCCGTTATCGGGTCCAGTTAAGCATCCACGTCCGGTGGCTTAACCGATGGAAGTGTCAGACAGAGGTCCAACACGCATTCTTCTCCGCAGAACAGGCATCGGAGAACAGGTAGGACACAGTCCATCCAGACTGGTCTAAATGACAGGAACCAAGAGGCGCTCAGTTCCCGTAGGTGAGGTGTGCCCAGATGTTGTACCATGTGATCACGGTTTTTGCGCTCCAGGAGTGCTGTTGCTATCTCCTTGGTGGCTGGGATGTCCATTGCGTAGCAGAAAGGTAAGAATCAGGATTCCTGCTCTTAGAAACAGGATCAGCGTAAGCTCTCCAAAAATGCTTCTAAAGACGGAATGTATAAAGTTTGGTATAGCTCCGAGGACCGTCTGAAAGGTGCTTAACATTCCTGAACCTATGGTCTTAAATAGGTGTACAATACCCGTCGTATCAGACATGTTAAAGATACGACTTACCATTTCTGTGAAATGGAAGGGGCAGTTTGTACGTATAAGTGCCTGTATCTCTGCCGAGGACCTTGCGGTCTGGAGATCAAAAGTCTCCCGGGCGGAGGTTAAGGGCACGGTTTGCTGTAAAAGCATGGCTTTCATTCTGCTCAGAGTATCAAACCGTATATAAGAAATATTTAGTGGAGGCCATAACGGCGCCTCCCTGACTGTATGTGTTGGTGGAAACAATACTTGCATACAGCAAGTAACCCTGGAGCTCACAGTGACTAGATATGCGATGCCCGGAAGCATTCCACAACAACCTTGATCATTCAGCATCAAGTAACTCCCATTCGAGAGAAGCCTGAACACCGGATTAATCACAGCTGCCGGGGTACCTCTTAAATGACAGGACAAGTTCGCCACAGACCCATTACAAGCCTGTGTAGCATAATATCATGGCATATGAGAGATCCACTTAACGCGTTCTCGCAGTTAGTTCCGCTTAGAAGCACTTCCAGATCCCCACTACTGCATCGAAATCTGTATGGTAAATCCCAGGATTCCTTGATGAATTCCTTACCCATTTTTTCATATCTGCCTGCCTGTTGCTGTTCTAGGCAATACTGAAACTGGAAAGTTGCGACCGGTAATGTTATATGGCCGTGGATTAACCACTCTGTGGACGGTGACTCTGCCACAGTAAAAGGTAACTTATCCAGCTTTTCAATACACAGCATTGTATATTTTGCTCCCCTCTGTGCTGTTTTCATCTGTTTTTCTGTTAGATTGTATGCAGAAAACAAGGACGTACTGTTGATAAAACGCCAAGGCACATAACCGGCGTACAATGACTGCAGAATCCAGCTCAACAAAATAATAGAACGTAACTGTGACTGTCCATGTTGCAATATGGACAAATCCTGTTCTAATACTTCGATAGCAGAAGATACAATGTTGTCTAGTGAATATATCCTGGATGTTAATGTAGTCATGCCATTGTCAACTACGGCTAACGCCTTTTCTAGGTTAATTCTATCTATTTCTCTTAATCTCTCTGCTGCTTGTTGTGAGATTTTCCAGATTTCGTTATAGACAGCATATAAAAAACGTTTTTGACATGGTTTTCTGGGACCTAATAAAAAATCCCATAGGTCCACATCCTCTGTGAGTAAGGACAAGTGTTGTTTCACCTGGGGTAGTGTTGAGGTATTTAGCCAATCGACGCACAACTTCCCAACACTAATGATGTCACTACCCCCGGATGTTCTCATTGTACATATTGATGCAGCGCGTACAATAAAACTATTTTCCTCCTAGGTCACTTATCGGTCATCCAGGGGCGACTTATATTTTCTCACATCCAAATGACGATGGGGCCCATAAACATCGCCTATCACACACACACACACACACACCTAGATTTCCTTTACACCTTTACGAAATTCTATACTCCTAGGAGAAACATGAGAACTAAATGGAAAACGCCATTTATGTACCGCTGGAAAGAGCCGGGATACCTTATTACCTTAACCCATCACTTTCTTAGTTATTTCTTAAGATATTCCTGCTCATTGTTTTGTCGATGGATCATCTAGTAAGAAATTAATTTATAGTGATTAAGACCAGCTAAATCACAATAATCAATTATTAGTGTCACAATCATTTAGTAAAATAACCACTGAGTCGTTTGATTAAGAATCTTAAATTTTATATAATTTTAAAAGCATGAGAAAGAATTTAGACTTTTTATTCAATTATTCATTCATTATTAATTCAAATATTTATTAAGCAAAATCAATTTTATTGCAGAAAGGAAATTTTGTCATGAAGCAAAACCCTAATTACCTGCCTATCTTCCCTAATTTAGCCTAAGGATTTCTAACCTAAGTTTATGAATTAAAAATATCTTGATTCTCATACTCAACTGGAAAAATAAGACAGCAACAGAAACTTCAGCTCGTCAGCATCAGCTACCTGCAACCCGTCTCATCTAACAGTCTTTCAGCATCTCCCGCTCAGTAAGTGGATCGATCTGGACCACCAAACACTGGAAGCCACCAACACCGACTCTGACTGCGACTCTCCAACTCCGACTGTGAACCCCTCCCACTAAGAGTAGGCCCTCTTATACCCTAATTCTAACTTTGCTAACTAATTGTTGCAACATTAATAACACGCTTTTCTTTCATTGGTCCATTCATTTCATCTATTCATTCTTAATCAAGTTCTCCCAGATCCAACTTGTTCTTTGGAATGTATATGATCATTTCCTTTCTCACAGTTCAAGACATGTTTCCATCCGCTTCGATCAGTACATTTGTAACTTCTTTCGATACATTCGAGAACTCTGCAGGCATTGTCCTTTCTCTTAAAACGGTTTCCCACGGTTCCTTGCTGATCACCACGGCACACTATCAGTTCAATTCAGCCTTGACCATTCTTGCATCCTAGCCTCTCAGCCTCATCACGTGGTTAGCTTTTCTCCAACTTTTTCTCCCTTGTCACGCGTTTCCCCGCACATGCGCACTTCAATAACCGGCAGCCATTTTATATCACCACTCGTTTATACTTAGAAGCACTATTTTGAAATAAACAAAACATAATTAAAATAGAGAAACATAGCCTTTTCGTTTCCCTCCCGTCATCTACGTACCCCAATTAGTTATTACCTAGCAGAAAGCAACATTTAAGCTGTTCCTTACTTACCATCACTATTGTTTTTGCAACGACACGTTTATATTCTATGAAGCACAAATCATGCATTTATTATTAATTTAGTACGCAATTATTCTTATGTTATAATTAGACACACAGACATTCGTTAATAGATTATTCAGCCCATATACTTGCGTGTTACCCTTCCCTCACGTACAGTGTTGATTAATACATTTAAACGAACATTTTATTAATTATTTATAAAATTTGTTAGGGGTTAAAAAATTTTATTTTCTCTGCTCCATCAACTCCCCCCTTTGGTGATTTTTAAATCACCACATAAAACCCAAGTTATACTTCTTTTTCAGGCAGCATATGTCTTTCATCCTTTTGCTTTTTGTTAGTTACACATCTGTTTCTATTTCATCTTGTCTTCTTGTCTCTTTTTACATGCTTTCTTTCATTTTCTCTAACTCAATTTCACCCATTTCTCTCTCTCTCTCTTTCATTATTCTGTTATTTCTTTTTATCTTATTTTGTCTTACTTTTCTTTTTATACGCGTTATTACAATTTTCAACACCATGGCTAACAATATTGCTACAGTTGCTATTATTATAACTTTCCCTATCATTAGTCTACTCATTCTTGTTAGCCAATTTGCTACGGAAGAAAACCCTCTACCAAGTTTTCCCAGGACACTTTCAACTAGTTCTTTGTGCATATTTGTAATATACTTTTGTATATTTTAACTTTTATCAGGAATGTAAGTGCAACAATGTTGGACTTTCAGCATTCCACAGACTCCACCCTCTTTTGCCAAAAGAATATCAAGGGCAAGCCGATTTTGCATCACCATAGCTCTCATGGCAACCATTTCGGTATTTACCATCAAGAACCCTCCTGCAGTATCTGTAGACAAACGATCTACTACTGTGGATAACTTCCGAATTTTAAATGCATTCAAAGATATTCCCACTGCTGGTATTAATGCTCCAAAAACGTCACCTACAATTTCTGAAAAACTTTCCCTTTTTCTACGTGTAAAGCTATTAATCATCTTGTATGTTCCTTTTTCTTCTCTGTCCATATGAAAGATTTTTGGAAAGACCAGGCCTACATAGCAAGTTCCATACCAATGGTCCGGTAACCTGTAATAAGCTCTATTCCCACAAATATAATAGATACCTGGAAATATTGGATCTTTTCCATCTTTGAATCCCCAACCTCCCAAAATTTGATAATTGTCATGGCAGATACTGGAACCTACAAAGTAATTGTCATAGACTGTCTTATTTCTTCTAATACACAACTTTCCTGTTTGCGGCCAATCTAATGTCATTGCTGCATTTATCTTTTTCCCTTCATGATTTTCTTCCTCAAACGTCCATAGATGTGTTCCTTCCTCTTTTATTGCTTCTTTTTGAAATTTCATTCTTCTTTCTTCAACCATTTCTAAAAATACCTTTTCTTCTTTCTTTAATTCACAGGTAAGGTTGTTTTTAGCTATTTCTTCTAAGGTTAATTTTCTATGTTCTAAAAAGAATTCTCCTAAAACTTTTGCTTGTTTTACTTTGTTAAGTTCTGGTACTACAGGAACGTTTGCAAAAATCTTATCTATATCAGTATAATAAGACTCTAATCTACCTGTTTTATAAAATAAACTTGCTATTACACTACAGGTTATTCCATAAGTTAGAGGTAGGTGATGATAAGTCACACCTTCTGACACTGATGCAGGCAACTGCATACAAACATAACAATCTCTCACATCCATTGTCTCTACATATTCGTACAACAATTTTGTAAAAACATTTTTCGAAAAGTCTGTTACTGACTTATCCTTATGTAATTCTGCACTACTTCTTAAAATAACTGGTTCTTTAATATTAGTTTCTTTTTCTGGTTTAGTATCATTCTTCGCTTCTATTACAGCTAAACTAATAGGAATTGTGATTGCTAAAACTATCCATACGGTCATTAATAAACCTGTACAAAAGCAGCACATTTTACACCATCTTTTTACAAACTCACATTTATCTCTTCTATCCCTAGTATTTTCCATTTTGCTTTTATCTTTTTGTTAAGTTTCAGAAAATTGTGTCACTACACCTCAGAAATGACTTAGATGCCACTCTGCTTTCAAAAAGTCTTTGCTTGGTACTTTCTTTTAATTCTCTCCAGAATACTTTCGTTGTCACATCCGGTGATTTGTCATATCCAGTAAAATTGTCACGTCCGGCAGAAGCACTATCAGTCTTCACTTCAGGTTTGTTGCATCTCACCTTTACCCATTCGATTTCTTAATCTCGGGTTCTCGTGAGTGTTTCCTTCTTCTTTGTAATCCGTCAGTGCGATATACAGCCACTCAGGTGACTTGTACTTTGCATTCACTTTCTTTGTTCTTTTAGATTTTTGCAGTCGTTTTCCACTTGGCTTTTCTTGTTCCTTTTGACTTGTTATTTCATTCACTTGTTCAGCACTTTTTTCTCCTGTTCTGATTATTCTATATCTCAATTTTCTTATATAGTTGCTGGGCCAATTATCTCCTTTTCTTGGCCTTTTGGCTTCACCTTCTTTTTCTTCTCTTTCTGATTTCCAGTTTCTTTTTCTTGATTCAGTTTTTGTTTTCTCTTCTTCTCCACTTTCTTCTGATTCTGTTTCAACCTTTTCACTATTGTCTCTTATTTTGAAGCTTATGATCTCATCTTCTCTTACTGGTGGATCTGTTTTCTCCTTCTTTTGTTGTCCCTTATTAGTGTCCCTCCTCGGTGTTCTTCCGAATTGGTATTTTCCTCACTCTCTACTTCTAAATTTCCCTGTTCTTTTGTTTGACTATCTGTCCCTATTGCTCCTCGGGGTTCTTCTCGATTTTCTAACTTTTTATTTATCTCTTTCCCTACTTTGTCTATTAATATTACCTTTGAAGGATTTCCACCATAACTTGTACTTGGTTGCTCATCTAGATCATTTTCTTGTTCATTCTCTTCTCTAATTGGTTTATATCCCCAAGTTCTCCTTCGAAATTCTTCACAGTTTGCAACTGAATCATCAGATCCTGAACTTGTGTCAGATATTTCCAGATGTCGACTTACAGGTCGATCTTCAGGTTCCGGAATTTCTGAAATTCTTCCTTCTTCTTCTTCTTCCTCTTCCTCTCTAGAGGTGCTTGCAGTTGGGGTTTCCAGATGTCGACTTTCAGGTCGATCTTCAAGTTCTGGCACCCTTTCTCTTATTCCTGTTGTCCCAGTCGTTAAACTCTTATCCCACACTTCCAGACGTCGACTCACATGTCGATCAGTAGGTTCTTGAACTCTGATTGTGTGGCTGGCATGGACCCAGTTCTTCACTCCTGCACACTTGACTGCAGTCGTTGTCACTAGGATTACCTGTCGTGGCTCGTCCCAGCGAGGAACTAGACAGTTTCTTCTCCTGTGGATTTTTATGCGGACCCAGTCTCCTGGATTCAAGTCGTGGGCTGGTTTTCTTTCAAGAGTGGTCGCATCCGGTCCAACCTGATGAAACACAGAACGCACCACATCAGCCAGTCCTTTGCAATAATCCAGTACTAGATCATCAGTTATAGTCAATAACTTGTTGACAGGTACTTGTGCTTGTCTCATTGCTCGTCCCATGATCATCTCATGAGGACTAAGTCCAGTTTTCTTTTCAGGGATGCTTCTGATGGTCATCAGAACAAGGGGCAGTGCATCTGGCCATTTGAGTCCTGTAGCTTGACACATTTTTCCTAATCTGTTCTTAATTGTTCCATTAATTTGCTCTACTACCCCAGAAGCCTCTGGTCTGTATGCACAATGTAGTTTTTGTTTAATACTCAATGCTTCACAAATCAATTGGATCAACTCATTTTGAAAATGTGTTCCTCTATCTGTCTCAACCGTGACTGGAAAACCATACCTTGGAATGAACTCTCGCAGCATAAGTTTTGCTACCGTTGTTCCATCATTCCTTCTAGTGGGGTATGCCTCCACCCAACGAGAAAACAAACAGACGACCACTAGAACATATTTTAGTCTGTTACAAGGGGGCATTTCGATGAAGTCTAATTGCATTCTAGTGAACGGACCTCCTTCTCGTCCTATGGTTCCTAGACTCACTATTGTCTTTATTCCTGGATTAAACTGTTGACAAATAAGACATCTTTGACAAAGACTTTCAGCTATCGCTCTGAATTTTGGGTTATACCAGGTTTGTCTAAAAAGTCTGATCATTGCATCTCTCCCAATATGAGCTTGTCCATGGTACATCCGTGCCATGTCTGCAATCATGCTATCAGGCATAACTGGTCTTTCATCTCTGTATACCCACACACCATTGTTTTCTTGTCTTCTACATCCTGCTTTTATCCAGTAATCTTTTTCCTCATCATTTGCAGCTTCCTGTAACTGTCTCACCTCATCCCATGTCTCGACAGTGTTAGTAAAAAGCAAAGGAGAAGAGATATGCTCCCTTTCTCTATTCTTGTTTAGAGATACCATGTTCTCTGCACAATATCTGGCAATCTCGTCCGCGTTGTTATTACCAACAGCTATGTAATCTTCGTTTTTCTTATGTGCCTTGCATTTCACTACAGCTATCTGCTTAGGCAGCTGTATCGCCTCAAGCAGTTTCTTAACAAAATCTCCATTTCTGATAGGTGTTCCTGCAGACGTCAAGAAACCTCTTTGTGACCAAATCTGACCGAAGTCATGCACAATACCGAAACCATACTGGCTATCGGTCACAATCGTAACTCGCACATTTCTTCCCAACTTACATGCTTGAATCAAAGCAATCAGTTCCGCAACTTGGGCAGACCTTATTCCTTTCAGACAAGACGCTTCCATCACAGTTGCCACTGTGCATACTGCGTAAGCTGCGCTTAAAACTCCTTCTTTCGTTCTCAAGCATGAGCCATCCACAAACATGACATAATCCGATTCCTTTAAAGGCTCATCTTTTATGTCAGGTCTTGGTTTTGTGCAATATTCCAGCACATTCAGACAATCATGATCTACTTCGTCTTGTTCAATTATACTCTCTTCATCTGGCAATGATGTTGAAGGATTCACATTCATACATCTATCTATGGTCACATTTTCTGCACTCAAGATTACCTTTTCGTACTTAGTCAGCCGACTATGTGTCAGGTACTGTGTTTTTGTTCTTGTCAAAAGAATTTCTACTGAATGGGGAACATATACTCTCAGTGGATACCCCATCACTATACCTTCACTTTGTTCCAGACTTACACAAGTAGCAGCAACAGCTTTCAGACATCCAGGCAACGCTTTTGCTATAGGATCTAAAACAGCTGAAAAATAAGCAATTGGTCTCTTCATTGTTCCATGTTTTTGTACCAGTACTGAAAACGCACATCCATCTCTTTCACTACAGTATAATTCAAAATCTTTCTCATAATCAGGCATGCCTAAAGCAGGGGCCTCACACAATTTCCTTTTCAACTCTTTGAAAGATTTCATTTCTTCGTTATTTAACTCAAAAGGGTCTCTTACATCTTTCTTGGTCAGTTTTTGTAATGGTTTAGCAATCAAGGAGAAACCACTTATCCATTGTCGGCAATATCCAACCATTCCCAGAAACATTCTTACCTCTCTTTGCGTCATTGGTGCTCTCATTCCTTGAATCATTCTCACTCTTTCTGTCACTATCTTTCGCACTCCTTTCTCAATTTTATGCCCTAAATATTGAACTTCTTTTTGGCAAAATTGCAATTTTGAAGGGGACACTTTATGTCCTCTTTTCTCTAGATGGTTCAGTAAAGCAATAGTATCACTTACACATGCTTCTTTTGTTTTCGATGCCACCAACAGGTCATCGAGATACTGCACCATCACTGACTTTTCTGGCATTTTCAAATCTTCCAAGGATTTCTTTAAAATCTGATTAAAGATTGAGGGGCTTTCTGTATACCCCTGAGGAATTCGGCACCATGCCAAAATAAGCTCTCCGAACCGGAACGCAAATAATGGCTGGCTATCTGGATGCAAGGGAATAGAGAAAAATGCGTGACACAAATCTATCACTGTGTACCACTCAGCTTCGTGTGGAATTTGGTATAGAATTACTGCAGGGTTTGGCACTATTGGACAACAAGGCACAACTATTTTGTTGATCTTTCTCAAATCCTGTACTATTCTATATGTTCCGTTTGGCTTTTTCAGTCCCATAATAGGTGAATTACATGGACTGCTCATTATTTCTTTTAGAATTCCCTGTTCGATCATTTTATTTATTACAGGAGTTATTCCTTCAATTATTTCTGGAGTTAATTTATACTGTGGCGTATTTGGGTAAGTTGTTCCTTCTTTTACTGTTACTTTTACGGGATCAACTTCTTTCATTAATCCAATATCTTCTCCTGTAAAATCCCACACATTTTCTTTCACTGCAATTTTTAGTTCTTCTGGAAGTTTTTCTGCATCAAATGCAGGAAACAAACCATTCATTTCAGGTTCCTGATTCATCAAAGTTACTTTATACAATACATCTTCATCTGGGGTCTGAAATCCAATTCCATCTGGTGTACAATAAATTGTGCAATTCATTTTGCACAAAAGGTCACGACCTAAAAGATTTACAGGACTACAATCGCACACTACAAATCTATGCATTTTGCTAAAAGAACCAATTTGTACTTCCATTAATTCAGTAAGGGGTGTTTTAATCTGCTACTCCTACTACTTGGATGTATTCACCTGAGAGAGGAAGGTTTGGAATTTCCACTGATCTAACAGTAGAACGGGTAGCTCCAGTATCGACAAGGAATGTTACATTTGCACCATTCACTTCTCCATCCACAAAGGGACCAGACTGATCTACCTCTAGAGTTGCGCCAAGTATGCACTCTTTTCCCTCTACTAGGCACCGTCATGAGCTTTCATCCGCCTCATCCTCACTCTGTCGCAACCAATACTGAGAAATGTTAGCTTCTCGCGGCAACTGTGTTACCTGCTCTCCTCCGTAGAATCCTGTTTCTGTACTGTATCTTTGCTGGTTAACAGTGTTGGGAAGTGGTGGTTGTGGCACCTGACCTTGTTGAACAACTACCTCATTCTGCACCTGTGGAGTTAATGATTGATTTTCCGGATTAGGTTTAGGTGGGAACTTACACTCGTTTCTCCAATGCCCTAATTTTCCGCAATTATGACAGGGCCACTTCTTCTTTGCCTCCTCTAGACTCATTTGACCTTTCCCTTTACCTATGTTAGGTCGCGATTTATTCTGTCCTGTTTCATTCCCACTATTATTATCCAATTGAGCCTCTTGTTTTTCTGCCACTTTCACCTGTGCCCACATTGCCTTCTCTTTCAATTTACGCTGTCTACTCTCAATATCATCACTGCAATACTTAGCATACCTTAGTACCTCGTCTACCGTGCCATTCTGCCAATTAATCATATGCTGTTTAATCATTTCACTAATCTCTGGTTTCAACCCAAACACAAATCTGTATACGAAATGACTCATATCTTTTTCACTTAACTCCTCATATCCACTATACTGTTTGAAAACCAACAACAACCTTTCATAGTATGCATGTACAGACTCTTTGCTTTCCTGTGTAGTTCTATCAATTTTCACCCAATCTGTTTCTTTAGGAGGAATCTTATTTTTCAAAAAGGTAATCACCTTATCGTACTTCCTCATCACCTCAGGACCTGGAGCTCCTGTCTTAGGATCTCTTGGATATTCTGTAGTTGGCCAGTCAACTGTAATTTTACACTCTGACCACAAATCAGTTGGTACCACTATGTCAAATAATCCATCTAAATCTATCCACAACACTTTTGAAACCTTTACAAACCTCTCTACTTGTCGGTACCATTCAACTGGTTTCTCTCTCAACTTTGGAAATTCATTTGTAAATGACAGTATATCCTGCCTAGTCCATGGAACATGCACATAACTACCACCTGGAGTTTCTCTCATAGGGTATTTTCTGGCAACAGGTTCTTTTTCAGTTATCATAAAAGCCAAAGAAGCTTTGTCTGTAGTTTTCTCATTCTTTTTTGTCCATCTAACTTTCCATCTGTCCACATCACCCCATTTTCTCAGTAACACAATTAACTCTTTTATCTGTGTCAGCCTTCCTGCCGTGTTCAAGTTTTCAATATCTTTTTCACAAAAATCTACTCTGTAGGGTTTCTGCAATGTTTTCACTTTCGCAAAATCTATTCCAATTTCACTGGCTACCTCTTCTAGTTTGTCATGTAAATTCTTTGCTCTCCATGTAATACTTTTGCACAGAAACATTATTTCATCATCCTGGTAATTTTTTATCTTTTCTGTACCAATCGTTCCTAGAATTAATTCTTCCATGTCAATTTTTAACCTAATTACATCTAATGGTTTTTCTTCTGGTTCTTTCATTTTAAATGCCTTCATCCACTCATTTAACTCATCAGGTGTCGGACCTATGGGTGTATTATTTAGTTCTAACCAATTACCACTCTTTTCAGGAGTCTCTGTTGCAGATTCTGTTACCATATGCATTTTCCTACCATTGCACTCATTCACAGTCAAATTTGTAGGTGGACTTGGTCTGTAAGTACTAGCCAAATTACTTGTACTTGCACTTGGTTCCATCCTTTCTTTTTCTCTCTGAAATTGTGAACTCATGGGAATCACTAAAGATCGTTCATCAATTTTCTGATTCTCAAAAACTGGTATTACTGGACCTATTGTTACAGGTACAGTCACAGCTTCCATGTTTTTCGTTAATTCCCTAATTTTCTCAGTTAGTTCTTTTGTTGTCCTTGCTAATTCGCTTGCATTGTCACTTTCTATTCCTTCATTTTGTGAAGTTCTTATATGATCTTGTGACCTATTTATTTCAATTCTTTTTACCGGACTTTTATTTCGCACAGTCTCTATTAGCGGCGCATTTGGTGTCACCACTGTAGAACTCTGCTGATACGGAGGTGGATTTCTATTTAAAATATCTTCCAGCAATTCATCATCCGTTTCGCTCTCATGCATATATTTCTCCCTCTCCATATGTTTCTTTTTCTCAGTACGTTTTCTCTTAGTCTCTTCCTCAACTGTAAAAGCTGGAAACAAACCTCCTGTCATGTTAGCACATCTCCATCGTTTTATTCTATCCTCATGAGTTATTCCCCACATTCTTCCAGGCATAAACTCATGATCTCTTAAACCTCTGAATCTCTCTCGCTCATACATCTCATCCTCCCATTCCGTCAATGCTTCAAACTGTGTCGGTCTAGGTCTAGGTTCTAGATTTGTCATCTTTTCTCGCAAATTTCGCAAAACCGCACACTAAATGAACCATTCTCAGGGAAAGCTAATGCACCATCATTCTTCGTATTTTTTGCCCAATTTTCCAACCATATGCATGTATGATATCCATAGTTCAGCATCATATGTGAAGCTGCTGATTTCGGCGGAGGAATTACTTGTCCCTCTCTAGTCACAACCTTTTTGTCTTTCTTAAAGAAATTCTTTATTTTTGTCGTCCATGACGTTCTCTCCCTTTCATACTCATAATACGGCATGTTTTCGATTGGTTTTTCTCTTCAAACCAACACTGTTCCGTGTACAGAACTTCAACCAATTACAGCGCGACTCACACTAACGCACCAATCAGAACAATTCCCTTCGTCCGCGGACCAACCAATCCTAGCGCTGCACTTTTCTACGTCACTCCTGACTCTGTGTTCACGTGACTAGCGCACTATCCAATCCTAGCGCGGCACTGTCGATGTCACTCCTGCTCTTTTACCCCTCCTTTACAAAAATTATCTGCAATTTTCTTTTCACTGTTTTCTTCGTTAGTTACAACAATTAAAACAATTCCATAGTCTGATTCGCTAAACAAAAGTGACAGCTTTGTCCTTTTACACAAGAATCCTGTATTTCCAGTAGGCAGCGCTTACCTCTACCCTACCACAGAATTATTAACTCTCGCCGATAAAGTAGCACTTCCCTCTACCTTACCCTTCTTTCAAGCAAACAATTAACTCGTTTCTCTGGGGATAAGACACATGTGGAGACTAGGCTCCTGAGAATTAAGGCCAAAGTTTCACAAGAAAACGTGATTTGCTATTTCAGTTACACACCTTTCGTACAGAAAATCCCTAATATAACACAACCTGTGTTATTACCAAAATGAATTCAGACCATGTACCAAATTCCATGTGACTTCTCTTGCCACACGTGTTCCACTTCCTACATCCCAGAAGCGTGAAAACTCACATATAACATAACACGACTCAACATATAGTGTTAGTCATCAAAAATAATCAATAATCAATAATCACTAAACTAATCTATAGAAACCATAACTCTGCTACCAAGAAATCTGATGCAGCGCGTACAATAAAACTATTTTCCTCCTAGGTCACTTATCGGTCATCCAGGGGCGACTTATATTTTCTCACATCCAAATGACGATGGGGCCCATAAACATCGCCTATCACACACACAAACACACACACACACCTAGATTTCCTTTACACCTTTACGAAATTCTATACTCCAAGGAGAAACATGAGAACTAAATGGAAAACGCCATTTATGTACCGCTGGAAAGAGCCGGGATACCTTATTACCTTAACCTATCACTTTCTTAGTTATTTCTTAAGATATTCCTGCTCATTGTTTTGTCGATGGGTCATCTAGTAAGAAATTAATTTATAGTGATTAAGACCAGCTAAATCACAATAATCAATTATTAGTGTCACAATCATTTAGTAAAATAACCACTGAGTCGTTTGATTAAGAATCTTAAATTTTATATAATTTTAAAAGCATGAGAAAGAATTTAGACTTTTTATTCAATTATTCATTCATTATTAATTCAAATATTTATTAAGCAAAATCTATTTTATTGCAGAAAGGAAATTTTGTCATGAAGCAAAACCCAAATTACCTGCCTATCTTCCCTAATTTAGCCTAAGGATTTCTAACCTAAGTTTATGAATTAAAAATATCTTGATTCTCATACTCAACTGGAAAAATAAGACAGCAACAGAAACTTCAGCTCGTCAGCATCAGCTACCTGCAACCCGTCTCATCTAACAGTCTTTCAGCATCTCCCGCTCAGTAAGTGGATCGATCTGGACCACCAAACACTGGAAGCCACCAACACCGACTTTGACTGCGACTCTCCAACTCCGACTGTGAACCCCTCCCACTAAGAGTAGGCCCTCTTATACCCTAATTCTAACTTTGCTAACTAATTGTTGCAACATTAATAACACGCTTTTCTTTCATTGGTCCATTCATTTCATCTATTCATTCTTAATCAAGTTCTCCCGGATCCAACTTGTTCTTTGGAATGTATATGATCATTTCCTTTCTCACAGTTCAAGACAAGTTTCCATCCGCTTCGATCAGTACATTTGTAACTTCTTTCGATACATTCGAGAACTCTGCAGGCATTGTCCTTTCTCTTAAAACGGTTTCCCACGGTTCCTTGCTGATCACCACGGCACACTATCAGTTCAATTAGGTCACATCAGCCTTGACCATTCTTGCATCCTAGCCTCTCAGCCTCATCACGTGGTTAGCTTTTCTCCAACTTTTTCTCCCTTGTCACGCGTTTCCCCGCACATGCGCACTTCAATAACCGTCAGCCATTTTATATCGCCACTCGCTTATACTTAGAAGCACTATTTTGAAATAAACAAAACATAATTAAAATAGAGAAACATAGCCTTTTCGTTTCCCTCCCGTCATCTACGTACCCCAATTAGTTATTACCTAGCAGAAAGCAACATTTAAGCTGTTCCTTACTTACCATCACTATTGTTTTTGCAACGACACGTTTATATTCTATGAAGCACAAATCATGCATTTATTATTAATTTAGTACGCAATTATTCTTATGTTATAATTAGACACACAGACATTCGTTAAT
Organism: Calotriton arnoldi; assembly: GCA_963921515.1. Lineage (NCBI taxonomy): Eukaryota > Metazoa > Chordata > Amphibia > Caudata > Salamandridae > Calotriton > Calotriton arnoldi. Next base: position 903,471 of record CAWUFW010007855.1, on the reverse strand, counting down.
AGATTATTCAGCCCATATACTTGCGTGTTACCCTTCCCTCACGTACAGTGTTGATTAATACATTTAAACGAACATTTTATTAATTATTTATAAAATTTGTTAGGGGTTAAAAAAAATTATTTTCTCTGCTCCATCAATATCGTGGGTCTGGCCTATGGATACTAAACCCTTCAGTGGTACCCCTGAATCTTTCCTGACATCTGTTTGTGTCAGTGGGCCAAACCAACCATCCCTTCCAATTGGGGTCTGATCTATTGTATTGCAATATGTCATCCATCTTAGCCCCTTTATCTGATGTAAAATTCCCCTCTGTGTTTAACGGTGTTGGAATTTGAGGTGTGTTCAAGTCCTTACTCTTGGCTAGGCCAAGACAGGAAGTCTGTTGCACAGCGTCATTCAAAAAAATCATCTGCTGTGGAATGAGGCATGCTCTAAATAGTGCTTCTGTTCCCTGGACTTGCCAGTCTCTAGAACCCCAGATCGATTTTAAATCTACAGTGTCCCTCCATAAGTCGAAATCCTGTTCAGACAGCTGGGTAATAAAGGAAGCAGAATAAATCTGTTTGGTGTTTGTTAACATATTTTTCTGTGCAGATATAGGTGCAACCTTATAATAATATGAGGTCGCGACAGAAGTGTTAACCCCTGAAAAATATGAGAACTTCTGGGCAAACATTTTTTAACTACTTTTTGGTGGTGTAGGGCAATGTTCCCACTGGTGGTATGTGAAAACATTTCTAGGTTTGCTAGATTTATGCAAAAAATGATGACCATAATGTTGATAACAATACATTTTGTCAAAATCTGATGTGTCTTCTAATATTTCAGTGCTAGAAAATGCAGCAGATTGTTCTAAATCAGACAATAAGTTGTTAAAAGTTTCAAAATCCCAATCATCAGAAAATGTACTGGAGGTAATGATATCGTTTAGTGAAATTTTAAACAAATGTGGAATCTTTAAAAGCTCGGTCGGTCCAAATATATCATAATTTACTTTGTCCCACACTATACCATCCAGTATAGGAACTGCTGAAATGTTCACGAAGGACAAGTCTCTTTGTTCATGATGAGATGAAACATGAGGTTTTAAAATTAAGTTTACTTTTGACGTTGCAGAGCTCTGTTGAAGATAAGTTCCATTGATGAGTAAATGGGAAACAATTACTGATCCTATCCAAAAAGAAGAAATAGTATACCGGTGATTATCCAAAGCTCTAGCCAAGGTGATACCAAATAAGTCTTTCTGAGAAAGTTAAAAAAGTCTTTGTTCTGTTGTATGTGAGAAATTTGGGCTGGCGTAGTTTCAGGTTCACTTGGATCCAATGAAAAGGTATCGAAGTCGATGAAATAGCCAGATGCAGTTCGATCTATTTTTGGTAGCTCCGCAGGTTTTGTTGAATTTGTCGATTGCTCTTGTCGCGGCATGTTGACGTAGACATCCTTGTCCGGTTGAATTGAAATTTGTCTTTCATTTTGATTTGCACAGTTTGTGTCAAGGGGAACTAGTTCCATTGCATTGATATCAATTCCGTTGCTTTGCAAAGGTGACTCTTCAAATGTTATGAGTCTTTCTGTTTGAACATCCTGTATTGTAGTGAGAGGAAGACGTTGGCTACTCCGGAGCCCACGAGGCCTACTATTCAGTATCGGCCACATAGTGTGGTTTGATCAGATCGATTGAGATGAATCTCTTTTCTTTTCCGGCAAGGGGCGGTAGAAGAACAGTTCTTGATCCTTCAACTGCCAGGACTGGTACAGGCTTTCGATAGGATGGCCCGAATTCTTTCTTGTCCACAATCTTTTCTCTGACCAGATCCCCAACTTTAGGAATCCAGGCAGATCTTGCCATGGCTGACTTGACTTCCCCAGTGGTGGTTTTCTTTGTCTCAACATTACTTAAGGAGGCTCTGGATTCATTCAGATCCTGTAAAACAGCCAAACGTTTATTGATGTCAAACGGTTTTTCATCCGCCAATGTGCTTTCACAATCGAGATCAGGTACCCACATTCTTGTCCCAAACAGGACCTCGTATGGAGTGGCACCTCCCAGAGAGCTTCTTGGCTGGTTATTAAGGGCCCGCTGGACCCTATATAGGTGACTGACCCAACTTCCACCCGAGCCTAATACCCTAGCTGTTATAGATTGCTTTATGTCTCGGGTTTTTCTCTCCACAACCGAATTTCCCTCGGATGGTACGGAGAGGAGTACCGCAATGCTACACCCAAATTTCCCATGGCTTCCTTGTAAACCCGAGAGCTGAACGCGGGGCCACGGTCAGAATGTAACGCACCAACTGCATATGTCCCTATGAAGACTCACAAATTGTTTATAACAGTTCGAGCGTCAGCCGAGCACTGAGGCCATACCCATAAGAATCTTGAACAGGAATCCACTGCAACCATGATATACTTGTAAGCCTCATCAGAATGTAAGGGGCCGCAGTGGTCCAGGTAAACGCATGCAAGTGGTCTGTCTGATTTTAACAAAGGTTTCTGTGCTGGGCGAGCTACGGTGGACCCTTTTATCTGTTGACAGATATCGCATTTCAAGACGAAGTCTTTGGTCTGCTTTGTTAACCCTGGCCACCAATAGTGATGTTTCAATAATGAAACTGTTGCCGTAATTCCTGCATGCGCAGAACCCAGACCCTCGTGTGCAGCCAAGATTGAAACTAACCTGCGATGCATGTTTGGTATTACTCTATCCCCCACTCCTGGAATCTGAGCAAATGGAACGTTGTAGGAGTACTTGAGTGGAAAACCTTTTGGTAGTGCTTTGTTGTTTTTGTGTGAAGCAATCACAGCTACCATTGTGCTACCGTCTACCCTCGTTTTTGAACGGGTGATTGCAGCTATGGATGCAGTGCGTACTGCCCCCTTTGTGGCTTCATCAGCCAATGAATTCACTTCAACATGAACGCCATCACATTGATGACTCAGCATGTGTATCTCGTGGAATTCTGGATCCGTATTTATCAGTGCCAGTAGTAGTGCTTTTAATACTGCCAACTGAGCCGTGCAGTCTCCGAGAGACTGCTATTTTGTACAGCTTGGACGGAACTTGCCGTCCTGCATCCTACCTTTTACAATAACGCATACTGCACTGTATTGTTGCTTACTTCCAATGGCCGGTTGAGCAGATCCGTTGGTGTAAATAATGTATTCATACCGATCTAGAGGCATTATTTAATTTGGTAGAGGATATTCTTGTTCGTATTGCAGGAATGCTTGTGTTTTTAGACTAGGGTCATATCTGTATTCTACATCTGTTGCACTGAGAGAATTAGCCCACTGTATCCATCTTGGATGTAATGCCTTCACATTTGGGACACTTGCCTTTGTGGCAGCCTCTAAGGCCGGTACCGGGGTTACGACAATTATTCGTTTCCCTTGAGCTAGTGCTCTTTCTCTCACTACAGCAGTCTGTACTCCTGTCAGAATTTTTTCTGTGGATGCAAAATGCATTTCAGCGTTTGTGTACAAATGCGATTTATATGCAATTGGTACTGTTTCGCCTTCATTGAAAGTTAAGTAAGTGTACCCTGATTGAACTGCGACTACGCAGATCACCAGGTTGCGTACGTTTACGCGTGTCTAAGTGTTTTGATGATATCATGTCAGCTTGTAGGGAACGAAGTATATTTGTGTGTTCCTGTGTCCATTGCCTAACTGAAAAGTCTGGTCTTATGAGGTCGTAGAAAGGTTTTACTCTATCTGCGTAAAACTGTATGCTCTGCCAAAATTCAAAAATCCCAGTATGGGCTGTAAATTTTTTAATGATTTTGGAGGTTGGAGCAATGTGCACTTTTCTAAAAAGTGGGCTGCCAGGCTTTTGCCTTCACTTGAAAGCTCATATCCCAAAAATAGGACATTGAGGTGGGCTATCGTTGATTTCTTAAAATTAAATTTGTAGCCCTCAGAGCCGAACCCCAAAATGATGGTGCTCACCCTGGTCAAGTGTTCCTCTAAGTCATCATCTGTTAGATAAATGTCATCTACATAGGATAATGCTTCCTCATCCAAATTCTGTAGTAACTCTGTTACCCTTCTTGAGAATAACCCCGGGCTGATCTTATACCCTTGGGGGAGTTGACAAAATTGACGCTGGGACCCTAGCGCTGAGAAGGCTGTCAAATATCTACTTTCAGGTGCTGTGTTTTGGCAGAAAAATCCATTTGAGATATCTAATGTTGTTTTGTATTGTTTCCACACAATGTTATTCATTAATGCGGCACTGTGTGCATTCTGAACTGCAAATGTTTTCGTACATGAGTTTAGGTGTCTATAATCTAAAACTAGACAATATGAATTGTAAGGTTTCATTATGGGAAACAAAAGATTATTCATTGATGAGGTGCATGGTTCAATTACACCCTGGTATTCAAGTTGATCTAAGATCTCCCTGACCTGTTTTTTAGCTTCCTGTTTTATGGGATACTGTCTTTGTGGAGTTGGGTTTGTTTTAATTGGAATTACGTGGTGGGGTGACTCTTCATCCCATCCAACGTGGTTGCGATATAATGCTGGAACAAGGGATACCACCCACTCCTGTGCATATGTATGTTTTAGGTGTACGGGGACTAGGTCGGAGAAAGCTGGAAAAATTACAGTTTCTCCCTTTGGGCATTCCATAACAATAGTAGGCGGCCAATCTCTTTCTGCTAATAGGATTGTCGTAGCCAGAAGTCAGGTTCTCCCAAAAGAGACCCTTCACTTGTCTCGGCTTGTCCCCCTCCATTTGGAGTGTTATTTCATGTAACTTGTGTGGGACACTCACCCTAGTATCAGGTGTTTCTACCGTGATATACTCACTCAACTCCGCTGTGACCAGAAATTCCATCAGGTTCCGGGGAGCTATTGTTACTTCTGCTGCACTGTCTAGCATCGTCGGAGCCCATTCCCCGTTCAGTAGTTGAGTCCTCAGAATTCTGGGCATGTCTAACTTTGAGACCTGCTACCTTCTTTTTAAATTGAGGTTTTGCTTTGGGATTATCTTCTTTCTTTGAAGCGTAGTCCGAAGTGCGTTGCCTGTCTCTGGGCTTTGTACGCTCTTCTTGTCTCTGTTCTGACCGTCCTTCCCTCTCTGAGTTTTTTGATGAACCCTGAAAGGAACGAGAGGAACGTGTATCAGTGTCCTGATACCCGTCAGTTTTTTTAATGTTATCTCTATTCCTAAGATTAAATCTCCTTTCTGGGGGCTCCTGTTGAGGAGACCTACTCCTTGAGTGAGATCTGTTCTTTTGCTGTTTATTATTGCCCCATTTCTTCTTTGAAGAAACTGGTGTTTGCTTTGCCTGTTCTTTATCTGTACCTCCCACTAGTTGAGGGTTTGCAGGTTTAGCTCCCAGACTGTCTCTACCTAATTCCGCATAAGCAGTTTCAATTATTTTAGGTAGCTCTGTCTCCTGTTGTAATTAAGTGAAATCTCTCAGATGTTGGCGTATTGCCACTGATGCTGCTTCCTCTTTAATATTTGCTAATATTATCGCAGATACCTGGGAAAAGTTATTTAACAAATTCATTCCTAAGTTTAGAGCAGGTTCTGCTCCATACTCGTTCTGTATTTGCCTTAATACATCTGGTATTACAGCTAAAGAAGGGATACCATGAGTCCTGGTATATATTGCAGCAAAAACTGTACCCCAAGAAGTACAATCTTCTATAGAGGAAGCTATCTCCATTGGCAAGCAAATCGTCAGTATTCTATGCTTTTCCTTAGGACCAGTGTGTGGAAACACTGCCTCCAGCTGTGTTATTTTTGTGCTATCCAGAAGGGCATTTGTTCACGTTTAGTGGGTATTTTACTCATCACTGAGTGCAGTGTTTGTGGTGTAATTTTGGTTGTATTATTTTGGATTGGTCCTGGTTGTGTAGCCGGTGTTGGCTAAAGTGTGAGTGTTCTCATCACAAACTATCAAGTTCTGTAAAGTCTTATTAATTCTTTATGCTGTACGAGTAAGTCTCCTCCTGGCATTGTATCAATGTCAGGATGTGGTGAGTAGGCCGCTAGTACTGGCCATTTTGCTCTGTCTCGTCCAAGCGGACCGAGTCTTACTCTATTCCTTGTATGGGGGAGGGCGCCTTTAAACCAGTAAAAATGTTCGTGGTAAGTGAGTGGAATTTCATTGTCCTCATATGGACTGTATTCGTTACGTATGACATCTTCGACATAGTAGTGAAATGTTTTTGTCAAAGCATTTGCCTGCGGGAATCTAATCCATGAATAGAAAACCTCTGTTCTATATGATTCGTGTGCCTCAATCACGAAGGTCACTTGCCCACCCCTAATTGTAACACCATATGTTACTAGTTTTAGGGTGACAGCATTTCTAACATTTTCTGCAATGTGTATTGCATCTGCATCATCTTCCTCTGTTGTGAAGTTTAGTGCATTCCCTTCATCTACGTCTACCTGCTCAGTCATTATTTTTAGAAAGGAGGGCGTTTCAAGGGAACTGAGATACGGTGTTATGCACAATTAGGAACACTGTATCCTTCAAGCTTGATTAAACCAACAGCCAATACATAGGAATTTTCCTACTCAGCTGCGGCGGATTTTGTTCCCTCCCACTCCAGACGTCTCTGGGGAAATGTGAGTAGGGGTATCTGAGAATAGCACGACTGAACTACTAAGATTTGACTGTTAAATAAGTGCTAATACCAACGTTGGCGGCGCCATGTCGTGTAGTTCCTATAGACCTATATAGGATCTGCGCATTTAGACAACATACACTGCGGGACTGATGTCCAGACTGATTCCAGACACCCCCACCGGGTATGTTAGCCTGTGTACCAGCTAGCTCGCAATGCCACTATAACCTCCTCTTACCAAGGAGAGAATAGCTCTTGGCAACTATCGAACATGACAACCCTGATCCCTCAGGACCATGGAAACAGTAACTTACTTTTCGCTCAGTCACCCGTGCTCACTTGTTCTCAGAGAGATACACAGAATAAACGGTTGGGACGTTTTTCAATAAGTATTTTATTGAACAGTCGTTATTCTTGCGTAAAATAAGTGTACTGAAATCACCAGTATACAGTAGCATATATAAATGAGTAGCAGCACTAAGAAAGTAAACAGATGGTAGGTTTCTACCATTTTGCTAAAATCATAACTACAGGCAAGTATATAAAATACATGGCAATAAAATGCGTACTCCTACGATGCACCCTAACTAGATGTACCTAAATGTACCTAGCATGTGAGTAGGTGTAAAGCCAAGAATCCCCCTAGGATAAAGCCATCCCATTACCTGATGTTAGACGGCAGGACCCCGTTCTGATCTCGAGCTAAACACCCCCAAGGGATGTCAGACCACTGCGAGCTGGAGTATCTGCATGCAGAAACCTCAGCGTCTTGCGTCAGTGTGTCGGCCGGAAAGTCCTGATCTCCTCCTCCTATCTCGGCAAGATGTGATGTTTATATACCCTAAGCTGTCCCCAGGGGTTCTACCTTGCTGTGCCAGTGTCGGACTTAGGATGACGTTGGGAATGAACTCTATACACAGTTATTATGCAGGAGATGGTGGTCCTGCTGTGTTCCAAGAAACTAAGAATCCTCATGCATAATTTATGAGACCAGTGTTCAGGAAAAACCCTACGTACTGTGTATAGTATTGTAACTAGGTAAAAAGTCAGTCCCTCAAATCCGTTATGTATGTAGTATAGGAGAGAATGTAGGTGAAGCGCTATGATGTTACCTGGACCTATATCGGGGTACCTATATGAAATATAACAACCCCAACAGACAAACCAGAGCTTCTGAAGCCTTGGCTGGTGCTGTGGGCCACTTTCACTCATCAGGAAACACTTCTGGAAGTAAGTGTAAAAGTGTTACATCATGGGTGGCCTGAACTCTGACTTTGTCCTGATCCAATGGGACCTTTTTTTTTTTTTTTGTCAAAATTCTTTTTATTCAGCATCAAAAGTAGATACAACAACATGAATGCAGTAGGAGTAATAGGACCCAGGGTCAAAACATTCAGCCAATTGTAGTCCAGTTTCATATGTCTCTGAGTCCACTATGTCCCCCCTGCAACCCAAAGAGAAGATGTCTTTTTAAACATACAACCCTAAGAATGACCCCTTAAACAGGAAAGAAAAGAAATACCAAAAGAAAACCCCCTCCCCCCAACCCTCCCTCCTCCCCATCCCTGGTGGTGGTGGAGCTGTACAAAAACATAGCGAGAATCATGGGTGTAACGAAAAAATGAGGCTGTAAAGGCAGGACAACAGCTTCTGGGAAGATGGTGAGTACTTCATCAAACCCTCGTTGGGGTGATTAGAATTGAAAAAGATGCATAGCCCGTAAAGAGGGAGGGCACACCGCCGCAATGCGACCTTTTTTAACCCTTTCAGCACTATTTGCCTCTAAGCGCTAGTTTGACTTTTAATCTTTAAAAATCCATATCTCTGGTTCCCTACGTTAGATCTTTGTCATTTTGGTGTAATTTTAATCATTAAAATAATTCCTATTTTTATAAATTGGTGTTGGATTTTTTATTTCATGTGTGTCTTACTTACTTAATGCATTGGTGTTTTTAAATGTTTTACACATTGGTCTCCTAAGTTAAACGTGCCTGTTCACAGCCAGCTACCAAGGGTTGAGCAGGGGAATAATTTTTTGAGACCTTGACTGGACCTTATACTGTGATTATGGCCTTATTACTAGTGGTAGGTACCTACCTACACTTACTAATAAACAACCTTCCAACAGTTACTATTATCCAAGAAGGAAGCTTTATGGAGAGGTATAGTTGATAAAATATGCAGTATCACAAACATGCAGAACTGCTGTAGAATGCAAGAAAAGGTGCATGATTACAAACGCAAGTCCAAGGAATGACCGGCAAGGAATGTGAAGGCTGCAATGCATATTGGTGGACGTCCAGACATTCATGAGTGATTGACACCAATGGAGGAGCAGGTGGCAGCACTCATAGAATCCTAAGTGGTTTCTGGCATTGAGGGCACCGATAATGCCAATCCTGAGGACTTTCCAAGATCTCAAGCTAAATTTGCATTACGAAAAGAGTTGAACTGAATATTTTCATATGTATTGCAGTACATCTAAAAGTATATATTGTAAATGTCACCATGTTCCACATTGTTTTTAATGTGTAGATGTACATCCTAAGTAGTTGTTCAATAATTTATCATGCAAAGTAAAATCCTTTATTCAGCATAGCATATACTATGTTCCATTATAAACACAATCTACTTTTCTCCTTATAACTGATTTGAAAATATCAGTATGTCTTAATATATTAGAGTTTTTTATATGTTTTTCATTGCCAGCTTTCTGACAAATGAATTGGAATGTAAATCGTAATGGAGAAAATTTCTATTATTATGAAATCACATCAGTGGTTATCTATTAATGGTCATGTATCACTCATGCCACTTTTGCTTGTTGAGAGATATTGCTAATCACAGCTTGAGTTTCTGTAAGATTATTGTTACTTTTAAATCTCTATATTTATGCATGCATTTAACATCTGCTTGTACTTTATATAAAATTCCAAATTGTGTTCATAACCTACATAAAATAATAATGACCCATGTGCATTAATATAACAGTTGTGATATTTTTAATGTAGGTTGTCAAAGAAATACTAACAAATAATATTGCTTATTTGTTTTAACTTTGCATGCTGGGCTGCTGTATGGTTTAATCTTCAGGATTCATTTATATCTTATCATACATTTTCATATGATATGCTATGTCACATGAATGCTTCAAAAAACTTTCCCCACAAAATCTTTTCACCTCAGCTTCTAACTGGAAAGTTTCTGGAGGGATCTATCAAGGGGGGGCAGAGAAAAAGGAGGGGGTCACTAAACATATTTTCGCCATTAATTTTTCCATTGTAACTTTAGACACAGCTACAGCCCAAACTGCTGAATTGATTTACACAAAGTTTTGCAGAAAGCTAGATATTCACCTAGAAATAGTGCTTTTTGTGATTTGGTGTAATCTGTTCAGTAGTTTTTGAGCAATTAAGGCTCAAAATCGTTGTATATTTTACTCAACGGACCCGAGAGATCTCCTGCTGAGATCTGATTGGCTGCCTCCACATCAAGATGTGGTGGCAGACATCTTAGTACTCAGGACACAGTCCAGAGCGCTAAAAAATGCAAAGCAAAAGACATAGGGGACAAGGTAGGGATATCCTGACCCCCAGGACTGGTGGTGGGGGGTTCCAGAAGGGCCAGGGGTCCAAAAAAAATTATTTTTATTTTGCTGCGAATTTGCAGAGGTTCTGCAAATCCACAGCAAACTAATGGGAAAAAAAGTGCAGCTCCACTACTTGTAAATAAAATGCCCCCTTCCCCGGGGTGGGTCAGGGTCTGGGAGGGATGCATTTTCTATTGAGAGGGATAGCCTCTAAAATGCAACAGGGACACCATCCTCTGGTGCCGATATTTTAATGAAGGGAAGGGGGGCCACATGGCCCCCTCCCTGAGCCTTTAAAGACCCCAGAGACCCCATCCCCCGGGCCGGCTCAACTGCTCTGTCCCTGGGAGACCACCCCAGGAGATAATGGTTTCCCTGCCCGCATCAGTATGGGCAGGGTAATATGTGTTTGCGTGCGCCTGGCAGGAGCATTTTTAAATCCACAGTCCCCATTACTCTTCTCTGCTTTGTCTCTCTTACTCGCCCCTGTCCTGTCTATTCCTCTCATATATTTCTCTTCCTCTTTCACTCAGTTGCCTTTCTTCATTCTCTTCCTCTTGCCTTTGTAGAGCATCCCTTTTCCCTGTCTTTCCCTCTCACTCCCTCCTCTTTCTGCATCACTCTATCGCCCTTCTTCTCTTTCCCATTATCTGTCTTTAATCGAGGCAGCCCCTTCCCCATCTGTCCTAAATGACAGACAAGACAACGCACTAGTTGTGTGCAATGCTGATCTTTATACTCGATACAGCCAATATTGGTGCAAAGTCACTGGCTCCTGGTAGTGCTATGGGCACACAGCACATCAGTGTTGACTTTCTCTTACTACCAGTCAGAGTAAAGCAGAGTCCATTTTCCTTTCTTACTTTAAGCCCTGTGGCATCATTGGTGTGTCATGCAGCAAAAACTTTGAGGTGCTACATTAAGGGACAGTGAGCTGGTGAGGAGTACCTACCCACATTTAACTGCAAATACTGACGTGACGTGACGCAAGAGGATGCTGAGAGGACCCTGAGAGGCAAGCGTTGACTGCAACAGACTGCCGACTACTGACCCCAGAGCTCCAGAGCTTTGGAATCTCAGAGCTTCGCAGTCTACTCAGGGGCCCGGTGGCCCGTTTTCTGTTCCCTTGAATTACAGAGCTTAGAAGGAGTATGGCTTTAAGGTGGTAAGTGGCATAGCAATATAGTGGCCCTGAAGGAAGGCGCGGTAACTCGAAGACCAAAAGAGCTGAGTGACGAGCGGAGTGAGAGAGGGAGCTCATTAGGCTTTGCTCTCTCCCTTGATGTTTTAGATGAGCAGCTCCTGTGTACAATGACCAGTGCCTAGTGTGATCAGTGGTGACGCAGATAAAGTGGAAGCAGAGGCAACAGTGGCAGCAGAAGCGGTGGAGATGAGCGTTTCGTCCTGGAAACCAGAGGCTGGTCCACGGGGGTTATGAGTGATGGGGTGAGCTGAGGTGAGGCACTTGGTAACAACTAACCTGCAGCCAACCTGCAGTTTGCTCGCCTTCTCGCTCCCCCCCACCCCCCTTGGCGACAAGAGGCCTGCCGTGGATTGGAAGAGTGTGGGTCAGAGAGTGGATCAGTGAGGCAGCTGGTCTAGGTCAAGCTCCAGGAGCTTTAACCACCCGGACGCAGAAGTGGCCCATCTAGGATTGGGTGCAGCTTACGCCTGGTGCGGGCTCGCCTTCGTGAACCCCCCTGCCAGCTATGTCCTCCAAAAACATCCTCAAAGACGTCACTGTCACGCAAAGAGCACCCTAGCCAGTATATTTAAAATGCCAAGACCATAGCAGACCTCTAGAGAACACCATTCACCACCCCAAGGTACGAAGCACCAACTGACAAACATCAATAAAAAAGAGGACCACTGTGCGCTCGTGCCCTCTACCTGCAGAATTGAAAGCGAGGTGGCTCTGCCCAACTTTTCTGGATATTGTCCGGTCACCTGTGGACAAATCAAGTTTGGCGCTCCCACCTCATTCTTCTGTCAATAAACCTGGTGATGTGTGCACCTCAAAGAGAGGCGACACAGTCAGTGCAGGCATTCAGCATCCCAATAATAGACAGTTAAACAGGCAAGTTGACTCTGCGCATCCACTGACTCGGATGTCGCGCAAATGACCATCCCCAAGTGACACAAGTGATACAACAAAATCTAGGAAAAAACTTTGAACTCCAACTGAGGAATTAATCACAGCACCTCCATCAGAAACAATAGTCTCTTACTTTGTCAAACTAAACCCGCAGAAATATTTTCCTTTTTGAAAGACCTCATGTCTGCCATCTATTCTATGTCAAAAGAAGTACCAGGGCTACCTTCCCCTTTTACTCCGCAAAATCCTGGAAAAATCATCAATGTCATCAACCCCTTACCAACATGCCACTCAAATGATAAAAAACAGATGAAGACATCACAAACCGACGCACCACAACCGGAAGTAACCCACCCAGAGGTTATGCCGGAAACCTCATGTCTCCAATGGAATCTCTGTCAAGCTAAAACCATGCAATTAACTGCATAGATCTACACTAACACCCTGTCACTGATGGCAAATGCATTAACAATCCTTGATCAATCTACAGGTCACACTGCCTGAAGTAAAAGCCCTAAAGTTAATGATCATCATTTAAATTGTTCATCTCAAGCCGTCATGGAGGACGATTCATGGGCTCGTTTGCTTTCAGTATCAGGTAATGCAGAAATCCATGACACACTGGAAACTAAAACACCACGTTCAGATAAAAATCAGCATTCAAGGCACATTCCAGGCTTAACCAAAATAAATGCTCCCAAGGATGCGTCACAAAAGCCAACAAGCCATAGTGGGCAAAACAAAGATACCACATCACAACACCCGTAGGCGAGGGTAAATCAGCCAAAAATCTTCATGGCTAAAGAGCACCGTGAAGTTATTTCCCCCACATGTAAGGCATTCCAAGCATCTCAATCAGTGACTCTAAACCATACTCCAGCAACAAGTCTATCAATAGCCTACCTGAATGCAAGAATAGGACCATCCCCATGCAAATGGCAACATTCCTCTTCACCCTTTACAATCTCACCAACCAGCAAAATCTGCCAGGAAAAAAATCCAGAACCTTAGGAGGGAAATTAACTCCCAATCAGATTTTCAGTTACTGAGGAATCAGGATTCACTCAATGTGCGACCAATTAACAGCAACTCAGATCAGCATAACACCCGAAAAAGCTTGATACGACAGCCTTCAATATCAAAGTCAACCTGCGCGAAACCTAGTTCCAAAACTTCACTCCTTGAAACATCAGGCACTAACAAGGTAAATCAAAGCAGACTAGTATTCCAGCTGGAATATGCAAGCAGAGGCAAAGAGGACACCCTCAACAGAGGGAATATTCTAAAGCTATTTGTGGAGATCCCGCAGCTAAAAGGTGTCAGGTCTACAGATCTCCTGGCAGTAGAATTCAAAACATCAAACACCCACAACCAAACAGAGATTACAGTAACTAGCTGGAGAACAAATGAAATTATAGATCTAATATATTTATTCACCTCAACATTTGAAAACTGGGGAATCGTGCTAAAATGGCTTCAACCTCTCAAGTACCCCTACCCACTTCTACAGGAAAGTCACTCGCCAGCTTTACCACCATCATCACCTAAAGAACGAAATCAATACTGAAAGGTGGCAGAAGTTCCTCACTGTTTCTCACAGAGAATAACCCCTTGAATGCCCCTGCAATCACCAAAACGGCACCCGGGTGGGACTGGCTACCCTCGATTTTGAATGCGCAGCCACCCGTATGACAGACCAAGGGGCCGATTCACAGAACTAATCTGAGATAAAATCCTAAACTTACTACTTTTGGTATTCACAGAAGGCATTTAGTAGTAGTAAAGTTAGGACTCCTAACTTTACATCTACTAAACTGAGACAAAATCCTAACTTTACGACTTTCGGTATTCACAAAAGGCATTTAGTAGTAGTAAAATTAGGAGTCCTAACTTTACTACTAAATGCCTTTTGTGAATACCAAAAGTAGTAAGTTTAGGATTTTATCTCAGATTAGTTCTGTGAATCGGCCCCCTTGAGAGTAAATCAAGAAGATTTGAAAATTCTGTCATGGAACATAGCAGGAGTGAAACAGTTGCTGCAAGATGGTCAACCCCAAAATCCTGGCTATACACAGACATAATCTCTCTCCAAGAAACTTAGTAACAGTCAGCCTTGCCTATAGAGGATTTCCTGTCATACCAAATCCCAGCCACCAAACCAAAGACTCAGGTGAGACCCAAAGGAGGCTTTGTAGTTTACATATCACTCCATTTAAACATCAACACTGAAGAGTTACCACAGACAGACACAGGTTTACAAATCATAAAAATAAATAATTGTTCGCAGGCAAACAGACCCCAATCCACCTGATAAATATATATATACATCCCAGTCTGGCAAAAAGGGTGCTATCCCTTATTTCAAGCTACAAACAAACTAACCCTCCCTGGCATATAATATTGAGCAGTGATTTCAATCTAAATCTAATTTACACCTCGGAGGACAAGGACATACTTGGCTCCAATAACACCTTCTGGAATGTCCCCCTCCAGGTTGCACCAACACACAAGAGGCATGACCAAACAGGCAAAAAATTTGCCAGATTGCTGGAGTTCCTCAGCATGCGGGTAGTTAATGGGAAATTTCCAGGAGACGTACCCCTAAGCTACTCATATCATGGTCCCACTTAACAATTGTTAATTGATTACACAATAGTTTCACTTCCTCTTATCCCATTAATCAAACAGTATTCAATAAAATATAGTACACACATTGACCACTCATGTCAGATCTTACTGCTGGAAACAGTTTTGCAAACGCATGAACCAGCTCATCCAGAAGTGGGTTTGATCTCTACCATAAACCTCAAACGGATACGCTGGACGACAGAAACTATAGCGGACCTCGCAATGCACACCAAGAAGCTCATGATCGAATGTGCCGCGTCCATGGGACACTGCATGACTGCATTGCTAGCTTTTCATGAAATGTTCGTAAGGCAATTCTCAAAACCCCAGTGAAAAATCGAGCAGGCCATCAGTGCAAGGTAATAGCAAGAGCCAACTTGTCCAAGCAATGCATACAGCTGAAAAGGGCACAAAAGAAATCAGCTAGACATCTCAAAGCGCGTAATTTTGACCATCAGCTTGCAGAAAATTTAAAGGAGCTTAAGAAAGCATACAAAAAACAACTATGGAAAGATCAAAGGCCAGCTATAGACGAATTCTGGTTGAAAACCATACGATCTAAGCATCGCAATCCCAGACATTTCTGGGAAATAATAAACTGTCCTTTTATAACAACAAGACCCTTAAACAGCTCCAATATTTCACAATCAACATGGATCTCTTACATCACACAGCAGTTTAGCAATGAGCCACACAAAACCTCACTTGTATTTAATTCCTCTGACTCAAGCAAAGATGAAAATTCATATTCCTTGGCACAAGTTAGGATGTCGCGACAGAGCTCCCAGCCCAAACGGCCATCCACAGGCAATCTTCAAGGAAGACATAGAATTTTGGTCTAGCACCTTGGTCCTGTTATTCAGCAAAATACAGTTAAATGGAGCAATCCTAGAAAATTGGTGTGGCTCAATAATAAATCCGATATATAAAGTGGGAGACAAAGCAAACCCAGCAAACTGTCGCCTGATTGCGCTCCTTGACTCAGAGGCTAAGCATTACGCATCCCTGCTGCTTGAAGACTTAATTATCTGGTCAGACAAAAACAATGTTATTCGTCTGAATGAGACAGGCTTTAAAAAGGGAGTAGGTACAATAACAATAATTTTAGCAGCAGTTATGATTTCAGATCAAAGCAAGCAAATTAAACACAAACAACATTTGGCCTTTATTGATTTTAAAGCCGCCTTCGATCGCATCAACCGCCAGCTACAGTGGCTCAATTTGAAAAGATGGGGACTACCAGATGCACTTCTCTGCACTATTTGTTTACTGTATACAAACACGTGGGTGCAAGTAAAACTAGGGGATGGTTCAACTTTATCTAGAAAGATTCCCACTCATCAAGGTCTGTAGCAAGGGTGCGTTTTGGCCCCGCACCTTTTCAATCTTTTCATGTCAGATCTCACACCAGTGCTAGACCAGATTAATCCCCCCCCCCACCCATTTGGGCCCGGTTTGACTCACCCACTTATCACACGCCGATGATATCATCTTATTTAGCCAAACCAGAGTGGGATTACAAAAAGCATTGAACACACTTGCCAGCTACGCAAGAAACAAAAACCTGGAGACAAATATAGCAAAAACAAAAACTATGTCACTCAACACTGCCCTGAGCAGCTTCCCCAGATTATTTTTCAATGAATCTCGCATGGAAACAGTAGTGCCATATGAATACCTCGGCCTACATTTAGACTCGAGAGGAAGTTTTACACTGCAAAAATAGTACATCAGTCAGAAGGGGACAGCTCTAATTCACGGTTTTATCTCCTTGGCAAGGACACTGCCACTCCTAACAGTAATGGCCTCTAAACTAATATCAACAATCACTTATGCAAGTATGGTGATGAAATGCTGGACAGGATACAGATAAATGCATTTAGGTGAGTATTCAATCTACAGGGAGTACAAATCCGCCGCAGGTTCGGCCTTGTGAAGCAAGATCTGTCTAGAAGAGCAAAAGCAGTAAACAATTGGTACAAAAACAGCCGTTCAACCAATTGTTTAAACCAAGGCTTATGGTAACAACTTCAACATACCCAGTTATCGGAACACCATAAATGCCTGCATGCCTCCATCAACAATCAGATCTTATGGAGCTATGGACAGTAGGCGTTTCCTATGACACCTTTAGAAGGGTAAGAAACAAAGGGGCATATTAGCAAGACCCACGTTAAAATTATCGCCGTTTTAGCGGCAGGAAACTGCCGCTAAAACGGCGATAATGGGCTTGCTAATATGCGTTATGGAATTCCAATAGAAGCCCAGGTTAGATGTCCTGCACATCTAACCTGGGCTTCTATTGGAATTCCATAACGCATATTAGCAAGCCCATTATCGCCGTTTTAGCGGCAGTTTCCTGCCGCTAAAACGGCGATAATTTTAACGTGGGTCTTGCTAATATGCCCCAAAATCACAAAAATGATCTCCACGCTGGCAGACAAAAACAACTTTAGTGCCCGTTCACAGGCATGGATGGTAATAAAACACTACACCGACTTCTCTGCAGCCTCGTACATGACCATCCCTTTTTCGGCACATATAAAATGCAGATTTCTTTCCCTACGCATGGGAAACATACCAGCATTAGCAGCCGTGCCATATGGAAACATAACGGCCCTACAGCATAATAAAAGAAAAGATCTATTACATTTGATCTGTACCTGCCCAGGTCTGCAAGCAATCAGACTAGATACCTAAAGCGCTGTTTTAATGAGAGAAACATACGCACCTGCAGGGAAGCTGTAATAGCCTGTTTTATTCCCGGGGATCCTCACCTGACTGTAATTTCGAGAAATTCTCAGACATAGTCTGTCGAGAACACCCCAAAAAAAAAACCCACCCCTCACCTGCTGACAGAAGTATGATACAGTACACACAATCATGTCGGTGATAACCTTGGACACTGCAAAAAGTCTGGAAAATGGGAACTATTTGATGGTTGTATAAATATTCAATTTCGCACAGGTTTTTTAATATTACCTGTAAAATTAGAAACATCTTGTTATTATTGTCAGTCGATGAAAGTTTATAAGAATTTTATCTGTAATGCCGAATGTATGCTTTTAGAGTTATTTTACCAAATGTATAGTAATATACTGTGTTTCGGACATATTGTTATGGTTTTAATTATCTAAAACAATACATTTTACTTGAACTTAAGAAAAAAGCAGCAAATACTAAATAAACTCTGCCAATCTAATGAACATATCGAACCTATCTTTCGAATTTGTGAAATGGCTCAAATTTGACGTGGTTGGTAAATGCATATAAATGCACAGTTGTTGCCATGCACACATATTTTTTATGTTTACCGAAGGCAGCGTGTGCTCTGGACATTTGACAATCGAGGGAGGTATTTCTTTATTAAAATATTTTACCTGTCTTCTAAGGTAGAAATATTACTGATTAACTGAAAAAGACTCACAAACCCACACTTCCTTGTATTCAAAAAGTGAAATGCAAGCAAAATATACACAGATAAAAACCCAGATAACCACATGCAATGTTACTGATACACTATATTTCCACATTTGTTCCGTACAAGCCAGGGCAGAAAAAGATATGATAACTGCATTCGCCCAGTCTCTGGCGTGGGCATAGCTGTCGAGGGTGCAGCAGGTGCAGTGGCACCAGCTGCACCAATGATGTCTGCGCACAGTTGTGGGCTTGCTTACTTGAAAGCTCCCTTCTTGTCGCCTCTTCTGGTCCACAACTGTGAAGGAATCTATCGAGAGGCCGATCTGTAGACGATAACATGCTGAATAGGGGCGCAGTCCATAGGTCTGCCATCATGCCACCTAACAGTGCCAGGTTCTGACAGCTCGGTTAGAAGGTAGCGGTTTATCAATAAATGAGCTGAAAAGACCACTCCGCTGGGCTGATGGCTGGGAAGGCCGAGGCTTGACGTGGATATGTCTGTGAAAGGGTGGCCCAATTTAACCCCCGGCTTCCTCAGATCTGCAGACCTTGCAGTCATACAGGGGCAGAGGTCAGGGGGTCGGAGCCCCAGATAGTGGCTGCTAAAGTGGGCACACAAGTAGCCTGCTCCAAAGCACAGGTGGTAGAACAGAACAGACCAGGTCCGGCAGACGGATTGTGCATGCAACAGCCTGCACATCCCGCCTCAGCTTAACATAACCGGCCAATTGTAAGGGATGTTCGTGGGCAATGCAAGCCATGATTAATGTGCACACACTGCTCGATCATACAAACACGTGAAGTCATTGCTGTCTGCTTACTGATTGCAGTGTAACTCTGCTGTCCAATCACATGTTGCAGACAACTATTCAGGTGACCTATGGTTAGGGCCACTGGAATTATGCGGCAGGAGAGGGCCATAGTGCCAATATCGGCAACACACCCAACCCGCAAACACAGCAATACCATAATAAAGAACACACAAGACACATTGGTTGTTGGAGAAAACATTGCTGCAGGTTTATTTTGCATAAGAAATATGCCAACATGGTGGGTCAACTTACGGGCGATCCAAGGGCAGGCAGGCCCTATGCTTCCTGCCCACCTGATGAGCCAAATTGCACCGAGGCATAACCAATCGGTGCTAACCATTTTGGGGGATTACCCCTTACATCCTGTGGACCACCAGTCCACCCATTTACTCAAGCCCCTTGAGGGGGCGGAGTGTATCCAGGCAAGCCCCCGGTTGCTCAGGTTTACAACCACCCGAAGGACTACCGGGGCACCGTCGTTCCTCCAGGGTCCTGCCGTAAGGACTTCCTGGGGCTATTTGGCATTTGCACCCTTCTTCTGGTCCTGAAGAGGGTACCCCTATGTACCATTCAGCCTCTGGATCGCCTTGTAACTCCGCCTGCAACACAAAATAACAAGTTAACAGCCTTCCTACCCTAGCCACCCTTCCAGCCGACACGCCGGGTAAGCGGTAGGGAGGGAGACGGCATGATGCCTCGGCGCGAAAAGGGATCGCCAGCTGGGCGGGGGAGGTAGATATACCTGCCTCACCCACTGGCGCGCCGGAGATGACGCAGTAGCGCCGGACACCCGGGGGGTCCAAACACTAGTACGTTCGTTGTGTGCCCCCATGTGGCACTAAGGTGGCCCCCCTCCTATGGAGGCCCCCTGCGTGGGCCGCGGGGGAGCCTCAAATTATGCAGCATGGTTGAGTAAATTATGCATCAAGAAAAGGAAAATTATGCTGCATAATGTGGAACATTTTGTAACAGTATCACTTCGTTTTTACATAATTTTGAAACTTAATAACACTCTGGGCATTGGTTGCACCTTATTAGTACCAGTTTAACATCCAAATATAGCAGGAGAGCAACAGAAAGGTGATCAGTCCAGCTTTGCAAATGGCCTTCTACTGTGCGGTAACACATCATCGCATTTTAGTAACTTTTGAACCGTCTGAGCTAGAAGTTAATTTTTTTTTGTTAAAATCTTCAGATTATGCAGTAGATGATGGATTATGTGGCAAATGCGGCAAATCTATAATTATGTGAAAATAGCCGCTGCTGCAAAATCGCATAATTCCAGTGGCCCTGCCCGCAGTTCATTCAGAGCCCGAGAGTTTAACACTTGCACAGCTTCTGGGCCCCGTGAGTATCGGTACTCTCCTTGTCTAGGGAAAAGCTCCAGCACTCAAGGGAAGAAAATTGAAAAGTGCCAGTACTCAGTATAAGTGAGTACGGCCCCATTTAAAGCATTGCTCCTATACAAGAGACAGTGGGGCTCGAGTTTGCAGCTCATGGGCCGGTGTACCAGGTTTCAAATGTCGAAGCAGTCTGGGCCCCAAAGTGTCTCCACTCTGGAGGGCCTCCACCACAGCATCAACTAAGCAGGTTGTGTCGCCTCTTGGGCAACCAAAACCATGAACTCGCCTCCCACGGTCACTGCCGGTCGCCGGTGCAAGGTGTCTTCACAGGCTCCACGGGCCACCAGTGTCTTTTCCTTGCCCCTCCCCCCCAGGACCTTACAAGTCTGGGAGCTGGGGAGCGCTTCCAACAGTGCCTGCCTTTAGCCCCGAACCCTATTGGGCCCCAGGTCCGCCACCGAACCAGGAGCCATTTGACCCTAGGACTTTGCGCCCACACCCCGTCAGACAAAGGAGACTGGGGGATGGGGGCAATGGGCAACAAAGAGAGTCACCTCAGTGTCCTCGGGAAAGGCAGAGGAGAGTTGGCCTTTCATTCAGGACCCGAGGTCTACTACCGCAATCCGAGTTCACATTTTAGCCCTCGGCTCCGCTGCCTTCTCCCAGCAGCCAATAAGAGTCAGCCTCTCCGGCACTCCGTCAATGCACTCCTATATTTCACAGGCTTTTTGGCCCCTAGCAGAATGGCCAAGTGAGGCCAGTTACCAATCCGATGACTGGCAGTTTGAGTCTTTTAGCACACCAGACCTGTTATATTTCATATAGGTACCCCGATATAGGTCTAGGTAACATTGTAACCCTTCACTGACATTCTCTCCTATACTACATACATAACGGATTTGAAGGACTGACCTTTTACCCAGTTACAATACTACACAAAGTACGTAGGGTTTTTCCCTGGACGCTGGCCTCATAAATTATGCATGAGGATTCTTAGTTTCTTGGAATCACAGCAGGACCATCATCTCCTGCATAATAACTGTGTATAAAGTTCATTCCCGACATCATCCTAAGTCCAACACTGGCACAGCAAGGTAGAATCCCCTGGGGATACCTTAGGGTATATAAACACCACATCTTGCTGAGATAGGGAGAGGAGATCACAACTTCCATGCCGACACACTGACGCAAGACGCTGAAGTTCCTGCTGCAGATACTCCAGCTCGCAGTGGTCTGACATCCCTTGCGACCCCTGACCTTGACTGGTAGGTCGCTCCCCCACCACACAGCTCCGTCTGTGTGCCCTGCTGCTGCCCCTGATTGTGCTCGTTTTTCCTTTCTGTGCCCCCTTGCTGCCCCTGATTGTGCTCGTTTTTCCTTTCTGTGCCCCCCTTGCTGCCCCTGATTGTGCTCGTTTTTTTCCTTTCTGTGCCCCCCTTGCTGCCCCTGATTGTGCTCGTTTTTCCTTTCTGTGCCCCCTTGCTGCCCCTGATTGTGCTCGTTTTTCCTTTCTGTGCCACCCTTGCTGCCCCTGATTGTGCTCGTTTTTCCTTTCTGTGCCCCCTTGCTGCCCCTCATTGTGCTAGTTTTTTCCTTTCTGTGCCCCCTTGCTGCCCCTCATTGTGCTACTTTTTTCCTTTCTGTGCCCCCTTGCTGCCCCTGATTGTGCTCGTTTTTTTCCTTTCTGTGCCCCCTTGATGCCCTGATTGTGCTCGTTTTCCCTTCTGTGCCTGTTTCCCGCCGCTGCGCCCCTGCGGCCCCGCCCCCTCACTGCCCATTCGCTGCCCCATTCCCTGCTCCTCCCTCCCACCTCCCCATTTATGGCAGCCGTCTGCGCCCGTCCGCGCCGTGACCGCGCCCAGCGCCAGACCCCCTGGTCCGGGCATCCCCCGCGCCCGCCACATCAACAGACGCACTCAACCCCGGAAAAGATCACGCCTGCTACCAGGCCACCCCGAAGCGCACCCAAGGGCCCTTCACCTGCCGGAACTGCAGCTTCGCCAGCACCCGCCCCGCCAAACCACCGCCCAGGAAAGAACCCAACTACCTCAGATGCATCCTCCTCAACACCCGCTCCGCCCGCAAACACGCCATCGAACTCTGGGACCTTCTCGACTCAACCCAGACGTCGCATTCCTGACGGAGACCTGGCTGAATCCCGCTTCAGCCCCCGACATCGCCATTGCCATCCCGGACGGATACAAGATCACCCGCAGGGACCGCACCAACGGAGTCGGAGGAGGCATCGCCATCGTCCACAGGAACACCCTCAGAGTCTCAACCAACACCGACGACACCCTCAGCACCGCCGAACACATGCACTTCCAGATCCACACCGATCCCAACACCACCCTCAGAGGAACCCTCATCTACAGACCCCCGGACCCCGACCACAGTTCAGCGATTCCATCGCTGACTTCGTCAGCACACACGCCATCGCCTCCACGGACTACATCCTCCTCGGGGACCTGAACTTCCACCTCGAGAACAACAAGGACACCAACTCCACCACCCTGATCGACAACCTTGCCACCCTCGGACTCAGACAGCTCGTGACTACACCCACCCACGCCGCCGGCCACACGCTCGACTCCATCTTTTCCGCAAGCCCACACGTCTCCTTCAACCACACCTCCGAACCCCACTGGACTGACCACCACTGCATCCACTTCACCTACAGGAAGCCCACCACGCACCACCGCACCGAACCGAACAAATGCCCCGCCGCTGCTGGAGCAGAGTCACGGAAGACCAGCTAACCACAACCCTCGCCCTGAGCCCACCTGCCGAACCCTCCGACCCCAACACCGCCGCCCGCAACCTCAGACAGTGGATCGACGACTGCGCCAACACCCTCGCCCCGCTCAAGAATCCGCCCAACAGCCACACCAGCAAGAAAGCCACCTGGTTCACCGAAGACCTCCAGGCCTCCAAACGAACATGCCGAAAACTGGAGAAGATCTGGCTCCACGAACGGACAGCGGACAGCTACGCCGCCAACAAGAGCGCCACCCGCAGTCACCATCACCTCATCAGATCCGCCAAAAGGGCCTCACTCAAAGACCGCCTAGACAACAACGCACACAACAGCAAAGAGCTCTTCAACATCGTGAAGGAACTCTCCAACCCCAGCTCCAACACCAACGACATCCAGCCGTCGCGAGACCTGTGCGACTCACTGGCCACCTTCTTCCACCGCAAAATCGCCGACATCCACGACAGCTTCAACACCACGACCGCCCCGGCAACCACCGAGACCACTGCCCCCACAACCACCAACCGCCTGCTCTCCTGGACCAACATCAACGACGAGGACACCAGCGAGATCATGAACACCATCCACTCCGGTTCACCGCTAGACCCGTGCCCTTACCACATCTTCAACAAAGCCAGTACAGCCATCGCGCCCCATCTCCGGAAAATAATCAACATCTCCTTCGAGACAGCAACCTTCCCGGAAAGCTGGAAGCACGCCGAGATCACCGCCTTACTCAAGAAACCCAAGGCAGACCCCAAGGACCTCAAGAACTTCCGACCCATCTCTCTGCTCCCGTTCCCCGCGAAGGTCACCGAGAAAATCGTCAACAAACAACTGACCCGCTACCTCGAGGAGAACAACATCCTGGACCCTTCCCAGTCCGGCTTCCGCAGCAACCACAGCACCGAAACCGCCCTCATCGCCGCCACCGATGACATCAGGACCCTGCTAGACAACGGAGAAACAGCAGCCCTCATCCTCCTGGACCTATCAGCCGCCTTCGACACGGTCTGCCACCACACACTACGAACACGCCTTCACGATGCCGGGATCCAAGAGAAGGCCCTGGACTGGACCACATCCTTCCTTTCCGGCAGAACACAAAGCGTCCGCCTCGCCCCCTTCCGATCCAAGGCCACCAAGATCATCTGCGGCGTACCCCAAGGCTCCTCCCTCAGCCCAACGCTGTTCAACATCTACATGGCACCCCTCGCCCACATCGCCCGAAAGCACAACCTCAACATCATCTCCTATGCCGACGACACCCAGCTGATCCTCTCCCTCACCAAAGACCCTCACACCGCCAAAGCCCACCTCCACGAAGGAATGAAGGCCGTCGCCGAATGGATGAGGACCAGCCGCCTGAAGCTGAACTCGGACAAGATGGAGGTCCTCATCCTTGGTTCCAACCCTTCAGCCTGGGACGACTCCTGGTGGCCAACATCACTGGGAACAGCCCCGCCACCCACCGACCACGTACGCAACCTAGGGGTCATCCTCGACCCCACCCTCTCCATGACTAAGCAGGTCAACGCCGTTTCCTCATCCTGCTTCAACATCCTCCGAATGCTCCACAGGATCTTCAAGTGGATCCCCACCGAAACAAGAAAAACAGTCACCCAGGCCCTCGTCACCAGCAGGCTGGACTACGGAAACGCCCTGTACGCAGGAACGACGGCTAAGCTCCTGAGACGGCTGCAACGCATCCAGAACGCCTCTGCACGTCTTATCCTCGACATCCCCCGACGCAGCCACATCACACCCCACCTGAGAGACCTGCACTGGCTCCCTGTCAACAAGAGGATAACCTTCAAGCTCCTCACCCACGCACACAAAGCACTCCACAACTCCGGACCAGCCTACCTCAACAGACGACTCAGCTTCTACACCCCCACCCGCCAGCTCCGCTCGACCAGCCTCGCCCTCGCCACAGTCCCCCGCATCCGGAAAACGACCGCCGGCGGCAGATCCTTCTCCCACCTCGCCGCCAAGACCTGGAACACCCTCCCCACCAACCTCCGACAGACCCAAGACCTACTGGCCTTCAGAAGACTCCTCAAGACCTGGCTCTTCGATCAGTAGCAGCACCACCCCCCTCTTCCCCCAGCGCCTTGAGACCCTCGCGGGTATGTAGTGCGCTTTATAAGTGACATGATTGATTGATTGATTGCGGGGTGTTCAGCTCGAGACCAGAACGGGGTTCTGCAGTCTCACATCAGGTAATGGGGTTGGCTTTATCCTAGAGGGATTCTTGGCTTTACACCTACTCACATGCTAGGTACACTTAGGTACATCTAGTTAGGGTGCATCGTAGGAGTACGCATTTTTATTGCAATGTATTTTATATACTCGCCTATATTTATGATTTTAGCAAAATGGTAGAAACCTACCATTTGTTTACTTTCTTAGTGCTGCTACTCATTTATATATGCTACTGTCTACTGGTGATTTCAGTGCACTTATTTTACGCTATAATAATGACTGTTCAATAAATGCTTATTGAAAATGTCCCAACCGTTTTTTCTGTGTATCTCTCTGAGAACAAGTGAGCACGAGTGACTGAGCGAAATGTAAGTTACTGTTTCCACGGTCCTGAGGGATCAGGGTTGTCATGTTCGATAGTTGCCAGGAACTATTCTCTCCTTGGTAAGAGGAGGCTATAGTGGCATTGCGAGCTAGCTGGTACACAGGCCAACATACCCGGTGGGGGTGTCTGGAATCAATCTGGACATCATTCCCGCAGTGTATGTTGTCTAAATGCGCAGATCCTATATAGGTCTTATAGGAACTACACGACATGGCGCCGCCAACGTTGGTATTGGCACTTATTTAACAGCCGAATCTGAGTAGTTCAGTCATGCTATTCTCAGAGACCCCTACTCACATTTCCCCAGAGACGTCTGGAGTAGGAGAGAACAAATCCGCCGCAGCTGAGTAGGAAAATTCCTATGTGTTAGCTGTTGGTTTAATCAAGCTTGAAGGATACAGTGTTCCTAATTGTGCTTAACACCTTATCTCAGTTCCCTTGAAACGCTCTCTTTTCTAAAAATAATGACCGAACAGCGAGACGTAGATGTAGGGAATGCACTAAACTTCTCAGCCAAAGAAGTCGATGCAGATACAATATACATTGCAGATAATGTTAGAAATGCCGTCACCCTAAAACTAGTAGCATATGGTGTTACAATTAGGAGTGGGCAAGTGACTTTTGTGATTGAGGCGCACGAATCACATAGAACAGAGGTATTCTATTCATGGATTAAATTCCCACAGGCAAATGCACAAACCAAAACAATTCACTACTATGTAGAAGATGTAATACCAAATGAGTATAGTCCATATGAGGACATTGAAATTCCACTCACTTACGAAGAACACCTCTACTGGTTTAAAGGCACCCTCCCCCATACAAGAAATAGAGTAAGACTCGGTCCGCTCGGAAGAGACGGAGCAACATGGCCAGTTTTAGCGGCATACACACCACATCCTGACATTGACACAATGCCAGGAGGAGACTTACTTGTACAGCATAAAGAATTAATAAGACTTTACAGAAATATGACACAGTTTGTTTTGAGAACAATCACACTTCAGCCCGCACCGGCTACACAACCAGGACCAGTCCAAGCTCCTCCAACAACAATTACACCACAGACACTGCACGCAATAATGGGTAAAATGCCCACAAAACGTGAACAAATGCCCTTCTGGATAGCACAAAAAATAACAGCTGGAGGCAGTGTTTCCACACACTTGTCGTAAGGAAAAGCATAGAATACTTACTATTTGCTTGCCAATGGGGATAGCTCCCTCTATAGAGGATTGTGCCTCTTGGGGCAGAGTCTTCACTGCAATATATACCAGTACTCATGGTATCCCTTCTTTAGCGGTAATACCAGATGTATTAAGACAAATACAGAACGAGTATGGAGCAGAGCCTGCTCTAAACTTGGGGATGAAGTTGTCAAACTTTGCCCAGGTATCTGCGATAATATTGGCAAATATTAAAGGAGAAGCAGCATCAGTGGCAATACGCCAATGCCTGAGAGAGTACACTCCTTTACAACAGGAGAAAGAACTACCTAAAATAATTGAAACTGCTTATGCAGAGTTAGGTAGAGACAGTCTGGGAGCTAGACCTGTAAAACCCCAACTAATGGGGAGTTCAGATAAAGAACAGGCAAAGCAAACATCAGTTTCTTCAAAGAAGAAATGGGACAATAATAAACAACAAAAGAACAGATCTCACTCCAGGGGAAAGTCTCCTCAGCAGGAGCCCCCAGAAAGGAGATATAATCTTAGAAATAGAGATAACATTAAAAAACCTGACAGGTATCAGGATACTGATACTCGTTCCTCTCGTTCCTTTCAGGGTCCATTAAAAAACTCCAAGAAGGAAGGACGGTCAGAACAAAGACAAGAAGAGCGTACAAAGCCAAGAGACCAGCAACGCACTTCAGACTACGCTTCAAAGAAAGAAGAGAAAGCTAAAGCAAAACCTCAATTTAAAAAGAAGAAGGTAGCAGGTCTCAAAGTTAGACATGCCCAGAATTCTGAGGACTCAGCTACTGAACGGGGAATGGGCTCTGATGATGCTAGACAGCGCGGCAGAGGTAACAATAGCTCGCTGGAACCTGATGGAATTTCTGGTGACAGCAGAGTTGAGTGAGTACATCACGGTGGAAACACCTGATACTAGGGTGAGTGTCTCACACAAGTTACATGAAATTACACTCCAAATGGAGGGGGACAAGCCGAGACAAGTTAAGGGTCTCTTTTGGGAGAACCTGACTTCGGGCTATGATAACCTATTAGCGGAAAAAGATTGGCCGCCTACTATTGTTATGGAATGCCCAAAGGGGGAAACTGTAATTTTTCCAGCTTTCTCCGACCTAGTCCCCGCACACCTAAGACACACATATGCACAGGAGTGGGCGGTAGCCCTTGCTCCAGCATTATACCGCAACCACGTAGGGTGGGATGAAGCGTCACCCCACCATGAAATTCCAATAAAAACAAACCCAACTCCACAAAGACAGTATCCTGTAAAACGAGAAGCTAAAAAACAGGTCGGGGATATCTTAGATCAACTTGAATACCAAGGTGTAATTGTACCATGCACCTCATCAATGAATAATCCTTTGTTTCCTGTAATAAAACCCGACAATTCATATCGTCTAGTTTTAGACTATAGACACCTGAACTCATGTACAAAGACATTTGCGGTTCAGAATGCACACAGTGCCGCATTAATGAATAACATTGTGCGGAAAAAATACAAAACAACATTAGATATCTCACATGGATTTTTCTGCCAAAACATAGTGCCTGAAAGCAGATATTTGACAGCCTTCTCAACGCTAGGGTCCCAGCGTCAATTTTGTCGACTCCCCAAGGGTATAAGAATAGCCCGGGGTTATTCAAAAGGAGGGTAACAGAGTTACTACAGAATTTGGATGAAGAAGCATTATCCTATGTAGATGATATTTATCTGAGGGATGATGACTTAGGGGAACACTATGCCAGGGTGAGCACCATAAGTTTGGGTTTCGCCTCTGAGGGCTACAAATTTAATTTAAAAAAATCAAAAATAGCCCACCTCAATGTCCTATTTTTGGGATATGAGCTTTCAAGTGAAAGCAAAAGCCTGGCAGCCCACTTTTTTTTTTAGAAAAGTGCGCACTGCTACAACCTCCAAAATCATTAAAAAACTTACAGTCCATACTGGGATTTTTGAATTTTGGAAGAACATACATTTTGGATTACACAGAGAGAGTAAAACCTTTCTACGACCTAATAAGGCCAGACTTTTCAGTTAGACAATGGACACAGGAACACACGAATATCCTTCGTTCCCTACAAGCTGATATAATATCATCAAAACACTTACAGACACGCGTAAACGTACGCAACCTGGTGATCCGCATAGCCTCAGAGCAATCTGGGTACAGTTACTTAACCTTTAATGAAGGTGAAACAGTACTAATTGCATATAAATCGCATTTTTACACCAACACTGAAATGCGTTTTGCTCCTACAGAAAAAATTCTGACAGCAGTACAGACTGCTGTAGTGAGAGAAAGAGCACTAGCTCAAGGGAAATGAATAATTGTCGTGACCCCGGTACCGGCCTTAGAGGCTGCCACAAAGGCAAGCGTCCCAAATGCAAAAGCGTTACATCCAAGATGGATACAATGGGCTAATTCTCTCACTGCAACAGATGTAGAATACAGATATGACCCTAGTTTAAAAACACAAGCATTCCTGCAATATGAACAAGAATATCCTCTACCAAATGAAATAATGCCTCTAGATCGGTATGAATACATTATTTATACTGACGGATCTGCTCAACCGGCCATAGGGAGTAAGCAACAATACAGTGCAGCATGCGCTATTGTAAAAGGTAGGATGTAGGACGGCAAGTTCCGTCCAAGCTGTACAAAAACGCAGTCTCTAGGAGACTGCACGGCTCAGTTGGCAGAATTAAAAGCACTACTACTGGCACTGATAAATACGGATCCCGAATTCCCCACACTAATAGTGTGTGATTCCTTTTACTGTGTCCAGTAGTACAACGAATATCTCCACTATTGGGGACAGAATGGTTACACAGATGCAAAAGGTGGCACAATTAAACATAGGAAACTATGGGAACAGGTAGCAGAGTTGAAGAACGAACTACCAAGGACTCACGTGATACACACACTGAGTCATCAACGTGATGGCATTCACGTTGAAGGGAATTCATTGGCTGATGAAGCTGCGAAGGGGGCAGTACGCACTGCATCTGTAGCTGCAATCACCCGTTCAAAAACGAGGGTAGACGGTAGCACAATGGTAGCTGTGATTGCTTCACGCAACAACAGTACAGCACTACCTAAAGGTTTTCCACTCAAGTACTCCTACAAGTTAGATGCAAACAACGTTCCATTTGCTCAGATTCCTGGAGTGGGGGATAGGGCAATACCAAACATGGATCGCAGGCTAGGTTTAATCTTGGCTGCACACGAGGGTCTGGGTTCTGCGCACGCCAGAGTTACGGCGACAGTTTTTTTACTGAAACAACACTATCGGTGGCCAGAGTTAACAAAGCAGACCAAATACTTCGTCTTAAAGTGCGATATCTGTCAACAGATAAAAGGGTCCACCGTAGCTCGCCCAGCGCAGACACCATTGTTAATATCAGACAGACCGCTCGCATGCATTTACCTGGACCACTGCGGCCCCTTACAATCTGACGGGGCTTACAAGTATATCATGGTTGGAGTGGATTCCTTTACAAGATTCTTATGGGTATGGCCTCAGCGCTCGGCTGACGCCCGAACTGTTATAAAATATTTGCGACTCTTTATAGGGTCATACGCAGTTGGCACATTACATTCCGACCGTGGCCCCGTGTTCAGCTCTAGGGCTTACAAGGAAGCCATGGGAGGTTTGGCTGTAGCATTGCGGTACTTCTCTCTGTACCATCCCGAGGGAAATTCGGTTGTGGAGAGGAAAAATCGAGACTTAAAGCAATCTTTAACAGCTAGGGTATTAGGCTCGGGTGGTAGTTGGGTCAATCACCTATTTGGGGTCCAACAGGCCCTTAATAACCAGCCAAGAAGCTCTCTGGGATGTGCAACTCCTTACGAGGTCCTGTTTGGGACAAGAATGTGGGTACCTGATCTCGATTGTGAGGGCACAGTGGCGGATGAAAAACCGTTGGACATCAATAAGCGTTTGGCTGTTTTACAGGATCTGAATGAATCCAGAGCCTCCTTAAGTAACATTGAGACAAAGAAAACCGCCAATGGGGAAGTCAAATTAGTCACAGCAAGACCTGCCAGGATCCCTAAAGTTGGGGATCTGGTCAGAGAAAAGATTGTGGACAAAAAAGAATTCGGGCCATCGTATCGAAAGCCTGTACCTGTCCTGGCCGTTGAAGGATCAAGAACTGTACTTCTACCGCCTCTTGCCAGAAAAGAAAAGAGATTTGTCTCAATCGATCTGATCAAACCACACTAAGTGGCCGATACTAAATAGTAGGCCTCGTGGGCTCCTGAGTAGCTGACGTCCTCCTCTCGCTATAATACAGGAAGTTCAAACAGAAAGACTCATAACATTTGAAGAGCCTCCTTTACAAAGCAACGGAATCAATAACAATGCAATGGAACTAGTTCCCCTTGACACAAACTATCAAAGTGAAAGACAAATTTCAATTCAAGCTAATAAAGATGTCTACATCAACATGCCTCCACAAGAGCAATCCACAAGTTCAACAAAACCTGCGGAGCTACCAAAGATAGATCAAACTGCATCTGGCTATTTCATCGACTTCGATACTTTCTCATTGGATCCAAGTGAACCTGAAACGACGCCAACCCAAATTTCTTGCAAACAACGGATAAAAGACTTTTTTAACATTCTTAGAAAAACTTATTTAGTATCACCTTGGCTAGAACTTTGGATAATTACCGGTATCTTATTTTTTCTTTTCTGGTTAGGATTATTAATAACTTTCCACTTGCTCATCAATGGAACTTATCTTCAACAGAGCTCTGCAACCTCAAAAGTAAACTTAATTTTAAAACCTCATGTTTCATCTCATCGTGAACAAAGAGACTTGTCCTTCGTGAACATTTCAGCAGTTCCTATACCGGATGGTATAGTGTGGGACAAAGTAAATTTAGATATATTTGGACCGACCAAGCTTTTAAAAATTCCACATTTGTTTAAAATTTCATTGAACGATATCATTACCTCCAGTACATTTTCTAGGGATTGAGATTTTGAAGCTGTTAATAACTTATTGTCTGATTTGGAACAATCTGCTGCATTTTCTAGCACTGAAATGTTAGAGGATAGATCAGATTTTGACAAAATGTATTGTTACCAACATTATGGTCATCATTTCTTGCATAAATCTAGCAAACCCAGAAATGTTTTCACATACCACCAGTGGGAACATTGCCCTACACCACCAAAAAGTAGTTCAAAAACATTTGCACAGAAATTCTCATATTTTTCAGGGTTTAACACATCTGACCCAACCTCGTACTACTATAAGGTTGCACCAATATCTGCACAGAAAAATATGTTAACAAACACCAAACAGATTTACTCTGCTTCCTTTATCACCCAGCTGTCTGAACAGGGTTTTGACTTATGGTTGGACACTGTAGACTTGAAATCAATCTGGGGTTCTAGGGACTGGCAAGTCCAGGGGACAGAAGCACTGTTTAGAGCATACCTCATTCCACAGCAGATGATCTTCCTGAATGACACTGTGTGTCAGGGGACACGGCAGCTTCGTTCGCGCAGGCAAGCGCTGAGGCTCGGGAATGACTACAATTCCCAGCGGCCTTAGCGCGACATCAGGCGTCGGACGCCATGCATCACGTAATGCGGAAGCAGTGAAGTAGCGAGGATGCGGGGCAAGATGCTGCCGATTATTCCGCTGGTTCCTGGATTCTTGTTGGCCAATACCAAGTTGCTCTGGGTCGGGTAAGGGTGCCGCTGGCACCGCTTGTTCTATTTCACCCTTGTTGAAGTCCTGGTTGTTACCCTTGATGCCTATCTCTGCCGTTTTGGATCTCCAGGATTGGAGTGTGCTGTAGCTTAGATTTCCCTGCGTTGGCGAACTCTTCTCTGAATCTTGCATATAGAGTTCATGCGAGGGAATTACTTTCTGATAAATACTTTGCTCACTTTGGTTGCCTTAATACTTTGTTGAGGTTTACTTGGGTGTACTGTTCTAGATTTCCCTGCGTTGGCGAACTCTTCTCTGAAACTTTCACACAGAGTTCATGCAAGGGAATACTTTGTGATACTTTACGAATAGGGGGTTGCCCTACCTCCAGTTATCTAAGGGTGGTGCTTCCTCTTGTGAGAGTGACTTAACTCTTCATTTCCAGAGGGGTACCTGCATCTATTGGAAATCCTTGGTGCAATTGAAGTGAATGCGACTTAGTGTTCATCATGCTGTATTGATGGTACTATCCTAAAGTGACAATTACAGCTACTCACATATTTTGGCTTTCGCTATTTTCTTTTGTCCTCCACAGGGGTGTCATTGACAAAGGGTCATATTGAGCGTCAGTGTTTACCTCGCAATCTCAGGTATAACCTTAGTGCATGAGATATTTATATATCATATGGAAGTATAGGTTTTGCTCATATGAACCTTTGTGTTTTCCAGCCTACTGTATGATTGGAGGTTTCAAGCTCAACACCCTTGTTAGCCGGCAATCTTTAATTTTCTTTACAGGTTAGTGGAAGTATGGGTACCAGGGAGGTTAAGGAAGAGAGGAAGGTGAAAGGTTCCCATAGTAATTCTTTCTCTTCTTTGTGTTTTACTACAGGTCTCCCTCCCTGCTGTCCCCATCCTTCCCTTCCCCGCTTAACCACCCTTTAGTCTGTGTATTATTATTATCCAGACTTGGGGCGGTTGGGAGGTGGACCCCCTAGAGCATCGGTTCGATCCTGAGGATACGTTCAGGTCTGGGACACTGTGCAACAGACTTCCTGTCTTGGAATAGCCAAGAATAAGGATTTGAACACACCTCAAATTCCAACACCTTTAAACACAGAAGGGAATTTTACATCAGAAAGTGGGGCTAAGTTGGATAACATACTGCAATACAATAGATCAGACCCCATTTTGAAGGGATGGTTGGTTTGGCCTTCTGACACAAACAGATATCAGGAAAGTATCAGGGGTACCACCAAAGGGTTTAGTATCCATAGACCAGACTCACGTTATGTACAACGAGAACATCCGGGGGTAGTGACATCATACAGTGTTGGGAAGTTGTGCCTTGATTGGCTAAAGACCTCAACACTATCCCAGGTGAAGCAACACTTGTCCTTACTCTCAGAGGATGTGGGCCTACAGGATTTTTTATTAGGTCCCAGGAAACCACGTCAGAATCGCTTTTTGTATGCTGTCTATAACAAACTCTGGAAATCTCTCAACAAGAAGCTGCAGAGAGATTAAGAGAAATAGATAGAGTTAACCTAGAAAAGGCGTTAGCCGTAGTTGACAATGGTATTACTAGATTAACATCCAGGATATATTCACTGGGCAACATTATATCTTCTGTTATCGATGTAATAGAACAGGATTTGTCCATATTGCAACACGGACAGTCGCAGTTACGTTCTATTATTCTGTTAAGCTGGACGCTGCAGTCATTGCGCGCCGGTTATGTGCCTTGCGTTTTATCAACATTACGTCATTATTTTCTGCATACAATCTAACAGAAAAACAGATCAAAACGGCACAGAGAGGTGCAAAATATACAATGCTGCGTACTGAGAATCTGGATAGGTTACCCTTTACTGTGGCAGAGTCACCGTCCACAGAACGTTTAGTCCACGGCCATATAACATTACCGGTCGCAACTTTCCAGTTTCAATATTGCCTAGAACAACAACAGGCAGGCAGATATGAAAAGATGGGTAAGGAATTCATCAGGGAATCCTGGGATTTACCATACAGATTTTGATGCAGGAGTGGGGATCTGGAAGTGTTTCTAAGCGGAACTAACTGCGAGAACGCTTTAAGTGGATCTCTCATATGTCAGGATATTATGCTACACGGAGCTTGTAATGGGTCTGTGGTGAACTTATCCTGCCACTTGAGGGGTACCCCGGCAGCTGTGATTAATCCGGTATTCAGGCTTCTCTCGAATGGGAGTTACTTGATGCTGAATGATCAAGGTTGTTGTGGGATGCTTCCGGGCATCACATAGCTAGTCACCGTGAGCTCCAGGGTTACTTGCTGTATGCAAGTATTGTTTCCACCGACACATACAGTCAGGGAGGCGCCGTTATGGCCTTCGCTAAATGTTTCCTTTATACGGTTTGATACTCTGAGCAGAATGAAAGCCATGCTTTTACAACGAACCGTGCCCTTAGCCTCTGCCCGGGTGACTTTTGATCTCCAGCTGCTAAGATACAGGCACTTATACGTACAAACTGCCCTTTCCATTTCACAGAAATGGTAAGTCGTATCTTTAACATGTCCGATACGACGGGTATTGTACACCTATTTAGGACCATAGGTTCAGGACTGTTAAGCTCCTTCAGACGGTCCTCAGAGTTATACCAAACTTTATACACTCCGTCTTTGGAAGCATTTTTTGAGGGCTTCGGCTGATCCTGTTTCTAATAGCAGGAATCCTGATTGTTGCCTTTCTGCTACGCAATGGACATCCCAGCCACCAAGGAAGTAGCAACAGCTCTCCTGGAGCGCAAATACCGAGATCGCATGGTACAACATCTGGGCACTCCTCGCCTACGAGAACTGAGCGCCTCTTGGTTCCTGTCATTTAGACCAGTCTGGATGGACTGTGTCCTACCTGTTCTCGGATGCCTGTTCTGCGGAGAAGAATGCGTGTTGGACCTCTGTCTGACACTTCCATCTGCTGCGCCAACGGACGCTGATGCACTACTGGACCCGATAACGGCCCATGTTCTGCAGTGTCCTCAGCGCATTCCCATGTTGTTGGCAGCATTCTTAGAGCCACCACAGGTAGTTTCTGCTCCTGTTGGTATGGACACCGACTCCTCCAACACTCAGGCCTTGGATGTGGCACAGACTGCCCCAGCACCTGCTGCAGGCAGTATGGAAGATCATCTGTGCTCAATTGACATTCTTTGTGAGGTGTTACAGGGATCGTCAGCTGCGTATCCAGACAGCAGCAATGTTGCGTCTACCAGCAAGGACACGTAAACATTTGGCATGTCGCACGCTGGGAATATTTGGCTTTTTAATTTTTTCAAAATTCTAAACTGAACTCTTTTGACCTGCATGGCTTTCAAATGCTTGTAGTTGTTTGGACTATATAAATGGACACTTTTAGAGCCACTACTTGAATGATTTTTGTAGAACACTTTTTAGAGGGTTTTTAAGGCATTTTAACTTCTCTTAACAATGTTTTTATTAATTGTTGCGTACAAACCTCTAGACGCCTTGGTAATACGCTAGAATTTAGTAATGTCGTCCATTTCGGATGAAGAGTGGGTGTTATATTTCATATAGGTACCCCGATATAGGTCTAGGTAACATCATAACCCTTCACCTACATTCTCTCCTATACTACATACATAATGGATTTGAAGGACTGACCTTTTACCGAGTTACAATACTACACACAAGTGCGTAGGGTTTTTCCCTGGACACTGGCCTCATAATTATGCATGAGGATTCTTAGTTTCTTGCAATCACAGCAGGACCATCATCTCCTGCATAATAACTGTGTATAAAGTTCATTCCCGACGTCATCCTAAGTCCGACACTGGCACAGCAAGGTAGAACCCCCTGGGGATACCTTAGGGTATATAAACACCACATCTTGCTGAGATAGGGAGAGGAGATCACGACTTCCATGCCGACACACTGACGCAAGACGCTGAAGTTCCTGCATGCAGATACTCCAGCTCGCAGTGGTCTGACATCCCTTGCGGGGTGTTCAGCTCGAGACCAGAACGGGGTCCTGCAGTCTCACATCAGATAATGGGGTTGGCTTTATCCTAGAGGGATTCTTGGCTTTACACCTACTCACATGCTAGGTACACTTAGGTACATCTAGTTAGGGTGCATCGTAGGAGTACGCATTTTTATTGCCATGTATTTTATATACTTGCCTATATTTATGATTTTAGCAAAATGGTAGAAACCTATCATCTGTTTACTTTCTTAGTGCTGCTACTCATTTATATATGCTACTGTCTACTGGTGTTTTCAGTGCACTTATTTTACGCTAGAATAACGACTGTTCAATAAATACTTATTGAAAACGTCCCAACCGTTTATTCTGTGTATCTCTCTGAGAACAAGTGAGCACGAGTGACTGAGCAAAAGTAAGTTACTGTTTCCACGGTCCTGAGGGATCAGGGTTGTCATGTTCGATAGTTGCCAAGAACTATTCTCTCCTTGGTAAGAGGAGGTTATAGTGGCATTGCGAGCTAGCTGGTACACAGGCCAACAGTCTGGAATCAGTCTGGACACCAGTCCCGCAGTGTAAACGCGCAAATCCTATATAGGTCTTATAGGAACTACACAACAGACCAAGGACTGCAAATAGCGCACAGTTTAGCAATCTTTTTGTGAGGTGCCTGGACAGCGCGCTCCAGATGATGTCGCAAGCAAACCAGAGACATTCGCTGAATTTTGACCCCAGTACTAAACTCAGGGCAAGTGCAGGGCCTGTGAACGCCCGTAGGATCCCCCATAAGCCCTGCCAGCAACCAGGATCTTGATCAATTACACAGCAGAAGCCAAGCGCTCACCTCGGAGCGTCTGCCATCTTGGCCGTCCAGGCCATCCCCTCATCCCTGTTATTCTCACCAGTAGGACACAACATCCGCCTACTAGATGGCTCTAAAACACTGATGTAGGGATTGCCTTTATCCAAAAATAGCCTCTTAGATGCAGGCTGAAGTAGAAGTACTCAATAAGCTCATCCTCCTCTCTTTGCCTCACTGTGGAGATTACAAACACAGCAATTGTACCACTGAACACATCATCTTTTACCACCCACCTAGCAGCAAAAATAGGGGCATATTCTCAAGAACTTATCGGCACTTTAGCGCCGCAAAAGTTGCGATAGATTTTCCGCCCTATTCTCAAGCTGGTGCAAACTGCCAAAATCACCAGTTTACCAGCGATAGCTGCCGCAAAAAACATCGCCACGGATGAGAGCGACAACTAACGCTAATGATATGCAGAGTAGGCGTTCCCGTGCAAAAACACACGAAAACACCACTTCGCGATATTCTCAACGACCAGCCAGATCTGCTATGCGATCCAAAAACAGGCGATAAGGCGCGTTAGCAGCAGGGATTTAACACCTGCCTTTGACTGGTGTTAAGCAGGATGACAACCTGCAGTATTATTATTATTATTATTATTATTTAAGTATTTATACAGCGCACTGCTACCCGAGGGCGTCTAGGCGCTTGAAAGGGAGCCCAGCCCAGAGCCATATCTGAAGATCAACATGTCATGGAGCTACTGAACATGCAGCTCGGAGCCCCAAGAGGGCCACAACACCCACCGCCACCACCCCCAGGACCCCCCTTCCCTCCCGGGACCCCCCCCCAGACTACCACAGAGGCAGCGCAGAACAAGACAGCGGACCTTCCGAAAACGCACCAGCCTCACAGACTTAACGCCAGAGGATGTCATTGCCCACTACAGGCTCAAAAGGACAACCATCCTCCGCATCCTGACCCACATTGCCCAAAGGCTGATGGTACCAACACAGCGGACAACCAACACCCCTCCGCAGACAAAGCTGCTGGCTGTGCTGCACCTGTTGGCCTCTGGTACCTTCCAACCAACAACTGCCAGAGTCGGAGGAGTCTCACAGCCAGCCCTATCCAAGTTCCTCACACCTGTCTTGGATGCCATCATCAGCATGGTACCCCAGCACCTTCACTTCCCCCACACTGCGCAGGAACAGCTGGAGACCAAGCAAGGCTTCTACGCCATAGCTGGCTTCCCGCACGTGTTGGGGGCAATTGACTGCACACATGTCCTACTTGTGCCCCCTGCCGACACTGCACACAATTACGGCAACAGAAAGCACATGCATTCCATCAATGTGCAGGCAATAGTGGACCACCGGGGACTCTTCACCAACGTCGTCGCCAACTACCCAGGCAGTGTGCATGATTCCTACATCTTCCGACAGTCCATCATCAACCAGCGCTTCCAGGATGGCACCTATGGAAATGCACTGCTCATTGGCAAGTACCAAATGAACACACCACACACCTCAACTCCACAATAATGCAACTCACAACTGTGGGAATGCACACGTCACAAAACACAAACAACATGCCAAACACCATGCCCACCTACCAGACACGACAACACAAGTAACAGTGTTAACCGTGGTCAGCCATGTAGACAAACCATCCACGTCATGGCACTTCTGACACACAATTGCAGAATGTGGGGAGAGGTGGGAACCAAGTCTGTGCGAAGGAGGCAAGTGACCTATGAATAAGAATGTACACAATGCCAAGTGTGGCGGTGATGTGCTGGACAGACTTCAGTATGCAGAGCACAGACATGTCCATGTGGACATATACTGCTGGTGTTTGTAGTGTTGTGGGCAGTGGACGCAACCATGTCACCTCAGGCAGTGGGGAAGACCTTGGACATGTAGCTATGTCGACCCCCCCTGTAAGCGTAAGCGGATTGGACTGGTCCGGCGTACGCCAGTCCAGCGTCAGAGTGGGAATGAATAGCCCAGGGCTCTGGGCGTGGTTCACTTCCGGGATGGCCACCAAAGTAAATAGTGCGTGTGTCTCTGTGTCCGCCATATCCTGACAATACGCCTACACACACGGGGCCGACCACCTTCAACGGCCAATATCACAGTGTCGTTGTCCGGCTTGTGGACATGCGCAGACAGTCATGACAATGGTGTGTCTTAGGAGTGCAAGTGATGCAACCGCGCAGTGCACACAAGTAAATAGGCTCGGGGGAGTGAGGAGCAGCTGTGAGGCAACGTAATACACATGGATGCCGCTCATATGCCACAAGCAATACATGTCAAACATGAATCCCAAAGTCGCACACATCACACACCACTAAACTGTTAAGCCTGCCAACTCAAAATGCAGAACCACCGATTGACACATATCACTCTCCCCTGTCACAGGTGATCAAGGATATGCACTCTGCCCATGGATGATGACACCCCTCCGAGACACGAACACTCAAGCACAGAGGCAGTACAATGCGGCCCGCAAATGCACCAGGGGCATTGTGGAGCGCTCATTTGGCGTGTTAAAGTCACGTTTCAGGTGCCTGGACATCACAGGTGGAAGACTCCTGTACAGCACAGAAATAGTGTGCAAGATGATCATTGCATGTGGTGTGTTGCACAACATATGTGTACGCACCAATGCCCCATGGATCCAAGTGCCAGATGCACCGGACGATGATTTGGAAGATGAGGCAGGTGGACCACACCCCAGTGCAGCTGCAGCAGGATTAGCCCGAAGGAACACAATCATTAACAATTTCTTCACATGAGCACGTCACATTGTGACTGTCCGTATCAATCATGGGACAGGACAAAATGACCACAGGCACAGCATGTGCAAATACATTCATGCCAACACACATTCCCTGTGTGCATGTCACTCCTCTGCATAAGCTCATCACTCTGACAAGTGTAAGTGCAACATTTAGTGCTAACAATCTCACAAATGGCAATTAGATGGTGGGTGTGTCACCTCTGTACAGAGAGGCTGTTTAGGGTGTCACATATTCAAAAAGCCATTTTAGGGTGTCAAAGATAGTATGTAATCCCACTCAGCAGCGTATCACATGTGTCCAAATTCATGACATTAAGGCTGTCATTTGTGACCAAGAAGAGACAACAGGGCAGCTTTTGGGGTCAAAATCTGTACCACCATGATGCAGAGAGTTGCACCCTGTGACTCAAGTCCCACAACATTAGCAACATGGACGTG
Organism: Calotriton arnoldi; assembly: GCA_963921515.1. Lineage (NCBI taxonomy): Eukaryota > Metazoa > Chordata > Amphibia > Caudata > Salamandridae > Calotriton > Calotriton arnoldi. The sequence goes on along the minus strand of CAWUFW010007855.1, from coordinate 862,751 downwards.
AGGGGGAATAACTGCCCCTACATTCATCCATACTATCATACTTGATTGAACATAGACATGACACATCTGGCAGAATTAGAATGTTTAATTCACATTCGGTGGAGTGTTGAAGCTGGAGCAGTACAGGGCCATGCAAACCCCACTTTACATTGTTGCCCCATGGAGGGCCAGCCAGAGTCCTTTAGGGATTGACAAGTTCATCGGAAGAGGAAGAGTTCAGTCCGCAGTCTGATTGCTGTGTCATTGGTAGCCAAACAGAATATGGCAGTCCATGTCGAGGTCCAAGGTGAGTGTCGCAGAGTGTATCGGGGGACAGTGGAAGGTGATGATGCAGAGGGCAGAACCAAGCAGAATTAGGCCATGTGCCGGAGATGAATGCTACCGCTTCCTTCTTACCACTAAGGCAGATTCATCCGCATCTCCGTCCTCTGATGTCTCATGTGCCTCACATGTGGGTGGTGGGGTTTTGTATGCAGCACTGTGTGGCACTGACACATCATGGGGCGGAGATGTGGATGGAGTATTAGCAGCAGCATTCATCCGCGCCAGGACTTGTGGCAGCAATGCCATGACGAGGGTCTGAAGGGCATGGAAGAACCCAGCTACATCTCATTGGTGTGCAGCCGTGGCAGCCATTCTTTACGCCTGCATCCGCTCCATGTTCTCCATGATCCTCCGCATGTGTCCCAACTCCCGGCTGACATCGCTGGAGCCACTCTGACTGGACAGTTGTTCTTGTCTCAGAGTCAGGACTCCAGCGATGTCAGCCATGGATCGTTGGAGAGCATGGAGCGGACTGTGGGTGTCCGTTAGGGACTGTAAGTGGTCCCTGATGGGACTTAGACACCCACGTATGGCATCTAGTTTGGCTGCCATGAGGTCGAAACCCACCCGCACCTGATCAGCCATCTTCTCCTGGCACCCTAACACATGGCATTGGAAGGCCATGTGTTGTTCGTGGGGGTCCTGGGAGACAGCCGTGGTGGTGGGTGCTTCCTGCTGTGTGGTCTGTGCAGGGGGTGAGGTCTCCTCGATGCAGCTGGGCTGCCCTGCTCCTGGAGGTGAGTGCTGAAGCTGTCCATGGGCTCTTGAAGGGCATCGCTGTCGATGTTGGGGTGGTCCTCATCAGTGCTGAGTTGTTGGGTCTGCTCTGCAGGAGGTGTTGATTCTCCCTCTGCAATGTGAAGGGGAGATGCAGTTTAACATTGTGTTCACATGTATGTTGGCGCATTGTTCTAGTTTACATACAGACTGCATGACAATCTACATTGTGACTGTTTGGGAGGAGCTGCCTTATTGATGCGGGACAGTGGACATTTCGGCAACATCACGGATGTGTGTTTGTAGTACTTGTACATTATCATCTCACATTTCCCTGCTATGCCAAATGTGATTGGCCATTTTCTACACACAAGCGGCACCAGTTGTGTCCTCTGTTCTGTTGTGAACGTTTTGCAGTTTGTACCACATAGTTGTCAATGTTGATGTGCTCTGAATGTTATGTGTGTGTGCTGCATTTTGGGAGAGTCGCCCCTGCAGCTCTGATTTTGCTGCCCCTTATCCCTTTCAGGAGGTGTGCCTTTGACTTCTGTGCTTATACAGTGCTGAGATGTTGCATACTTGGGTAAATTGGGCTCTTGGTGGGAGTTGGGACTCTGGGGCATGGTTTGTACGCAGATGTGTTGTTGACGTCAGGGGATGTATGTGCACCTGGATGTGTCAGGGTGTGACCTGCTCCTTTACGGATGTGGTCCACACTCAGCCATCTCAGTGTCGTGGTGTGCAACATGTCATGATATGTTGACTGCAGCCATGCTATTCGTCATGCAGTGTCACTTGCATTATCAGTGTGGCTCACAGACACGCCGCTTTGCTGGGTTTGGCAAATGTGCATGGGTTGGTTGTGTGTTGGTGTTGTGTGGGAAGGGCCCCCTCTGGGCACATAGTCGACGGGGGCCTACTTGCTGTTTCTAGGTGTACTGCAGTGTGCCAAGGGGATCAGGGACATGATCCGGAGTCATTGTGGGTGTGCACTGTGCTATACTTAATTGTGCATGTGTGCCATTGTGGCCATCTCCCCCCGTCCCCCCAATCCCTGGTCGTTACTCACCCTGTTGCTGTTGTGTCAGGTTGAGCAGTGTCCGGTCCCCCAACTCCTGCCACCGTCTCTGCACTGATGACTGTGGACACCATTTCCTCCATCTCATCCAGCTCCTCCTGTGGCGCTGGACTCCCACCTCCAGTCTGCATTGCTGCCTTCTGGTTGTTGCCGAGTTTCTGCTTGGTTTTGCACTTCACATCATTCCAGCACCTCTTGAGCTCTTCCATTGTCCTCCTCAGCACTCCGACTGCATTCACCTTGTCCAGGATGGACTGCCATGTAGCATTTTTTGTTGCCAATGACACAGTGGAGGTGACGAACAGTTGTTGATGGTGTTCTATCACCTCCGTTATCAGGATCCTGTTTTCCTGCGGACTGAACCGCGTCTTCCTCTTCTTCTTCTCCTTGCCCTTCCCTGACCCCGAGGTCCCAGGCTGGTCCTCCGTGGGGCTTGTGGGGTTCTGGTTGTCCTCTGTACTTGCTCCGGCTACCTCCATTGTGCTTCGCAGTTGTTTTGGTTTTGTTTGTGTATTTTTTTCTGCTTTTATCGTGATTTTTCCCGCCTGACGTGTGTGAATTGCAGGCCTGGCGCAGCTTGTCGCTGATTTATTTATCGCGGTTGGGCCCATCGCCACTTTTTTCACGTTTGGCTTTTGATTTTCATGGCCGTCCCGGTAATTTTATCGCTGTCATTTGACGCGTTATCGGGTAACTATCGCATGTTACCGCCGTGTTGGGAATAAGACGTTAACACAGCGTTATTTTCCCGCGATAGACGGTCGATATGAAGAATTGTGTTAACCTATTTTGGCGATGATTATCGCACGTTCTTGAGAATATCCCCCATAGTGTTTTGGGTAGTTTCTCCATCACTAGCACTAACCAACTAACATGCTCTTGTGATCAGATGTTCCTAAGAGATTTCAACTCCTACTGGGAAAGGACGAAAACAATATTACTCCACAAATGTTTCCCATCAGACAACAACTTACCTCAACATTGCACCTTCCCGACTCACAATAAGTGCTTTCATAAAAAAACACCAAATGCTAATGTCTAACCTTAAAGTGGATATGTAAAACCACTTCTTCCTCCCTTTCAGATTCTAGACCTTAGCACATCCTCCCCACGCTAAACCAGAGATGATAAAATCTAGCGACTTGAAAAGCATTGATAACAAGCACTGGCAAAGCCAATTGGTCTGGCTTTAATGTGCTATTACATGCAAACATAGATATATACAAATGCACACATACTCCTTTTACTATAAAGCCATTCCCTGTCTATGTTTCTTTTGCCTGTGCCCTGTTTTTATTCCTCAGTCTTGTGATACTGCTGTTTTTTGGGCATTTGCAAATACAGAACTGTGTCGTAGCTTACAAAAATAGGAAGTATTTTGCTAGATGTAGTAGTAGCAGACCTGACCAGTTCGTGGCTCAGGATGTCCCTGGGTGGTGCTTCCTGGAACAAGAAATTATAAGGAAAAGGCTGCACCCTTTTACATGCCACGGGTAGCTGCTGCGTTGGGCAGCTAAGGCATTGCCTGCGGACAGGCCTAGCACGGCGGTTAGGATGGGTGCTGGCATTGAGAATGGGTGAGCAGAGGAGATTGTGGGATGGTGAACCGGTCAGTCGGAAAATTGTGGGTGATTGGGCAGATATTGGCTAGGTAGTGAATTTCTCTCGGGCAACCAAAGCATTTAAAGGAAGGTGACAGACAGCTACGGGGCCAGTTCCCTATGGCCCTAAGCCTCAGAAAGACAAACAACGTTTAATTACAAATAGTTGTGCGTAGCTACCCATAGATTAAACAAAATTGTCTGAATTTAGAGCCCGGAGGCTTTCTAAATTGCACACTTCTAATTATTTTTAAATATTTGTTCTCAATTTAAAATACTACATATTAATTGTTTTGCTGTTTTGATTTTTCTGAAATTAATCTATCCTTTTGCATTTTCAATTTCGAGATACTCTGTTAGCCTCTCTTCATCCCTATCCTCCTAAATTTTTGAATCGGCATTACGATGTACTGTAAATTCATAGTTTGCAAATTGTTTGACAAGTACACCACAACTCTAAATGTCACATGTACCGTGGCAGTATTGTTGTAAAGTTCCAGGAGTACATTTTAAAATGCTAATGGTTGTGAAACGTGGGAGAGGTGCCTCAGTTGTTTCTAAAATGAAGTGTGGTGTGCCTTGTGCCCCTTGGAGACAGGGACTAATTATTTCACTAAATTAACGTTATTGCTTGCAATTACATAAACTTAATTTCAGTAAACCCCTCGCGCGAATAATACTTGGTATGGTACAATTTGGGGCTAGCTAACATCGTCCAAATTAAAATATTAGATATTGAACTTCTCGACAAAAGTTAGAACACAATGGCTCAGACATGTTCAATAAAATGCCATGTTTTATGCTGAGGCCCTGAGCCGGCCCCACTGTTTCGCACGTCACAAGAGAATCTGACATTCATTTGATAAGTTTCGTCAGACTGTGCTTCTTTCCACGTCATTTCTCAAAGATGATTTAGGCTCTTGCAGTGGCACAGCTCATTGATGCTCCCCGGTGCTAGGGTTGGACAAACCTGCTGAGGTGGCTCTGTCCCTCGATATGGTGCCTGTCTATTTACACTGTGCACGAATATTGAATTTGAAAGTTTGAGATGTTCGTATTTTCCCATGTTTTTGTTGAATCAATGAAGCACATTACCTCAATAGAAATATTCTCAAAATGCAGGGGATGTTTATTGTCTCGGTCTCGATGGCTCCCGGGCCTTCATTTCCTGAGGATGGAGCGCTCCAGGAGATCCCTTCTGACTTTTGGAGATATGAAATCTGTCGTAATTAAGTTAATCTGGAAGTTGTATGGAAGTTGTACAGAGAGGAAGATAATGACTCGAAAATAAGACGCAGAAGGACGGGATGATAGTTGCAATGGAAACAGATTGGCTACCCTTGCCGAGCGTAAACCAAACGCATGGGTTTGATGAGTTTCTGGTCTTCAGTAGAGATTTTTAGACCTGGACAAAGGGTGATCAGAGTTTGCTCGGTAATAGAAGGGAACATTGGACACTTACAGACGCGTATCACGAGGCAGACACAGGGTCGGGTAAATCAGAGGGCAATCTGGCAATGCCAGAAGGACCGATCTGACAGACCTGTGAGGAGGCCATTTTTAGGATGCTTGTGGACCTGTTTATGGGTCTGGTCAGAGCACAAGTCCTAAAAAAAGAAGTGGTGTGACTAACTTAGACAGTAAGCAAGTGACATGATGGCGTGACATCACTGCAGGTGGCATAGCAAGTGGCTTCACAGGTAGTGGCATCTGTAAAAGAATTAAATAAAAAAAGATGGGTATTTAAATGGCCATTCGTGTAAGTACTCACACAGTCTAATACAGCTGACATTCTTAAAGTGCATGCTCTTTTATCTAGAGATAGAACAAAGTCAAAAGCTTGCTTCCAAATCGTAGTTTCTCTTAAATGCTTGTGAAGTGATAACAAGCTGTGTGCCTGTTTGACCTCCTCGGCTCTGACACCCTGGTGTGAGGCTGCTGATAGGTGGCACACAGGATTGTCCTCGCACAAAAGGAGAGCTGATGGCCTTTAAATCAGCTCTTTGTCTTGGGCCCAAAAGGAGGGGAAAATAAAAAGAGCCCTTCCACCGCCTGCACATTGTTGCTTGGCGGAGAGAAGTCAATAGTGCAGGCACTGCTGAATGTGTCCCGATGTCGGAAAATTACACCGGACAAGTACTGCCTACATCACCGGAGTCCAACTTCTAAACAAGGGAGACAGCATCTGCCCTGTGAGAATAGTGGGTAGATGCCATCTACTGGTGTCTTCCCCTTACTTGTGCCTTGGGTTCGATGGTCCTGTTTTTACTACTGATTTCTTGGATATTGCTATGAACATCGCCTGCTGCAAGCACAAATGCATACAGTCTCACATAGTTTGCAAAACACCTATACAGCATCTCCTACAAGTTCAAAACTGCTCCGATTTGCTAATATGGGCCACTTTTTATAAGGTTTCGCCAGCACAGCATTTGTGCAAAATCTTGTATAAACAAAATAATATCTTAAAAATGGCTTAGAGCCTGTCCATTACTTACACCTTTACTTACCATTGGTTGGCTTCCATTTCACTTTCCTTTCCTTGACTCCTATTTGTCAGCACCTCCTCCTCACCTCCGGCTTCCTCCTGGATCTTCGTCTGTGTCCCTGCCATGCAACAAGGACCAAGTAGAGCTTCGTGTGGCCAGTGTCCTTCCACTGGCCTCAGACTACTGCTGGTAACTTTTTTTTTGACTTTTGCACATGCACTCTTGCAGAGTACATGCATCTGCAGTCCATCTCCCTCACTCCCACGTTGTTTATTCTTTAGCCCCCCTCCTCCCTCGCTGTCCATGTCCATTGACTCCCCACCCTCCTCCCATGTCAGTTTAATCACCCCCACCCTTTTCCCATGCCCATTTAATCAGTGGCAGCTAGTAATTTTAGGAGCGAGGGCAGACGAGACACACATGCAAAATATTCAGACATACACACACTCACGCACCAAACATTAATTTAAAAAAAATCACACATACCTGCAGATCTGCCTTGGTGGTCCCAGGAGGGTTGGGATTGCTGTTTTCCCTACTGGTTAATCTTAAGTCAGCCAATGAGGGAAGGCAGAAGTCCCAAGCCTTGGAGGTCCCACGAGGGTTGGGACTGCAGCCTTCCCTCATTAGCTGACCTTAGGTCAGTCAATATGGGAAGGCAGCGGTCCAACCTTGTCACAAAGTGGGATGGGGAATGCAAGACTGCTGACCCCCACCCCACCGTGTGATGAGGTGTCACCGATTGACACTCTGCCCTTGCCACTTCAGGGCTTAAAACAGAAGCACCCAGGTCCAAGGCAATGAGTGATGCTCCCCCTTGTCACAAGGGAGAGGGACTCGAGGACCTTTGCTGAGATGAGGAGGTCACGCCTGCAGGAGCTGTGACATCCTCAGCCGAGCAAAGTTTAGCTCAGGCAGCCATGAGCCTGCGCTTTTAGTGCATGTCTAGCTCCGTGCCATCTGGCTGAAAAATGAAGAGTGTCCCTCAGACTAACCTCTGCTAAGCCTGACAGACACTCTTCTGAAGGGGCAAAAGGTTCTGTTTCTCACCACACCACCCACTTGTTGCTTGCCACCTCACTCCTCCATGCTGTTAAAGTGCTATGGTGTGGTCATCGCTGATTTTGTTTACCTTCACTGACCTGGGGCCTTCACCTGCGAGGGCTACAAGAGCTTCTCCTTTTTCAGCAGTTACTGAGAGGTCGGGGATTGAGGCAGGTTTGTTGTGATTCAAATATGTGTTTACATCTCTATTAGTCCTGTTTCTATGCTCCCCATTCATGGTAGGTAAGAGATCAGGGGCGTAAGGGGGTGCGACTATTAAACAAGAATAAAAAAGCCCTGTCCGATTACGAAGCAAGAATTTTAACCAAGTCAATGGGTATGGATAAGTGAGCCTGACTGTCAAAACTCATCTCTAGAGTAACAGATTTTGACTTCACCATATGTTCATGATATTTATTGTGCACAGCTTGCTTTTCACCACAATTAGGCACTCTCTGGGCCTGATTCACAGAACTAACTTACATCAAAAACGTAAACTTACTACCATTTTGGTATTCACAGAATGCACTTACTCATTTTGGTATTCACAGAAGGCACTTACTTACTCATTTTGAGTAACTTACTCATTTTGTGTAACTTACTCATTTTGTGTAACTTACTCATTTTGGTATTCACAGTGCCTTCTGTGAATACCAAAATGAGTAAGTTACACAAAATGAGTAAGTTACACAAAATGAGTTACACAAAATGAGTAAGTTACACAAAATGAGTAAGTTACACAAAATGAGTTACACAAAATGAGTTACACAAAATGAGTAAATTACACAAAATGAGTTACACAAAATGAGTAAGTTACACAAAATGAGTAAGTTGCACAAAATGAGTTACACAAAATGAGTAAGTTACACAAAATGAGTTACACAAAATGAGTAAGTTACACAAAATGAGTTACACAAAATGAGTAAGTTACACAAAACGAGTTACACAAAACGAGTTACACAAAATGAGTAAGTTACACAAAATGAGTAAGTTACACAAAATGAGTTACACAAAATGAGTAAGTTGCACAAAATGAGTTACACAAAATGAGTAAGTTACACAAAATGAGTGACACAAAATGAGTAAGTTACACAAAATGAGTAAGTTACTCATTTTGGTATTCACAGAAGGCACTTACTCATCAATGAGTAAGTGCCTTCTGTGAATACACAAAATGAGTAAGTTACACAAAATGAGTAAGTTACTCAAAATGAGTAAGTAAGTGCCTTCTGTGAATACCAAAATGAGTAAGTGCAATCTGTGAATAACAAAATGGTAGTAAGTTTACGTTTTTGACGTAAGTTAGTTCTGTGAATCAGGCCCTCTGTTTTTTAACAGAAAATTGTCTTAATTATTTGCGCTTTTTCAACAGAAAGCTGCTGCTGCTGTGCATCTTGGATAGGCCTAGGTGGATTTCGCGGAGTTCTGCTATGCTGAACTCCGCGAAGTGCTGAAAAACTCTGCCACGCTCCGCAGAGTTCCTCAAGCGGCCGAGGGCGGTAAGTTGTGCTGCTCGCGCTGATTTTTAGCACCAGGAGTTTGTCCCGCGCTGTAAAATCAGAGCGAAGAGCACCATGCGCAGCACAAGAGGGCACTGCTTCTTTCTGCTACTCGAGTAGATGTTCTACTCAAGCGGCAGCTTCCTTAAAGCGAGCAGCAGTTTTCTCAACAGGAGCTGTAATGACCTGCCACAACCGCCCGCTTTGAGAAATCTTGCCGGGAGGGGGTCTAGAGTTTGATTCTCGATTGTACTTCCCAGCTTAATGTTGGCGAACCGCACAAGAGGAAAATCTCTGCTCTGCGCCTCTTCGCAGAGCTTTTTGGAACTCCACGCACTATGTGGAGCGCTGAGTGAGCAAAACTCTGCGAACTCCACCGGAGGAGCAGAGTTCACCACCCACCTCTAATCTTGGACACTTGTCACAGTTTGTGCTAGGTTTGATTGAAGATAACATCCATTTCATTAATTTATTCTGCATTCAATTGGATTTTGTGACCTGCCATATATACAAAGGCCTTCACTTCTGCTGCAGGGTAAAACTATATTTTATCCTACTAAAAAACCACACACAGGAAAATAATTATTTTTTTATTTACCATGTATCAGTAAGAAATGGTAACCTTCTGTATTTCCAAAACTGACAGAAGGTAAGAGAATGAAGCACAGCATGAGGAGGTAAGAGGGTAACCTACTGGTTTTGCCAATGCTTGTTTTGTCAGCTATCTGATTCACAAATGGGGCCACTTTAATTTTGGAGCCTGGGCCTATTTTCTGTTCCAGGCCAATCCTGGGTGGCGATGAAAACCAGGGAAAGCACCATGAAATAACAAGGGGTGCAAGAGCTGAGGAAAGGCTGGCTGAGGTGTGGTACCAGAGTACTGTTTAAATATCATCTGACAATAATATCTCGTCCTAATTATCATCTACAAACTTCTTTCCTGTTTGAGTTAATAATAGAAAATCTACACCCAGTGGCACACTATTTTTTGAATGATGTGTAGGACACAATACTTAAGTCAGACACGGTTTCTGTATACAATAGACTGACATACAACACTCGATGACGGAAAGGGGGACAGAAACAAGGAATTAAAGCCATAACTTGTGAATGTCTACAACCATAGCGTTCTATCCTGGTAAACTGAATTCTATTTTATTCGATTTACTGTTATTGAGCTCAAACCATTAAGTGGTATTAAGGTGCTCTAGTCTCGAGAGCATCCCTCTTTGTACACTGGTTAAAGGGTATGTCGTTGATCTATTAGTAGAAACAAGACTTTTAGCATTGCTCTGCCTGTCACGTGGTTCTTATGACAATAATATGCCAAGTACAATCTGAATAGAGGTAAGAGATGAGAGCTCTGCCTGATATCGCAGGTCATACAGAACTCCTGACACTTGTTATTAGGTCTCGCCTACACAGCGAGCATGCGCTGATTAGGAAAAAGACCTTTTGGAATCGGTTCGCTTTTTGCCCTAAAAACGTGCACGCGTTGCATTGCTTTCAATCGCAACGCGTGCACGTTTGGCGATTCCCTTGCGGGAGCGAGCTTTGGCGCCATGTGTTAGCAATTATCGCTCTTGGCGCTGCTCGCTCCCGCAAGGGAAACGCTTTCACTTTTGCAGACACTTTTGCGTGCGCGCTTGTCTTGTTTACTTTGGAAGTGGACCGGTAGGGTGACCCCTAGATGGCGCTGATCACCAGTAATTTCAGGCTGTTTCTGATGCTTGCTGTTAGTAACCTCACCTGACTCACCTAGAGACGTGCATTGTCCCTGAGGCTTCCCTGTCCATTGTGTTCCAATTGCTTTGTTGGTTTATAGCGTTTGCTTCCCCTCTCACGCTAGTTTGCGTTGCCGTAAACATCAGGTCTATTACTGAACGCGTGGTGCTGATTTTATTGACTTCAGAAGGCTAAATCTGCCATGCTGGGGTTTCACCTTTAACTTGTAGATTTTGTAAATTCATTTTATTTAGAAATTTTGCCGAGTGCCATATGTTAACTAAGGTCCACTCCAGAGCGTAAATGCCCTAGTCGGACACTGTCGGGCTGGACCTTCGGATTTCGCGTACTTTTATCTGGCAGGCATTTGGCTGGCGGTTCTTCCATCAAAATGCCAGAAAGAACCGAGCTACTCGGTTGCTTTCCATTGCTCGGACTGGCTACTCACCAGGACGTGTCGAGGCCCTTATTGGGCCATCTAGGAGGCGATTGCTTCTTTAAATAAAAAAACAACAGGGCCTTTTGATTCTTATTAGGTGGAAAATATTGGTGAAGGATTTCTAACAGGGGTTCGACTAGTTCGGGGGTGCTGCATAGTGACGGGTCGGGCTCTCTGCATCTTCTACTCATTGCAAGGCAGCCTTCACCCACGTGAACATTTGTGTGAAGCAGGCTTCACAATCTAGGGCAGAGAGGCAATAGAACAACACCCCTGCCAGGCTGCATATGCAGTCACTAAAGGAGGGGTTGCACATAAAATGGTCGGAAGAAGAGGAGAACAGGGAAGACATCGTGGTTGTTTGACAAGAGGCGGAGAACCCTCCAAAACAGCTGAATGTACTGCACCTCTCACCAAGGAGTTATTCAATAACTGCCGGCCCCGTGCAGCCATCATGATGACGCGTCCCCTGGCAGGGCTGGGGAGTACATATGTCATGACTAACTGCCCAGCAGAGGCCCAGCTACACAGACGTGTATGGAAACTCAGGGCACGAGGCCTGGCAGGAGATTCTTTTTAGACAGCATTACAAGGCAACATCAAAACGATCAGGAGACAATACAACAAAGTTGTACAGCACCCTGAAAAAGGGAATGTTTTCACCCCAAGAGTCATAGGATGGTGACTGTACAGAAGTGGATATTACAAAGAAGACGAAGTGTACTGTAAACCTTGTGTGCTATGGGTAAAGAGAGATTACATATCACCAGTTCACTCCATGGCAAAGATACATGTTGTATTCAGCAGACTTAAATACAATGGATGCATTTATGAAGGTTTATCTTGCCGCCCAAAAAGGCATGTAGGGAATTCATCATAGTTGATGAATTTCTGGTTTCCAATGTAAAGAAAATGAAGCCGTCAATAGGAAATTCGGGGGAAAAAATGCGTGTTTCTGGTAACTGTTAATTAGAGTAAGTGAACTACAAGCTTTAGCTAGAGTTGCCCGGTGTCTTCAGATGCACAGGAAAAGAAACGCATTCTCCACATAGGCCAGATTCATATCCCAGGAGATTTCTACTTTTAAGTTAATGCGAGTATTGTGTTGCTAACTTAAAGAGCCACAAATTAGTGAAGAGAGGAATCTCCATACATTAGGTGTCTGCAGGGAAATCGTATATTTCTTGGATTGTTCTAAGGAGACCGGTTTCAGATTTGGATTTGGAGCCGCCCCCCGGCCAAGTGCAGATCTGGTGTGAACTGGATTAAAATGGTAGGCCAAGGAGCCGCCTCTCCCCTCAGGAAGTGCGCTCCCTGGGTGCTCTTGTGTGGGAGATGAAAGAGACGGGAGGGGGGCAATTCAGAGGTTCACTTCCAAAGCTAAACTGATTAGAAGTATTGTGCGAGGACCTGAGGCCTGCAGGGGGTCTGTGTGCAGCCCAGCCCCCCTCTCCCGGCTCACCCCAGTTCACACCCAGGGCTCTAGAGATACCAGTGTGTCCCAGCCCCCTCTCACACCTATCGGTGCATACAGTGTCCAGCACGGAAGATTCAGGGGCACAGCCAACACGTACAGCACAATAAAGATGGCGCTGATAAGAAGTCCCAAAATAAACCCAACCGACAGTTCAAACGCAGGGCGTTGATCCCAGGCCAGTTAAAGGCTTCCCTACAATGCCCAATCACTGACGGTGCTGATAGTGGACAGATTTGCAAACTGCAACCAGGCCCGTGCCTCGACGTTGACCTTAATGAAACTCAACATAGACTACACCTGGGCAGTGCTGCAAGGGGCCGTCCACAAATTGCACCTTACTCTGTCTGACCCACTTAAAGGGAGCTATCTAAAAACTGCACCCTGCCCATCTTCTGAACAGTGTTACAGGATACGTCATCTAACTGGACCCGCTGCTTCCTCTGGGCATTGCTACAAGAACAGTACACAAACTGCACTCTATTCTACTTGCCCCCTACCGCAAGGGGCGATATAAAAACTGCGCCATGCATCTTACCCGAACAATGATGCATGCTGCATCCTACGCCTTTTCGGAGCATTTTGTTCACGGGGCAGTCAACAGAATCCAATTACACTTCTTAACTCCGCCTGACTCCTGCTGCAAGGAGCCATCTCCAAACTGTACCATGTGTGCAATCTGGGCAATGTTGCAGGATGCATGCCAGTTCAGGCTCCGCCTTGTACGTAACCGTGATGGGTGCATGTACCCATAAACTACTCCCGGGCAAAAATCTACGGGCCCAGCTGCAGACTGCTGCCACAGTTCCATGTGTGCACAGCAGAGGCCACGCATTTGCTAACTGCTCATTCACAGCTGCCCAGGGTCGGACTGGTTTATAGGCATGGCCACTGGGATTTTGCGGCATTAGCGGGCCAAATTATGAGACAGAGTTGAGTAAATTGTGCGGCAAGGAAAGGAAAATTATGCAGCATAATGTGGTAAATTTGTTAATAGTGTCACTTCTTTATTTTGTACTTTCACACTTTTTAACATTGTCTGGGCATTGGGTGCACATCATTAGGGCCAGTTTAATACCCAAATATACCAATAAGAAACGGAAAGGTGACCTGGCAAAAGGCGCTCCACTGCACGGCAACATGTGCCACTGCGTTTTTAGTAACTTTTGAACCATTTAAGCTAGAAATAACATGTTGTTTTGTTAAAATCTGCAGATGATGGATTATGTGGAAAATGCAGCAAATCTATAATTATGGGGAACTCGCCACAGCTGCACAATGCCATAATTTCAGTGGCCCCGCTTATGTGGCAATAAGGCAGTGCCAGATGGGCTGGTCTGACAGGTCAATGTGTGGGCCATTTTTTTAGTTGTTTGTGGACAACTACAGGTCCCAGAATTCAAAGAAAAACCTGGACTGGAGCAGCACATCACATATGGACCTGGGAAGCATGGCAGGGTAAACTCCTAAGTCTGTATTTTCTGACAAAATGGAAAGTATTGCTGCACCGCACTGCACTACGCTATAAAGCTTTGCTTTTTACAGAGTCCTCAAGTTTCCCAGTTCCATGCATGATTAGCTCATCCAATAGAAGTTTTATCCTTTGCCTTCTGGGATTTGTAGTACAGTTGATTCTATTATGAAATCAGGATTGCAAGTGCCAAAAGGCAAAGAAAAAAACTTGAACAGGATAACCTACTCACACATGGACCTAGGAAACTTGAAAGCACTACTGTCTACGAGCTAAGTCTTTGCATTGACATGGTGCATTGCTCTCTAGTTTCCCAGGTGCATCCGAGAGTAGGGCTTAAAGTACAAATTTATTCTTTGACTTCTGTGACTTATAGTCCTGATGTTGTATTGGGATAAACATGACTACAAACAGAGGAATGCAAAACCGGGGTGGCGGAGTGAGCTAAAGAATGATTAAACCCAGATCAGTTGACTGGGGGTGAGTGCTTGCAATACTCAACACTCCGTCCATCATCCCCTTTGGTTTTACAAACAGAGGAATGCCAATAAAAAACCTGGACACCTGGATTGGAACAGCTACTGGCACAAAGTGCTGGAAAATATAAGAGCTTTGCTGGTCCAAACTGAACATTCCACTGGAAAGCATTGCACTAATCCTTTGTGCTGGAGGGTCGCATCTAAAAACTGGCCATTTTCTAACTAACAATGAGGTAAGATGATGGTAAAATGCTCCAACATGTGTCTCTTTACAGCAGGGGTATCTAATATATGTCCAGGAGGGCTGACAATCACTCTCTTTGCAATGACCACCACCACGTCCACCACCACCACCACCACCACCATGTCCCTGCATAGCCAATAGGTCTCACTTTTGGGACTTTATATAAGTGTTTAGCCATGCAACAGTTGATGTTGTTGCACCAAGGATATTGTGCTGCATAACTAAATACTTATAAGGTCCCAAAAGCGAGACCTATTGGCTATGCCAATGCTTGTTATATATTGTTTCCTATGTAGTTATGTAAAATCTCCTCTGTTACCTACGTTTATGTGATAGTTATCATCACACACTCCTCTGATGAATCAGCAGTCACTCGCTTCTTTGTTGAGTCATGGTTCTAGTACACACTTTTATTATAGTTATTTCACGTTTCTCACACATTTCTTTGGTTTGTTCATGGTTCTCATCTTATTATTCTGTGGTTGATATGTGATTCACGTCAAAGGCTTGTGCAGGTAGGTTGTCATTCACCCAAAACATTTTTTTTGCATTTTTTATATAGATCAAAGTTTCCCCAAGGGATTAGAGCACCTTACATTAGCAGCGGATTACAATACACAAGGGATTTTTTTTGAGGCAAGGTAAGATTAAGTGATTTTCCTGGAATCAAAAGATGTTGAACTGACGCTTGAACTTAAACCTGGTTCCCCAGTTCTAAGATGGTGGCTCTGTCCATTAGGCCACATCTCCTCTCCTCCCCTTCTTCTACAAGGTTATGTTTGTGTTTGCACCTCTATTTAGCTTCATTGTCTTTCACACACAAATGTGTTTACATCATTACACAAATCACATGCTTTTCCTTACAGCACTACTGTGGTTATATAGTATGGTTTCCATCCCATTCCGCATTGGTTTGATTGTTGTTATTCTCACTTACATTTGTGGTTAGAGTATGGCTATTCTTACAGGCTTCTGTATTTAAGTCATGGGTTCTGTTCAACACCTATGTGGCTAAACCATGTTTTTTCACACACATATCAGTTGTTAGTGTATGGTCCACCTCAATCACTTCTGCGGAATGGTGATCATTCCCTAAAGACACAACTTTTTAAAGATCATCATTCCCTTTCTCCTATGGTTAGAGTGTGATTTTTCATGCAGGTCCTGTAACTAGCTAGAGTTCTTCGGGCACACTTGTGTGGATAGGTCATGTTGCTGAAACAACGTCCCAAAGCATCCTCCAAAAGGATGGTATTCACCTCCATGTTTCCAACACATTCATCCAAGATTAAACAGATCGCTTTGCGCAGATGGGAAATGCTTCAACAAGAACCCGATTTTCATGGCTTGTTTAGTTTGAAACCATTATTCGCATACAAAAGATCACATAACCTTAAGGAGATCCTCACACGAAAACCAAATGCCATGAATCAGAGATTTGAGGGCACGAAAAAATGTCAGAATTGCATACATTGCAACAACGTAATTCTAGGTAACACCCTACAACATCCACAAACTGGCAAACCTATAAAATTGCAACATACTGCAAACTGTAATGCCAGCAACCTAATATATGCAATCAAGTGTCCATGTGATCCATCATATATAGGGAAAACTGAGAGAAAGCTGACAATCAGGTTAACCGAACACAAGAGCCAAATTAGAAACAAGTATGTCAATTCAAATCTGGCAGCACATTGGAATGAACATCGACATACCATTGCCCAACTGAAATTCCAAATAGTAGCAGTAGTGCCAAAAACGTATGCTACAGACAACATGAAAAATTTGCTGCAGCGTGAAACATACTGGATTAAACGATTGGACACCTTGAACCCCAAAGGTTTGAATGATAAAATCCAAATGGCGTGCTTTTTATAGAGTCATTTAGGTTCAGCCTCTTATAGTGTCACAGAGGTTCAGTGATTTAGCATTGTCATACAATATGAGCCACACAACAACCAGGGTTTATTCACAAACTACCCATTTATATTGTGATAAACAGATATGATCATTAAGTTGTCAGCAGTATTCAGTGATTAATGTTGGAATCGTATAACAGATGTTTAGTATTAATGTACACATGTATATGAATAATTAGTTTTATAAAACACCACACCAGATATCACTGATGCACCTTACACTAACACATGTTTTCATTCTTGTGCACAATTTCTATGGTCATTACGATTCTACTGGTCGATATCACGAACTAGGGTTTCTTAAAGAGTTTGTAGCTTATCATTATCATTAGTTAGTAATCATTGAATTTAGGGGCATATTAGCAAGAACGGCGTTAAAATTATAGCCGCTTTAGCGGCAGGAAACTGCCGCTAAAGCGGCGATAATGGGCTTGATAATATGCTCTTGAGAATTCCAATAGAAGCCTAGGATCACAGCAGAACATGGGCTTCTATTGGTATTCTCAAGGGCATATTATCAAGCCCATTATCGCCGCTTTAGCGGCAGTTTCCTGCCGCTAAAGTGGCGATAATTTTAACGCCGTTCTTGCTAATATGCCCCTCAGTTTGAATCACTATTACGCGTTAGTAGATATTGAATATTGTGTAGCAACCCGTCAGTGCAGCCAGTAAATACTACATTGTCTTATTTATGGTTAACATGTTCAGAAATGGGGACGCAGACAAAAAATAACCCATTGCATATGTTGAATTAGGTTACGTATAGGTGCGTATCGCACATTTAAATTTCACTATGTTCAGCTGATTTTCTTAGGGGGCATCGGATAACACCACACTGTTGTGTCTAAGTGCCAATAGATATAAGGAAATAGAGGAGATTAGTCAACTCATATAGAGAGTAAACTGCAACAGACCATTCAACATGGCGGGACCAGTCGTCTAATACCGCGATTGCAGTTGACCTTTGAACTTAAGGTTTACGTACGTCCATCGAATGTTTAAGACCGTGTTTCTGTGGAGGCAAACAAGAATCTCCTTTTGTACAAGCGTGACGAGGAATTTTGTTAATCCATAGGTAAGCAGGATCTAAAGACCAAGAAAAGGAATTTGTCAATAAGTCTTGATAATAGTGTGACATAGATATTCTGTGTTGACAGATTCGCATTGACATGGTTGCGCACCCAATGGTTGGGCGAGTCCCCCTGGGCACAATCGAAACCCCGCGCGGGGTTGTTATGTTAAACAAGTTCAAAAAAGAAGAAAGAAAGAAATACTCCGTAGTCAATAGAATGATTCAGATATATTATAAAAGCTACATGAATTTAAACTTTCAATCCATGGTAATTCATAACACACAAGTGTTAACAAGGGTTGTCTGTGATCATTGCACAATAAATGATGATCCTCCTTAATTTATGCGCACTTCAACCATTTGTTCACTGAAACTCCAATATTCGCTTACAAAAGAGGCAAAAACCTAGGAGAAATTTTGAAAACTTCAAAAGTAAATGAACCATTGAAACACAAAGGACAATACCATGTTATTTTAGTTTTTTGAACTTGTTTAACAAAACAACCCCGCGCGGGGTTTTGATTGTGCCCAGGGGACTCACCCAATCATTGGGTGCGCAACCATATTGATTTATTGACCTTACGCTCAGGACCGGAGAGCGTTACCCCGGGAGCACATCTAAAAAGTTTATACTATTCAACTTGTTTCCAATAAGGTTGTGCGCGTACATCTAGATTTGACAGATTCGCATTGACGACACCAAAAGAAAGACTTACGAACGATTTTGAAAATAAAGCCATGTACGGAAGGTTTGATAGTTAGTGGTTTAAAAACTTTATCGACTACAGAAACCTTGCACATAAGCACAAACTTCCTGTTTTTCATTATCATTTTTTATTTTGTAGATATAGAGTTGAATTTCGTGCATTAAGGTAACCATATTTTGTCATTAGGAGGTGTTTCGTTATGTGGTTTAATGACTATTTGAATATACACGGATGTGTTAACAGTGTCGTTTTGAGCATTGGCATACTCTTGCATGATAAATCACAAGGTGTTTTCATGGTATCAATACACTGGTACTACTCAGCACAATATAAACCATCATATTTCATCACAAAAGTCACATGCAAGTAGTGGAGTGAACCTCACTAGAATTAGCTCGAACCACCCTGAAACGATAATTCAGTTCAATCATTGCTAAGAATGTTTATATTGGGGGGCGTGGCCAACTGCCGACGGGAATGGCCGCATGGTAGCTGAGCTCCGTAGCGCCACTCCCGAAACATCCGCCTAAACCGATACCCCCCAGCCGAATCATCGCCCCGAGGGGCTCTGTGAATGCTGTGGCTGCTGTGCGAGGTGCGGGCTGAATCTGGGGCCGATCGAGACTGAGGTCCGGGGAGAGCTCCACACACCGGCTCCACAGAGACAACCTCGCCGGGCGGAGGTGTCGACGTGCGGCGTGAGCGCGCCACGCGATACCGCGGCTGAGGCCTGGCCCGTGTAGAGACCGGAAGGACAAACCGGGCAAGCCCAACAACCGGACGGCGCTCCGCCGCCCCGGAACCTGCCGGGGGTGAAAAAGCAGCCTGGCGAAGACGGAGGTGACAACATATCAACGTTGCTCTGGGAGGCCCCCCGGTGCTGCTGTGTATCAACGCTATCGTGAGTACGCATATCCGGGTGGGAACCTCCCCGCAGCCCCGGAGCCCGAAGTAATTGTCACCCCACATGCTGCATAACTTGTCAGGGGACAATCCAGGGGATCGTGGAGGATTTGGGCATCAGAGGCCTTGGACTTCCATAGGGCTGCCTCCGCCCTGCGAGCCACTCCGTGTACGATGCGAAGGGCCCAGGGTAGGCACTAATGCACTGTCTGGCTGCCAATTGAGTGCCTGGACCCAGCGGTGTTTCCCTGCAGGGGCCTTGGGGAGCGTGTGACCCTACTGGAGGTGGCGGGAAAGGCGAGGGCAGCGATCGCACAGCACACTGGGGGAAGGAGTGTTCTGCTACCTCTGTGAACAGATCTGGACCTGTTGCGTTGGCGAGACCTCGCGAGTCTGTTGAGCACTTTGACCCCCCGGCAGTCAGCCAGTTTGGGTGGGGCACTGTTGGTGGAGCAAGCTGTGGGGGTGCCTTGGCAGCTCGGCGTATTGGAGGTACTATCTGGCTCAAGTCGTGCTGCTCGGCTCGGGGGCGATTACAGAAGAGCGCGGAATTGGACAGTGTGGCTTCCTCTGAGAAGCGGTGGTCGCAGTGATGTGGTGACATTGCCTTGCGGACGGGGTGCCACTCGCCAAAGCCGACAGGCCGAGTGGAAGGATCCACTGCAGGCGGCGGGGAGTAACGGCCGCACCCCCACATTGTGTGGCGACCACCGAGACGAACAGAATATGGCGTCTGGACGCAGTAACCATACGGTAACACAGGCCAAATTGGACAAATTTGCATGGCAAAAGCAACAGGGTGAGCATCGGGGAGAGCCGGCAGCCCCGAGCGAGGCCACGGAACCCACGAACAAAGATATCCTTGAGGCCATCACGACGGTAAGGACCTCCCTCGAGACCCGGATAGATATAGTGGCAACAGAGGTGGCTCTGATTCGTGAAGATATGAGGAAAATGGCAGAGCGAATGGGCACAGTGGAAAGCACCGCCAAGGAACTAGTCACTGATACCACCCTTCTTAAACGACAGGTGACTGAACTGCGCGCTTCTCAGGAGGCAATGGCGCTGCAATTGGACGACTATGAAGGTAGAATGCGGCGCAACAACGTGCGCATTCTTGGCGTGCTGGAGCGCGCAGAGGGGCAGGCCGCTGATCTGTTCTTGGAGGAACTAGTTCTTAAACATCTGCAACCACGAGGACTTTCCAAATGCTTTTCCATTGAACGGGCTCACCGCGTGCCAGGGGGCCGCCCGAAGCCGGGTGCACACCCGCGGCCGCTCCTGGCTCGGGTGTTTAACTTTTGAGACCGTGATGTTATCCTGCAGACTGCAAGATCGGCCCCCCCACTGAACCTTGAAAACAGCAAAATCACGTTCTTTCCGGATTTTACCTTGAGGGTTCAGAAACAGCGCCGCAGTTTCCTGGAGGTAAAACGAGCCCTCAGGGACGAGGAGATTAAATACGATATGATGTTCCCTGCCAAACTAAGAGTGGAAGCAAATGGGAAACTGTGGTTTTTCACTAGGCCAGAGGATGCTTGGGACTGGCTAGACGGCTGGCGTACGGCCGGAAAGAAATCGCACAAGGTCCCCTCCATTGCCGATGGAGCAGAAGATTGGCGCCAGCAGAGACGTTCCCCTCAGCATTCTGATTTGGACTCCCAGGGCCACACAGGGGGGCGCTGAAGCTGAAGTCTGTGAAGAATCTGTTGGACACTCCCTGGGCTTTGGGTGATCTATTGGGTAATTTAGTGCCATGACAAATGTACGGTTCTTCACTTGAATTTGACCTAGGGCTTGTATTTCAGCTGGGTGGGCCAAGGGGTCCAGGTGATTGCTCGGGAATTGGGGGCCGTATTTGATTTGAATTGAATTGTGGATCATTGATTTGTGTTTGACCTTGGGGAGCGGTGGGACCGGGGCGGAGAATGTGTATGTTATACAATTGTTTTAGGGAGTGGGGTTGCTCACGTTCCCGTAGTTGTTTAAGGGTGGGCGACAGGCACTCTGCATGTTGGGGGTGGCGGGCGGTTCTAGTCCCGTTGTGCAGGGAGGGGGTGGGGAGTTCAATTGGGGTTGGGGGGTGTGGGTTGGATCTGTTGGGGGGGGTTTTGGTTTCTTGCATCGGTGCGTGATGCTTCTTGGACAGTTGGCACCTCACTTGACATTAACGTTTTTAAAATCTGTATTGTATCTCAAAACTTCGTAATGCAATTTGGCAGATTTGATCTAGCTGTGAAGGGAGACTCAGGAGAAACACGAAGGGACGGTCCATCCGATGAAGTAATTACACTGTTGGCATATTCTGATGGCGCCTGGTCGGGGACTTAGAGTGTCCACTTGGAATGTAAATGGACTGGGGGCCAAAATCAAAAGGGGTATTGTCCTACAATATATTCATTGACATGCGTTTGACATAGTACTGTTACAAGAGACCCATTTAATAGGGAACTTGTGCATGGCCCTAAACAGGAAGGGATACCGAATGATAGTACACTCCGGTTTTACCACGGGCTCTAGAGGGGTGGGGGTTCTCCTACGCAAAGGCTGCCCCTATGTGGTACATGACACCTGGACAGATGCACAAGGTAGATACGCAGCAAGTACGGGCACATGGGAAGGTAGGGTCATTAACGTGGTTTCAGTATACGCCCCACCTGGATTACTGCGTCTAACATTGCAGGATGTGGGGGCGTTGATGCTGGCCTTGCCCTTGGGATCGCTAGTATTGGGGGGCGACTTCAACTTGACTATGGACGGCCTACATGACCGACTTCCACCCAGACCTGACCCGGCACACGGCTCACAACTCCAGGAGTTCACCAATGCTCTGGGGGTGGTAGATGTATGGAGGTGGTCGCCCCCTCACCACACACACTTCACGTTTCAGTCGGGAGTACATGGTAGTCAATCACGTATTGACTATTTGTTCACTCATGCCCAAGACATCAACGCTTTTACTGACTCCACCTGTCTGGCACGAGGGATATCGGATCACTCCCCTGTTTTGACGATCTTTGGCACACAAAGCAATAGGCGTCCCGGCCCAATCATGATACAACCGTGGGCATTGAAAATACCCCACATTAAGGAAAAGCCTCCGGCAAGATACAGACTATTATTTTGCTGAAAATGTGGGATCGGTCACGTCGGCAGTGACAATTTGGGGAGCATATGGGGCGGTTATTAAGGGCAGGGCACTGTCGTTGATGGCGGGCCACAGAATCGAGCGTAACAGGAGGGTGGTCGAACTGGAAAGGGACATATTGCACATGGAGGAGGCCATCTCTCAGGCCCCTGACCCTGACATCCAACACAGTATTAAAATAAAAAGACAGGATTACAGACAACTACTCTTGGAGGAGGCTACTATGCGCTCTCTCGCTACTCGTCACCGGATTTATGAACAAGGCGAGCGCACGGGTAAACTCCTGGCATGGCTGGAATGTAAGGAACAGGCAGCGAGATGGGTACGAGCAATAACGGGCCCTGACGGCATACTGATAACTGATCCTCAGGGAATTGCTGATGTCTTTGCATCTCATTTCGAAGCAGTGTATAGGGTCCCACAGGCCTCTCAAGCCTCAATAGCCGCAGATCTCCTTGCCACCATAGAGGTAGTGTGTATCCCGCATCAAGATAGGGAAGCATTGGAGGCAGACATCTCTGTAGCAGAGGTCCAAAAAGCAATACAAGATGTTCGGTCCGGCAATGCGATGGGCCCTAATGGACTCCCCATCGAGCTTCTTAAACCGATGGCAACGAAACTAGCGCCCCACCTTTTGAATTTATATAATGAATGCTATGAATCAGGGCTTCTCCCGGCTGATATTCGTACTGCTGCCATTGTAGTTATCCGCAAACCAGAAAAGCCGGCGGAGGATTGCAAATCGTACCGCCCTATCTCACTGCTTACAGTGGAAGCAAAAATCCTTGCCAAGCTCCTGGCCAACCGACTACTCCCGTATCTTAATGATCTGATTCATCCAGAACAATCTGGCTTCATGCCGGGCAGAAATACGGCTCGGAATCTGCGACGCGTACATGGGGCACTGGGGCGCATAGGCACCCTAGAGGAGGAAGCGATTCTACTGTCGCTGGATGCCACTATGGCATTTGATACTATCGAATGGGAGTATCTTTTTGCTGTCCTGGCTCGCATGGGGTTCGGACCCAAACTGATCAGATGGATCAGGCTACTATATGCGCAGCCCACGGCGCACGTCACGGTAAACAATCATCGCTCTGCCTCTTTTCCCCTTTGCCGTGGCACGAGGCAAGGTTGCCCGCTGTCACCGCTCCTATTTGCCATGGTACTGGAGCCGCTTGCCGTCTGGATCAGGGGAGATCCGGGTATAAGGGGCATGAAATGGACAAGTGATCATGAGGACCGGATATCGCTCTACGCGGACGATATCTTGCTCTACCTGGCCTCTCCAGCACACTCGCAGCGACGGGTGTTACATATCTTTCATATATTTGGCGCTCATTCGGGATATCAGATAAATTGGTCCAAATCCCAGATGTATGCACTCTGAGGTGAGCCCCCATGTAGTCCGCGGGGCTATGACATTCCAGTAGCGAGACAAGGTGTTCGTTACCTGGGCATTTTTATTACATCCGACGCTAATCTTTCTTTCGGGCGGAACCTGCTGGTGCCCCTTCAGCGTTTAAGGTCGGACGTAACGCATTGGCGATCGATGCCCCTCACTCTCTTGGGACGTGCATCCCTGTTTAAAATGCTCGCCCTCCCGCGCTTTCTCTACGCACTACAAAATGCTCCCAATCCTGTTCCTGATTCATACCTCTCGCAAATTGAAGAAGTGGTGCGGGGGTTGCTGTGGAAGGGCCAACCTCCACGAATTGCCATAAACAAACTTACCATGGGATGGTATGACGGAGGTATAGGGTTGCCGGACATGCGTCTTTATTATCAGGCATCGCAGTTGACGGCCGTTAACAGATGGGTGTTCGGTCCACACGGTGATCCCAATTTCCGCACGGACCATTGGCTCATGGGGAAGGGGGGCTACAATAGGGCACTCTACACTAACTATCGGAAGCTACATTTGACTGGCCCCACGGCTCGCACGGTAGAAGTGTGGCATGGAATCCAGCGTAAGCTTGGGTGGCATAATCGCCTGGCAAAGGCTACTCCTCTCTGGGAACCAGATATATTGGGTCGCCTCAGTACCTGTCCAGGTTTTGATAAATGGGATACAATTGGGATCTCCACAGTGGGGGACATGTGGGTGAAGGGGAAGAAGGCTACATTCGCTGATCTTCAAGCTAAGTATCACCTTGCATCTACGGAGACTTTTCGATATTTCCAAATTAGCCATGCCATCGATTCGGCCCTCCCAAGGGGTACTCCCCTTCCAGATTCCTCCCCGTTGGAGGACCGATTAATACTAGACCCAATGGACCGCAAAGCCATTTCCCTCACATATAAAAAATTAGTGAATAACCGAATTGACCCAATGCTGAAACTACGGTCGAGCTGGAAAACTGATCTGGGGGATATAGACGACGAGGAATGGAGAGATGCACTCGCTTCTCCCCGAGAGGTGGCGATCCCTATGCGACTTCGACTTGTCCAACTCAAAGTTCTCCACCGGGTCTATTTTGATGCCAAACTATTGTTTAAGTTGGGTAGGAGACCTGATCCGCTCTGCCTCCGACGATGTAACCAGACCGGCACATTCACACATATCCTCTGGGACTGCCCTCACATACAGAAGTATTGGACAGAAGTCACCCGGCAACTCGCTAGGACATGTGACAAACCCATTCAACCCTCCCCCAAACTCTGCCTCCTCAATATCTGGGAGGCTACTGACCTCTCACAGGCGGAGCAGTCGTGGGCCACGATGGGATGGACTATCGCCAAACGCAATATCGCCCAAAAATGGGGGGCGGACATGACTCCACTAGTAAGGGATTGGGCGAATGACATGGACTATGCCATGATTGCAGAAAAAACGGTGTTCAAGGGAAGGGGATGCCCCAAAAAATGGGACCATAAATGGGGAAAGTGGAACAAATATAGGGGGGACATTTGCATTTCTCCTACGGTGGAATTGAGAAGGGAGAGACAAACACTGATGGATAGATTGGGAGAGACTATGATAACTTCCCCACTGGGCAGCCAACAATAAGATGCTATTGTGAACGGACCAGTTGCTTGCTTTCTCATATTTTTGACTCTGTGGCACTGTTGTAACTATAGAGGAAGGGGCAACATCTGGGGTCAGCGGATCCGTGTGCTCCTGATCTAGTATATGTAGTGAAAATCTGTTGCTATTTTGTTTTGCCTTGACAAAGATGACTGTATAATGCCTTGCACCAATGCATTTTTGTTATCAATAAAAACAGATAAAAAAAAGAAA
This sequence comes from Calotriton arnoldi, assembly GCA_963921515.1. Taxonomy (NCBI): domain Eukaryota; kingdom Metazoa; phylum Chordata; class Amphibia; order Caudata; family Salamandridae; genus Calotriton; species Calotriton arnoldi. Next base: position 837,174 of record CAWUFW010007855.1, on the reverse strand, counting down.
AGAATGTTTATATTTTTTTATTCTGGATTGGCCCCTAAAGAAGGGACGCAAGTCCCGAGATGCATTGGGCATATTATTTAACAGTAAACATGAAGATGCATAGAAATGTCATAACGTTCTGTTAAAAAAATGATTGATGAATTATTTTTATGTCGAGAAAAAATTCTTTTGATTTCTGTATCGTCTACTTAACTAACAAAGATGTTATATTGAATATTAATTGATGGTGCTAACTCAAAAAGATACATGAATTAGAACATCATTGGTTATCAGTTGAATAATTCATTGTTTGCATTGAAAGATTTTGATAAATGAGCATTGTAGTTATGCACGCCCAGCCCCAGCTGCTTTCATAAAGCTGGGCCTTCAGTACAGTTATATTACGTGTGAGGCGCACACAAGAGGACGTAGCACACTTAAGTTGATTAGATTTTTACTTCAGGTCAACACTTGTCTAAATAGCAGTGCCCACCGACAAAATCTTAGTAATTACTTCCTTGCCTACCTTGGGATTGGAGCACCCGAACAACAACAGGTCATTCAACACCATAGCCAACATCATGGAAAATAGAGCGACAACCAAAGCTTATACAGCAGAACAAGCCACAGAGATCAATGGACTGATCAAAGAATCTAAAAGTTTCAACACACAGAGTGGTTCGGTCACACAACAACTGAAACAACTGGAATATCTGACACGTCACGAATTCAACCAATGGTTACATGCCTCGACCCTGATTCAATATCATAAGGTTAAACGCATACCAAGAGGATTGAGGATAGCCATCAAACCCATGCTCTACAAATTACAACACAACCAAGCATTTATGGATAAATGGTTTGCCATTTTAAACAAGTGTTCATTGGATCTAATACTTCTAATAATTGAAGAACTTTCACGCACAATTCATGATTTAGAAGAAGAAATAGATAGTATCAAACAATATTTATCATGCCACATGGAAGAAGACAATTGCAAACATTTCTTGGAGGAGCGCAACATAAAATTGGACAGTTACGGTAAAGAATTACAGGAAAAGAAATTGAGGAAATTCAAGCGTGATACAATAGACTACAAATTGAACGAGACATACACTTGGGCTGAGGTTTACGCCCAGCGGAGATTCACAAGGAGAACTAATACATCAGAAGAAGAAAGCGTGGTGTCGGAAAAAGACACTGAGACAGCGCGAGTTCCAGCTAAATCTGTGCTATCCAAAACATCAACAACATTGGTTCCTCAAGATTCTCACATTGATACAGAATCCATTGAACATACAGCATTGGTTTCTTTTTTATCCCAGTCTTCGGACAGAGGGCAACAACCGGATTCCAAAATAAACAAATTAACAATAGCTACAAAAAAATCAGGAGAGGAAAAAGAAAAAGAAAAGGAGAAAACAAAGAAGGGTCTCAGAAGTCAGAACAAAACTTAGTTATCAACATCTCATCAACCCAATTGACACCTATGCAGGTTGCAGTACTGAATAAAGGTACTTCATTTGTTCCTACACACACAAGTACAGCGTTAGAAACAGAAATAGCCATTTATAAGTTTATGCGTATTCTTCGATTAAGAAATTACTTCGAAAATGTTATTCCGATTATGGAAGGAACACAAGATACCACGATAACAACTGAATTCAAACCAAAAAGCACCTTTATCGCCCCAATATCCCACAAAACTTTGGATTTGTTTGAGCAACTGGTCACAAAAGATCTAAGCCAGGTGAATTACAAAACGAACGACAAAAATAAATACAACTTAAACAGAGCAGAAAACAGCACATTACTATCTTTAGCTCGAAAGTCGAACATAGTTTGTTGAAGGGCAGATAAAGGAGGAGCACTAGTGGTAATGGACACCAACTTTTATCAGGATACAGTTAATGAACATGTGGGAGACAACACCACGTACCTCCAATTAGATGCAGACCCAACATTGGAAATAACTGCCTTGTTACAAAGGATCCTAACTTATGCTGAGGAGATGGATTGGATTAACAAAAAAGCGAAAGCATTCCTGACGACCCTGTTCCCAAAAAGACCCAGGGGCAGACTTACAACTTCTGGCGCATCCCTGCAAATCAGCAGGGATGCGCCAAGAAAGATGCGTCACGCACAACTACCCGTGCGCCACCATGGATGCCCTGGTGCACGGATAGGCAGATGCGTGACGTATCTGCCGGCGTAAGGTTGGCGCAGTGCGAGAGTCGTGTCGCGGGTGCCACGTAACTCCAGCACTGTTCCAACCCAGCCTATCTCCAACATGCTGCATCACGCCTTACGCCTGCTTCAAGCTGGCGCAAGGTATTGACGCAGCGGCGTCGGAAAAGTGACTGAGTGAAATCTTGTAGTTTTCACTGCGTCACTTTTCCGAGGCTTTCCTCCGACGGAATGCCCACACTGCGACAGAACGCCCACATGAAACCTGACGCAGGTTTCATGTGGCGCAGTGCTTTACGACGTGACGCATCTGCCTAGATGCGTCACGTTGTAAATAAGTTGCAACGTGGCGCATGGTTTACGCCGCCGCTGCGTCACAAAAGTGACGCAAGGTGGCGTAAAAGTGTCGCAAAGGGCTTGTAAATCTGCCCCCTAGACTATATATGCTCCCAAAAATTCACAAGAGCATCACAAATCCACCCTTTCGCCCTATTGTATCAGGATGTGGGTCTATTTTTTACCCAATTGGCAGATTCATTGATACCAACATGCAACCATTCATACAATCTTGGCACACGTACATCCAGGATACGACTGATTTTCTAAAATGCTTGGGATCTTTATTTCGTCAAGAGGATGGACAATGGCTACTATGCACTATTGATGTAGTATCCCTTTATACTTCAATTGCACAAACAGAAGGTTTGGAAGCCATCGAATGGGCTCTTTTGCAACAGCAATCCACAGACACAAATAAAGTTTTTGGAGAAAATTACTTCTTTTTTGCTTACATCATAGCTACTTTTAGTGGAATAATATGTTTATTCTTCAGCTAAATGGCACTTCAATGGGCTTTCCAAGGGCCCCTGCTTCCGCGAATATATTCATGGCCAAATTTGAGCAAGAACACATATTAGAATGTCCTGAATGGCCCATATATTTAGTATTTTTTTTTCGGTACATTGACGACATTTTTTTAGTGTGGAGGAATTCTGAAAACTTACTGCTTCAAAACATCGTAAAACTAAACACCAAAAATCCCAGGATGCAATTCACTCACACTATCAGCAAAACAAATTTACCATTTGTGGACGTACAGGTCAAACTAATTGACTTTGGTTTTCAAACTTCAGTTTATAAGAAGCCCACAGATAAGAACAACACCCTTTTGTTTCAAAGTTTTCACCCCCCAAGCCTAGTACGTAATCTACCATACTTTCAATTTTTGAGAATAAGACGCATTACCTCAGATGAAAGTAAATACAAAATAAGTTTGATTGAGCAAAAGGAATGATACATTCAAAGAGGGTATCCTAGAGAGCTATTAGACACCCATGAGCACAGAGCACTAACAAGTTCATGTGAAGAATTGCTGAAAGAACGACCCAAAGCATCCTCCAAAAGGATGGTATTCACCTCCACGTATTCAACACATTCATCCAAGATTAAACAGATCGTTTTGCACAGATGGGAAATGCTTCAACAAGAACCCGATTTCCATGGCTTGTTTAGTTTGAAACCATTAATCGCAAACAAAAGATCACATAACCTTAAGGAGATACTCACACGAAAACCAAATGCCATGAATCAGAGCTTTGAGGGCACGAAAAAATTTCAGAATTGCATGCATTGCAACAACGTAATTCTAGGTAACACGCTACAACATCCACAAACTGGCAAATCTATAAAATTACAACATTCTGCAGACTGTAATGCCAGCAACCTAATATACGCAATTAAGTGTCCATGTGGTCTATCATATATAGGTATAACTGAGAGAAAGCTGAAAATCAGGTTAACCGAACACAAGAGCAAAATTAGAAACAAGTACGTCAATTCAAATCTGGCAGCACATTGGAATGAACATCAACATGCCATTGCCCAACAGAAATTCCAAATAGTAGAAGTAGTGCCAAAAACGTATGGTACAGACAACATGAAAAAGTTACTGCAGCGTGAAACATACTGGATTGAACGATTTGACAACCTGAACCCCAAAGGTTTGAATGATAAAATCGAAATGGCATGCTTTTATAGAGTCATTTAGGTTCAGCCTCTTATTGTGTCACAGAGGTTCAGTGATTTAGCATTATCATACAATATGAACCACTCAACAACTAGGGTTTATTCACAAACTACCCATTTATATTGTGGTAAACAGATATGATCATTAAGTTGTCATTAGCAGTATTCAGTGATTAATGTTGAAATCGTATGGCAGATGTTTTGTATTAATGTACACATGTATATGAATAATTAGTTTTATAAAACACCACACCAGATATCACTGATGCACCATACACTAACACATGTTTTCATTTTTGTGCACAACAATTTCTATGGTCATTACGGTTCTACGGGTCGATATCACGAACTAGGGTTTTTTTAAGAATTTGTAGCTCATCATTATTGTTAGTTTGTAATCATTGAATATAGTTTGAATCACTATTACGCGTTAGTAGAGATTGAACATTGTGTAGTGACCCGTCTGTGCTGCCGGTAAATACTACATAGTCTTATTTATGGTTAACATGTTCAGAAATGGGGACACAGACAAAAAAAACCTGTTGCGTATGTTGAATTAGGTAACGTATATGTGCGTATCGCACGTTTAAATTTCACTATGTTTGATGGATTTTCTTAGGGGGCATCGGATAACATCACACCGTCGTGTCTAAGTGCAATGAATATAAGGAAATAGAGGAGATTAGTCAACTCATATAGAGAGTAAACTGCAACAGACTATTCAACATGGCGGGACCAGTCGTCTAATACCGGGATTGCAGTTGACCTTTGAACTTAAGGTTTATGTGCGTCAGTCGAATGTTTAAGACCGTGTTTCCGTGGAGGCAAACAAGAATCTCCTTTTGTACATGCGTTACGAGGAACTTTGTTAATCCGTAGGTAAGCAGGATCTAAAGACTAAGGAAAAGGATTTTGTCAATAAGTCTTGATAATAGTGTGACAGATATTCTGTGTTGACAGATTCGCATTGATGACACAAAAAAAGAAAGACTTGCGAATGCGATTTTGAAAATAAAGCCATGTACGGAAGGTTTGATAGTTAGTGGTTTAAAAACTTTATTGGCTACAGAAGCCTTGCACATAAGCACAAACTTCCTGTTTTTCATTATCAATTTTTATTTTGTAGTTATAGAGTTGAATTTCGTGCATTAAGGTAACCATATTTTGTCATTAGGAGGTGTTTGGTTATGTGGTTTAATGGCTATTTGAATATGCACGGATGTGTTAACAGTGTTGTTTCGAGCATTGGCATACTCTTGCATGATAAATCACAAGGTGTTTTCACTGTATCAAAGACTTGTACTATTCAGCACAATATAAACCATCATATTTCATCACAAAAGTCACACGCAAGTAGTGGAGTGAACCTACTAGAATTAGATCGAACCACCTTGAAACGATAATTCAGTTCAATCATTACTAAGAATGTTTATATTTTCTTTATTCTAGATTGGCCCCTGAAGAAGGGACGCAAGTCCTGAAATGCATTGGGCATATTATTATGGAAATGTCATAACGTTCTGTTAAAAAGAATGATTGAGAAATAATTTTTATGTAAAAAAAATTTTTTTTGATTTCTGTATTGTCTATTTTACTAACAAAGATGTTATATTCAATATTAATTGATGGTATTAACTCAAAAAGATAAATGAATTAGAACTATCATTGGTTATTAGTTGAATAATTCATTGTTTGCATCGAAATATTTTGATAAATGAGCATTATAGTTGTGCACGCCCAGCCCCAGCTGCTTTCATGAAAGCTGGGCCTTCAGTACAGATAGGTCTTGTTGCGCCACACGGACTGCCACACACAGGCCGGTTCGCCTCTTTCCACTGTTAGTGGATGGTTCTTCTCACAGTCATCTGTGTTTAGGATAAAAGTCTGCTACACACTTCAGGCCTGGAGTCAGTTTCTAACTTTTTGAGAATTCGAAACTCAGGTGCAATGTTGGAAATGCCACCGAAAATGTTCTCATGCTGAAAAATTACCACCTGATGGAAATTAAGCACGAATATTTCATATGAAAATGTGCATTTGATCATATAGCTTTTTCCATGTGGAGAAACCCCTTCTACTATGACCCAAAATTATGAGAGAGTTAACTTCCATTTTCACCCTGAGAATATGATTTCACCAGGAATTCAAATGAAAAAACAAATGTGCTTTCCTGGGTGAAAAACTAACTGCAAAACATTTCTGAGTACCCATCAACTTATGATTTTGTGACTGTTTACCCTTAATTCATGCATACCCTTCTGTCCGACCCACACCCATTTTAGCTTAACTCTAATTTTCCATAATTTTAAGTGTGATTTACGATTGTAAAGTTTCACAAATGCTCATTTTATTAATTATGAAATGGCAATTTCTATCTGAAAGGCATTTTTTGCATATTTAAGTTCTCTTTAGTAGTGGAAAATTGAAATTGAGCCCTCACAAATGAATCCCTAGATGTGGGGGACAGAGACCCACTTGTCAAAGAGTCTCCGAATGAATCTAAGCAAATCTTGCATCATGCATTTGTATAGCGCTATCAGATCCTTGATTACTCAAGTGCTGCATATGTGGGGTCCCATGGGAGGACCCTACTGCACTGTGATCTAGGATCATCAGGAAGAAGCAGTCAGGCTAGAGAGTTGGTCCCTGAGCAGTGTTTCAGTGGTAATTGAGATGCATATCTGTTTCCAGCGTGTTTTCTGGCTGCAGACAAATGCTAACTATGCATGAAATGTGAAGCATTTAGAATAATCCTTTGACTATGTTTGACTTGCATGGGGATGACATTAGAGTGATATGGGTCCTGACATAGATACAACTAGACAACTGTGCATCTCAGCACACGTTGGTGTAGATGGAATGGTACACTCTACAAGCTATACCAAAGCCCTGAGTCACATTTGGACGACAAATTGTTTCTTTGATTTTGAGATATGCAGTGAGCCGGCAAGCAAAGCTAGTATAGTGAGTGGGGTCATTGGCTAATGAGTAAAAAGGCTGCAAAAGTCAGATGGATGGATGGAATCTAAATATGTTGATAAAATAGAGCAAGGGGAAATATTTACAAATGACCAAGCAATAGATCCACCCACATTAAAAATGAAGTTGATGTTTAATATAATTAATTCTGGAGGGATTCTCCCTGAGAAACCATATCTCGACTCTTGCTAATATTTGCAACATGCCTAAACTGTATTTGAAATTGATATTGCAGCTGATAAATTATTAAAAGGGTTAGCTTGTTGAACTGGCCTTGCCAATTTCAGAAGGAATCAAAGAAAGCAGCAATATTCCATTAGCTTCAGATGCAGAAAACAGTGGCCACTGTAACTATGAATCCTGCAGTGATGACGATGGGTTTTAAATCCACACATCAATTTTCTACTGAGAAGACATACCGCACAGAAACTGCTGAGGACAATTCTAAAATTATTTTACCTGCTGTGGACTACAACATTCCTAACCTGAACAGGAAGACCCAATTTTCAATTTTCTTAAGGGACATTCGCAACAGGTCTTGGACTGACATTGCAGCCTGTGTTAAGAAAACTGTGTTATTGTCACCAGGAATCAACTTGTCATCTTACACTACCACAGCTTATGTTTTCTAGCTCTGTTGCTCATAATAGTAATCTGAACCAAAGTATACTGCCGAGCAAGAAACAGCTAGAACTGAAAGAGAGAATTACGGCTTTAAAAAAAGTGGTTTTGCAGTATTGGCTTTTTAAGGGCAGGGGCACTGTGACCCACTCTCAGTCTGGGGGATTCAGCACTGTATTAACGCATTCATATGGGCACCCTGTGTTCCTACCAATTGTGCCTGGGAGTGTCTCCTGCCTTCGTGTTCACTGTAGCTTTCCCCCTATGTTTAAGCATTCTCACCAGCTATGTCACCAGTATTTGAGTCCAGCTCATCTCAATTCTCTTCCTGAAGATGAATGGATTCTTGTGAATAAGGAAAACCTGCTTGCCCCCATTGCAACCATCCTCCTTAAGGATGGCAGGCTGCACTTCAATTTGTACATCCTGTCTGGGCTTCCTCTATCACACAATCGCCCAGTATGGAGGCGTGTTCCTCAATGTCACCATGTGGTGTTGCATCCTCATATGATGTATGTTATGCCATCACAGGCGTCCTTTGCGGCAATCATTGAAATTACCTGGATTCTCCTAGCAACAACAACATCAGCGAGCTGCATTACACGCAGCAAAAGAAAGAAAGGAAGAAAGTGGAGGTGGAGGTGAAAGGAGTCCCGCACTGCTGCGCGATCCCTGTGTGGGCTGAGGCGGCCACGGCATGCCGGACCTGCAGAAGAGCGGCGGCAAGAGTGGTATACAGGGGGAGAGCGCCCGGACCACCCACCTCGCCGCATAGAAGAAACGACAACCGGAGCCATCTAACTTCTCGGGCAAGTGAAGAGGAGGGGGGTCTGAGTAACACAGCGAGTGGGGGACAAGGTACAGAGTGCCAAGTTAAATGCCAAACCAAGTGTAACCCAAGTGCTGTATCTAGGGAGCAGAGCAAGTGTATTCCCACGGCAAAGTGCATAAATTGTATAGATCAACCCAAGCCACAGCCACAGACTAAACCACAGGCTAAACCACAGGTCGTAGAGCTGGAGCAAGTGGGGGTAAAGGTGGCAAAAGTGGCAAACGCTAAAGGGAGCACGGAATCCAAGGCACCAACGGCCCCACAGGGGTTAACTGAAATAAAAACAACAATAAAACAACAGAGGGAAGTCGCAGGCTATTCCTTAAGGAGCAAAAATTCCCCATTGGGAGAAGGGGAGCCAGAACACCCTCCTGAGATTGTAAAGCTATACGCACAAATCAAAACCTCCCCATCTACCTCCGATACATCCCCCCCTGTCGTCCCTAAAAGTACAAGGAAGAAGAAGAGACAAACTACAACAGGGAAATCACAACACCCTGTGTCTAGAACAAGTCAGGCCAAGCTGAAAACATTGGGCTCGACAAAACAAAAGATAACACCCTCCTTAAAGTCCTTTTTTAAAGTACAGGAGTCTCAGAAGGTGGAAAAATACCATAACAAAACCCAAACTGAAAGACAGGTAGAAACTCCCAGAGAGGAGGTAGCAGAAATAATGTCAACGGTTAGTAACAGCAACATGTATGGTGCCCTATAAGCACTTGACCAACAAGAGCTAGTTACGGACACCACAGACTTTCTTAGCGCCAAGAAACCCGATGACGGCCCACTTCCACAAGAAAACACGGAAAGTATGGAAAAAATGATAACCACCATGATGAGAGAAATGAGATCCAACTTCGCGATTTCAGAGAAAAATCAGATAAAAATCCAGGAAGCATGCGAGGTAATGGACCAGAAAATAAATACGCTCATGGAGAGAGTAACTTCAGTGGAATTGGAAGTAGGGATGCTAAGCAAAAAGGTGGAGGAAAACAAAAGGGATATAGACCAACTCAAAGCTTCAGACAAAGTTCTGGAAGGGAGGACATCAAAGCCTTTATGATCAAACTACTAGGTGAAATAATATCCTGGATAAAGTCCGTTGATCTCGCAGAGGACATTCAGAGAGTCCTTCGGGACCCATTTGGGAGAAATAAAACTAGGAAAAATCCAAGGAAGATCCTCATGAACTTTAAGACCTACACACTTAAAGAAAGAATATTAAGCGAGGGCCTGAAAGCAGGCTCATTCTCCCAAAGCAATTGGTCGTGTAGAATTAGATCGGATATTTCAAAGACAACCCAGGACAGGCAATGGCAGCTTGGCCAATACATACAACAATTGAAATCACTAGGAGCAACAGTCCAAATGCGATTCCCAGCAGCACTAAGAATAATGTGGCAAAACAAAATGCATAACATTAGAGACCCCAAGGAGGTAGAATGCCTCATAGAGCAGAATAAATCACAAATGTAGGATCAAGCAAGATAGAGCAAGAAAACGCGATAAAAGAGCAAAGAGCTCAAAAAGGGGCCAAGGAATGCCCCAAGAAGAGTTAGGGGAGGCTTCTCCAGGGAGGGGAAAGGGGGAGGGGGCACAAAGAAAAAAAATCGTAAAAACAAAAAAATGCACAAGGTGGGGAGCAAAATGGGGAAAAATAGAAAAACATGTCCAAACTAAGCAATATGAGGGAGAAGGAGCCCAGACAAACCTTACAGAAAATAGGAAGGGATCACCATTTGGACGGGTGCAAAAAGGAAATAGAGTAAATGTCTGTTAAAATAATGTCATGGAATGTTAACGGACTCAGGTTAAGGAAAAGAAGGGCCAAAATATTGGAATATTTAAAAATAGTAGACTGTGATATAGTGATATTGCAAGAAACACACTTACTAAAAGAAGAATGGGAGAAATTCCTCAAAAACCAAAAGTGGATAGATACGTGGGTATGCACAAATCAAGATTGCAGTGTGAAAGGGGTGGCGGTATTACTAAAGAAATCACTAGGAGCACAGATCGAAGCCACAGAGGTAGATAAGAAAGGGAGATGGGTGGTGGTGAAATTAAAGATACGTAATAATTTATATACAGTGGTTGGATATTACGGGCCGAACCTGGACGATCCACAACCACTTCAAAAACTTTACTCTCAACTCCTAACAGCGCAGGCTCCGATAATAATGGGAGGGGATTTTAATATTATTCTAGACTTGAAGAAGGACAGGTTCCCACCCAAACATGGTCCAAACCTACCAAAAATGAGGGAGTGGGTGAACCTTTGTATTAAAGATCTTGGGATCATGGATGTATGGAGGGTGAAAGGTAATAAATCCAACAAATTCACGTTGCAAAACAAGAGATTGAGGCATGCATCAAGAATGGACTACTTCTTAATAGATAGGGGCCTACTAGACTCTACACGAAAAGTAGAACACGTATCAACACACCTATCAGACCACTCTGCAGTGATTTTACACCTTAATCTAAAATGTTCCGCACCCACCCACAGATGGACGGTAGACAGGGGAATCTTTTTAGACGAAAGCTGCATAGAAGCACTGGCAAAAGATACCAAAGAGTTCTTCCAAACAAACAAAGAAGGGACCACAAAGCGAATCGCTTGGGAGGCATATAAAGCCTTTATCAGGGGAAGAATAACTAGCCTTGCGGCATATAAAAACAAGCATAGAAAAAACAAGATCCGAGAACTAGAAGAAGAGATAACATCCCTGGAGGTCGAACTAAACAGGATCTCTATCACAGAGCAAGCGAAAATCAGCATTGAGGAAGAGAGAACCTTAAAAAAAACAGAACTGGCAGACTTTCTTGAATCAATTGTAAAAGATAAATGGGAAGCAACAAAATATCACATTACGAGTACGGGGAAGGATGCGGGAAATTATTAGCGTGGAAACTGAAAACAGAGGCAACGCGTAATAGGATAGAAAAGTTACAAACAAAAGATCAACAGTATACCACAGAAGAGGAAGATATTAGGAAGGAGTTTGCAAAATTCTTTAGCAAACTGTACTCAGAGGAAAAGGCACCTACGGAAGACCAGATACAATCATTGCTTGAAAACATAACCCTCCCAAAATGTTCTCAAGAACAAAGAGCAGAGATTAATCAAGGGATATCCAAAGAAGAACTACTAGAAACCTTAAAGAAATTTTAAAAAAGTAAGGCGGCAGGGCAGGATGCACTCCCGAATGAGTTGTATTTACATCTGCGAGAGGTATTGGCTATCCCCCTGACAGAACTTCTCAACAAAATATTTACAACAGAGGGGATGCTCCCAGCCTCTTGGAATGATGCAACTATTAATCTTATACTCAAACCAGGGAAAGACCCCACAAGAAGTGAATCCTACAGGCCAATATCACTCCTAAACGCCGACTACAAGGTATATACACAAATTTTAGCAAAAAGACTCTGAAAGATTGCAGGCTCTGTGGTCCACACAAATCAAAAAGGCTTCATTGGAGGAAGGTACATACAAGAACTGACACATGAACTCATTACTGCAATAGACATTGTAACACACCACGCAACCCCACTATCGATATTAACTCTGGATGCCGCTAAAGCATTCAACAGGGTAAGCTGGCCTTTTTTAAATGCAACCTTGGCGAAATTTAATCTAGGAGAGACCTTCCAGAATGCAATTAAACAGATATACAAAAACCCGACAGCAAAGGTGCTAGTGAATGGAGTGTTAACAGATAATATAATGATAAAAAGAGGAACAAGACAAGGGTGCCCACTATCCCCCTTACTATTCGACCTGTATATCGAACCACTGGCAGAAATGATAAGAAAGGAGGAAGGAATAGTACCGTTTAAACATCAGGGTTGGGAGAAGAAGGTTGCACTCTTTGCGGACGACCTAATGGTATTTACGAGCAACCTAGAGGCCTCCCTCCCCAAAATAGAAGGAATCCTAGAAGCATATGGAACAGTATCAGGGTACCTAGCAAACCAAGCTAAAACAGAAATCTTACAGTGGAATAACAACTATCAAGACCCTAGAGTAAAAGAAAAAATAAAATACTTGGGCATAGACCTCACAGTGGACATTAAGGAAATTGCAAGCCTAAACTTTGAAAGAATCTATAAACAAGTACGAAAGCTGCTAAAAGTATGGGGGGGTCTCCCACTGTCTTTTATGGGAAGGTCAAACATAATCAAAATGGCCATACTCCCTAAATTCACCTACCTGTTCAGCACAATCCCATTGGAATTTAACCACAACCAAATAAAAAAACTGCAAGGAGAATTAAGCAGTTTTATCTGGGCTGTGAAAGGGGCAAGGATAGCCTGGAAAAAAATAAGGAGAAAAAAGGCACAAGGAGGGATCGCTAGCCCAGACACCTAAACTATTGTAGAGCGTTCCAATTCAAAAACATTAGGATACTTTTAGAAAATTATGATCTGTATCCTGACCATTTGAAAGCGGCAGTCAATAAGGAAGGAAGCCACTTCTTATACAAATACGGCCATCCCACGTACTTTAAGAAAATAAAATTAAAAAGCTTAAAGGCGGCGGCGGCAACACTCTGGCATCAAATAAGAAAGATACTTAAAATACCATACTACAGCAGATACGCGCCCATATGGGACTCCCCAGGAACCCCGGAGTGCCTAAAAGACAGGCTAGCAAACGCCCTGAAGGAAAATAATATCACAAAGTGGGGCGAGCTAAAGGCACAGAACTCAGTCATAGAGTGGGAGGCACTGAGTGAAAGAACCAAGGGCGCAGTCTCCAGATTTAAGTACTACCAAATAAGCAGCTGGGTCAAGAACTTAAAAGACAGCGAGGATGGAAGCGGGATAGTAGAGAAAATGCTGCAGAAAAACAAGATCACCAAAAAAGAAATAGCCTACTGGTATTGGGCATTGATTGAAGAAGGGGAAGAACACTATGAAATTCCAAACAAGATTTGGGGAGAAGTACTGCCGGAGCTGAGCATCCTAAGTGAATGGCAAGTATCTATGGCTACTTGTTGGAAAACCGTAAAATCTGCACCATTGAGAAGGAACCATCTATTCACTATTCACAGAGCGTACTGGACCCCGAAGAGGCTATCAAAGATCAGAGGCCAAGATGAGAGGAGCTGCCCCAAGTGTGGGGAGCCGGGTGATACTATTAGCTAGAAGGGAGATTTGTATCAACTGGGTAAAATGTACACCTCAAACACATAAAGAGTGGGTGGCGTCCGTACAAAGAATTAATAAACTAGACAGAAGCGGGCAGAGGGGGAAGGCAAATAAATTTTGGAATATCTGGGAAAACCATAAATTCACAAGTTAACATTGGTGGAAGCATTGTATAGTCCAATGATTAAGCAATGCAATAGAACCATTCAAGTGGGAACTTGAAGGAGTAGTCAAAATGACTAGCTCAACCTAGAACTGAACTGCACCGGAAGCGGACAAAAAGGGACCCAAGTGTAAAAGGGGAAGTAGAGATTCTCCACGCATACATTGCGCTTACCCAGGAGAAGCCCCGAAAGGTCGGAATACAAAAACGAACTGGGCCCCCGACACCTCCAATTCCAAACTATTGCTATATGAGGACAAAAAAAAAAGAACACATGTAGTCTGTGTTTGGGCTAATGATTAGCATCTCTGAGGTAATTTAAACTTAGTGCAAACATTGCATAATTGGACTATCACCTACAAAAAAAATCCCTCCCCGAAGGACACGTCAGTCCACCAGTCCACAGTTATTTAGAACAAGCATTTGTAATGCAATAGGTCTCGCACTGCTGAAAGTTTTAACTATTGGCGTTTCATTATTATTTGCACTACCAATAGCTCAAACTTTTAGTAATGCGAGACGTATTGCATTGCAAATATTTGTTACATTAGCTGCATGGTGCGAGAAAGGGAGAGAAGGATGTTGGAAGAGCCACGCCGAAGAAAAGAAAGGTGCAACCGCCATTGTTAAAGTTGAAGGCGGCCTGCTGCGCTGCTTACGAAAAAATCACAATATTGAAAAAATAGAGTTTGGCGAGCAATGCAGAAGAAAACAAAGGCGTGGCTTGCAAAACTCTATTTTTTCAATATTGTATGTTTTTCGTAAGCAGCGCAGCACGTCGCCTTTATCTTTAAGTGGAGTGCCGCGCTGCTTGCTTAAATCATATAATATTGAAAAAATAGAGCTTGGCGAGCCGCGCTGAAAAAAAGAAAGGCGTGGCTTGCCAAACTTTATTTTTTCAATATTGTATGCTTTTCAGTAAGCAGCACAGCACGCCGTTCGATGCTGTGTTGGAGGTGGGAGGGGTCTGCTTTTGAGGCAAGGCACAAAAACTAAAGCATACGGGCACCGTAAATAAATAAATAAAGGTGCATGGCGAGTGCTGCTCGAGGACAGCTGAGCGCCAGCGCTGCACGAGAACACCTAAAGAAAGAAACAGTGCTTGCAAGGTTAAAGTACATGCAGCGTAAGAGTCCATGCAAAAGGACCAGTCCCTATGGAAGGTTAAATTATTTGAAAAGGAGGGACTAATAAGCTATTTCACCAATCAAAAGCCCAAGGACAGTTAGGGGAGCCAATAGAAAAGATTGGAGGGGCTTAGAAAAGATGGGAGAGGCTTCAAGCCCATATCCTGAACACAGCATGTCTCGAAGAGTCAGCGCAACCGCTGCCTAGGCGAGACCTAAAAAGGAGAAATCCAATATTGGTTAACACCAAAGGAGGGTTTCTCTTTGTCTGTGGGTATTGCAAAGTTTGCAAATATAGTAAAGATGTCCTAGAGTATGGTATCCACCATTCTGGCAAAAAACTGTATACAGGGAGTATCAGCTTTGTAGTGAAGAAAAGGATATTAGAACAACCCCCTCTACATGGATCCATCGAGACTGCAAGTGGGCTGGTGAGGGACGAATGTATCGTTGCTAGGCCTGATGCAGCAAATTTACCGACCATAAACTTACCCCCTGCCTGCTCCCCGTATGTAGTTATACTGGCAGGAATTCCCGTAATCAAAAATGACCAGAGGGAAACACAACTTGACCTCAGGAACAAATGCCTGTTCTGGCTAGCAAGGCACAGGCAGTTTGATTATGCCAGGGCAGGGTAAATCCTAATGGTCCGTAGAGTTGGCTGGGTGGGAAACCGACGAAAATCAGTGCAAGGGGATTGTGTAGTTATAAACTTTAAAAATCCCCAAACCATGAGTAGTTTACTCAATCAGAAAACACGCCATCAGGACCCACCGACACGAATTAGGCTTTTTTCACTGGACTTTTTCTATATTCAATATCAAATGCCGCTTAGAGCCCACACTACCCCAGATATATCGAGATGGCCATTAAACACCCCAACTGAGGGCAGATGGGATGCCCCCCCAGACCCTTACTATTTAATATACCAGTAAATAATAGATTTGGGGTTCTGGAGGAGGTAGATTGACAAGTGGTGACTCTGATTCCAGACTGGGAACCTGGAAGGCAGTGGCCGGATATGGAACTAGATGCGCGTAGTGGGGATCATCTTATTCAGACAATATGTCCTGGGCTGGGGGCAATAAGTTAGGACCAGCAATTAGACATATCCCAGACCATTGGACCAGTAGGAGCTGGGGCACAATTGACAGAAGCACCTTTTCCCCCATTACCTGCCCCCTCGAGTAAAACTTCTAGAGAAGGTTTGTCTGCAAGGCTATAAGATAATCACTTCACTAATCAAACGAGGGAAACCCACATTTTTAATACCAGTACACTAGAGTGCACCGAGGGGAAGAGTGTGCAAGGTAACATAATGAGGGTCTTATCTTGGAACCTTGCTGGCCTTAAAAGTAAATTGTCCTGCCCAGATTGGGGGCTTTTTGTGGACAAACACGACGTATGCATGTTCCAGGAAACCTGGGCTCGGGAAGACCACCAGAGGGTAGGCTTTGCCACATTTAATATTCCAGCTATCTCGTGGGGGAGGGGTCGACCATCAGGGGGTTTAACCATTTGAGTAGGCTCACATTTGGGCTGCAGAGCCGAACAGTTGACCACCCCTTCAAGTGACATCCAATGTGTTGTACTTACCTTCTCTACAAAGATAAAAATTGCCTTTTTTAATGTCTACTCTCGACCTGTTGCCCTTAGCCAGGAATCTGTCACCTTAGACCAACTGAGCCTCTTTATTCCCACTGTTGACCCAACCATATGGTTGATCATAGGGGGTGAATTTAACTGCCAATTTGAACCCCTCATTTGTCTAAGTAATTCCACCCCCAGCGAGGAAGACCTTCAATGGCTAATCCCAGACCCACAAATCCAACCTATTAAAGCTTGGTCCCCGTTGGCACTCCAGATTAATTCAATCACATTAGCTCACTCCCTAAGAGCGTATAATGGTCTTACAAAATAAGATACTCTGGGGCAGTTAACATTCAATAGAGTAGGTCAATCGTCCCTGTTGGATTACATCTTAGTGGAGACCAGACTGTGGCAAAGGGTTTGTGATTTTGCTGTCATAATGCGGCTGGATAGTGATCACAATGCTTTGACCTTGGATCTGGAGTTGCCGAATCTGGACCATACTAATTCTAAGTCCACTTCCACACCCCAGGACAATGGATTAACCCTCTCAAATAATAGAAGGAAAATCAGGTGGGGGCAAATCCACCAATCACCTCATAAACTGGCCACAGTTTACCATTCAGTAATTCCAATATTTATAAAAATGTGGGAGGCCACAATTGTAGAGGGTACTCCCCCAACCTCTGAGAGGGTTGTACAACTACATACAGAGCTATAATCTAAATTGGTAGATATATTTTACCCAGTGGTACCCCATAGGGCGAAAAGTTGGCCTAAACGTTCCTGGTTTAACACTAAATGCCGGAAAGCCAAGCAGGCCCTGCTGGAAGCCATTAAAGCAAAGGACAAGCATCGAACCAAACTTAATCGGGTGCTGTATAAAGACAGCATCCAGCAGGCAAAAGAGAACTGGGAATTGGACAGAAGGGAGGCCCTTAAATCTGCCTTATCCGATAAAGATATGAAGTCTTTCTGGACCATAGTCAGCTCAGGTGATACTGTAGGGAAGCCAGCCTTTGAGCCGAACATACATCTGAAGCATGGGAGAATCACTTTCAGGCCCTATACACTAATGAGGAAGCTGTGACCGTAAACGTTGAACCTTCAATAACATTTACTGAGCTTGCCCAGGAGGCGGCCGTAGGGATCACCATGTCCGAAGTCCTAAATGCAATCAACAAGCTCCTCTTTAACAAAGCGCCAGGTTTGGATAAACCACCTCGGGACCTCTTTCGGGGGGAACCAAAAATTTGGGGACTGTATCTATGGGCCTTATTCAATGCCATTATGAATGGCATGGACCCACCTGATACCTGGCTTGGGGCAGAAATTGGCCCAGTCCTCAAAAAGGGCTCACCTCTTCTACCTACCAATTATAGGCCGATCAGTTTGATCGATTTTACCCAGAAACTTTTTGCACAGGTACTTCTTGATCGCCTTCAGGCATGGATGGGAGAACAAGAGATCCTGAGCCCCTACCAAGCCGACTTCAGAAAAAACACCTCTACCGTCGACCAGATATTTAGACTCCAACTTCTTTTCTGGAAAACGGTGACAATAGAGGGTGGCAGTCTCTATTTAATATTTGTAGATCTGAAGTCGGCTTTTGATCTCGTACCAAGGGACAAACTGTGGGATGTACTCAGAGACCTGGGGATTCACCCCTACCTCCTTAGTATTCTGTTGAGGCTCCATGTAGGTAATTTTGCCCAAGAAAGGTATGGAAAACATGGTGAATTAACCCCCCGCTTTCCGGTCAACAAAGGGGTATGGCAGGGGTGCGTTCTTGCACCTACTTTATTTTGTTTATTTATTAATGCACTCGCTGACCAACTTAGAAAGGTCAAGGACAATGATGCCCCTAGGCTAGCGTATGGCAAGGTTCCAGCGATGATGTTTGCTGATGACACCCTTTTACTCTCAAAGTCGCCCATGGGAATCTAGCAGATTCTCGATAGCTTTGTTGCCTTCTGTAAAATCAGGGGGTTGGAGATTAACACATTGAAGACCAAATTTTTGGTCTTCAATCCTGCCAATAAGTCTCCCTCTAACCCCTCTCTGAATGACACCATGCTTGAAAGAGTGTCGGTCTTTGACTATTTAGGTGTCACTTTGACAGAATACCTGGAATGGGGGCCGCAAATGACCAAAGCAAGCCTTAAGTTAGCTCAGACAATGGGAGGACTTGTAAAATTATATAGAACTTCTACATTCAAACCAACTGGGCCAATAGTTGAAATCTATAAAGCACAAGCAAGGGGTGCTACATTATATGGGCAGAACTATGGGGGCATTGCTCCACTACCAGTCTGAACAAGGTAGAGAATAACTTCATGAGGCAGTTGTTAGGTCTCCTCCCAGTACCCCCCTCACCCCCTTACGCCTGGATCTGGGCATTAGGCCCATTAGCAAAGAGATCTCCCTCAGACCCGTAACCTTCTGGCGGAGGTTGTGGGTGACCCCGGAACTGGCCACCTATCGATCAGAGCTCTTGAGTCTCCCGGGCACCAGTAAAATACCTTGGCTTGTATATGTAAACGATGTCTGTAACAAACTGGGTAAAGCAGGTCTATGGAGTACTCCTGAGGAATCGTGCCCTCTAATCTCACGGTTGGAACTGGTAAAATCCTTCAGGAGGTATAAACTTGCCGACATTCAGGAAAGCTCGTCCTGCGGCCGTTTGACAGCCGAATTTTTACAAATCAAAGAGGAGTACAGTATGGAATTTTTCCTGGATGACATACAACCAACTCTGGCAAGGAAATTGTATGTACAGTTTAGACTTGGGACTCTACCACTCCATGCCTTTTCGAATAAATGGTCCAAAATTCAATCTGGTGGATGCCCTGTCTGTAATTACAAGGAAGAGACAGAGCTACATGTTTTCTTTTTCTGCCCCGGTTATATATTACCCCGGCAGCGCTGGCTTATTCAACTCTGCAGGAATTTAGGTTTCGTACATTGTGCCGAGGCACTTAGAGTCCTAAAGTACGACACCCATGCCCCCATCGTCTTTGCCGTATCTCGCTTTCTAACCTCAATGTGGCGAGTATGATGGGCCTTTTTAAATTAGTAACCACGGCCCTAGAAACTTATATTGATTCCATTCTTTTTATCCTTGTATTTATTCCCTCAATTTTAATTGTTTTACTGATAATATCTTTGGATGAAGTAAGTCTTTTAAACATGTGATTGTACTGTATTATATCATACGATTAGGACTATGTCCTGGAAGAATTTAAAATGCACTTTATCATGGCTAAAAGTTTCCAACTGTACAGTTCCTTTTATTCGGCATAACTTGGAGCAAAACAACTGCCAATCTCTGATTCTTGCTTTTGTTTGTATAAGTTGTAATTTTAAAAAAAACATTACTCTCCAAACAGTGTTGTGTTATTTCTAACACCATGCTAGTATGTACCAGATAACATAATGGTCTTGCCTAACAAAAATGTCTGACAACATGTAACCCATCCTCAAGTCTGATACTCTTGTAAAGGGAGGCTATATCCAGAGTCATCATTTAGTAGTCTTCCTCTCATGTGATACTCCCAATCTTGGTGAGAAAGTATTTGGCATCCTTCACATACGATGATAAGCTAGTAACAAAAGATTACTTTCCAATTTAACTTTTAAGTGATTTATAAATCTGGAGATGTTCTACAGAAGAATCCCTATGTAAGAGACAATGGGTTTCCCAGGTGGTTTGAGAGCATCCATATGAATTTTAGGCAACAAATAGAGGACTGGGGCACGGGGAAATTCACACTTCCAGTACTCATATTTTTCATGCTCAGACAACCCTTGCTTTTTTCAGTCCTGTAATTTGTCCAAAAACTTCTCAATAATTGTTAGAAGGTGGTTCTGACCATCTGAGCCGCCCGTATTTTTTGCTTTTTGAACACCTAATTGTTGAGCTTTTACTGTGGGAGACCCTCCTAAGTTGGGACCCACCCACAGTGAACTCATGATGAAAGAGACTGCATGTGGATTTTACCGGTGTCCCCCTGGTGAGAGTAGGCCGCTGCGCTGCAGCCGGAGTAAGGGGCACCGGGCTGGTTACATGCAGAAACGTGTGTACATGCGTGTGCAAACGTGTAGGGGCTGCGCAGGGGAGATTCCGGGCGTGCGCAGCCCAGGAGCAGTTACAGATTGAATGGAGTGGCAGGAATTATGCAGAGCTGGGTGGTGTCATGGAATATGCTTTATACAATGGGAAGAAACATGTAAGGAAAAGTCAGTGTGCTTTACTGTTTTCACTGAAGGACCACTCCATTATTCTCCTATGAGGATGGGGATCACATTGGATAGTTTCACTTCCCTAGGGCCTACAAATTCCAGACACGCACTAAAGTCCACTGTAACTTAGGTGAGAAGAGGTATTCTGCTGAATTCAAAACCATATATGTACTGCTTATGGGTCATCCAGAAATGTCATATTCCTCTGACTGAGCTCATAACCAGAGCCTGGCTGGGGCTGACCCTGCCAGGCTGGATTAATGACCTTCCTCCCCAAGCTGTAGCATCAGAGGCCTAGCCCTTCACGACAAGCATTCCATGGGCTAAGGTCTCCTCTCCGAAAGGGAGAGAAGATGGGTAGAGCTACACAGTTATCCAGCAGCAGCTGTCACCTGGTGCCAGGCACCAAGCTGTTCTGGAGAGAAGGCAGAAAGGGGGGAAGGGGCTTTTCAGAGACCATGTGGCATGAGACCCCTGGACGACGCCATTTTGAACTAACCCAGAGGCCTGGGCAGGAAGGAGGCAGCACGGGTAGAGAGGTGATGTGTCGCTGCTTGATAGGGCAAGCAGAGACTTCCTGCCAGCCCCCTCCAAATTCTTTTAAAAGAGCTTGCACAGGAAGAGAAGCTCTCTCTCTGGGGTGTGGTCGGCTGAGGAAGGCTGGTGCTGGAGCCTGGCGCCATGTGCAGTTGGAAGGAAGAACCTCCAGACTGTCCCAGGACCCTTACTTGCACAAAAAGGGGAGTCCAGGACCAGTGAGCAGAAGCCTGGGCCTCTGCGCAAGAAGAAAAGAGGCCCAGGAGGCGAGCCAGGCGAAAGGCTGGTGCAGGGAGCCATGAAGACAGCTCCCTGCTGAGTTCACCCTCCTTGAGACCAGGAGGGTGAAGGAAAGTTCTCCCAGTGGCTGGGGTGCGCCACCAGGAGCAAAAAGAGGCCAAGATGGTGAAAATCGGCCTCCTGGAGGCCGAGATACGCCCCCCCAGAAAGTAGGCGTCTTTTAACCTTTAACTGGACCGACGACGAAGCGCGTGGGGCTCCGTCGCCGGTCTCAAATATGCCCCCGGAAGAAGTAAAGTCGGGGAGCGTCGTTGCTCTCCCCGTGAAGTTGCCCATGAAGGGTGCCAGGAGCCCACCCTGGCCCCCGAAGACTTCCGGGGAGGGGCAGCGCCATCGGGCCCCCTTTGAAGCGAGCTCTGGGGCCCGGGACCCCCAAGTCTGGGCCCCGGTGATGGAGGTAAAGAGGAGGGGGGCGTGCCGTTGCGCACCCCCCCTCGCGGCTGAGGCCAAGCTGGGGAGTGCCGTCGTGCTCCCCGTGAAGACTGTCCAGGGAGGGGCCCGGGATCCCCAACTTCGGGCCCCGGTGTGCCCCAACGCGAGGAAGCCAAGTCAGGGAGCGCCGTCGCGCTCCCCGTGAAGATGGCCCGGAGCGGGCAGACCGAAATAGACACTCCGGCTCCCGCGGCCGTACAAGAGGGTGCGGGCCGGGCGGGGAGCCGGCGGGAGCCACCAGGGGTGGGCTCCCCTGCTGGCTCTCCAACACGGAGAGAAGCGAGGGGCCCAGGTGGGACCGGGTCCCCGAAAAACTGCTGGAGCAGCCTGGGGTGGGCTCCCCGAGCTGCCATAACTCACCTGGAGGTCCGGGGGGGACTGGGCCCCCCACCGAGGTCTGGACGTGGCGAGAGGCCACCAGCAGCGCATCACAGCTCTCCCCAGAGCAGCGGGGGAGCCGCAGCTATAATATGCACCAGCACGGAGCACTTTGCCCCATAATGCCTTGCAGGCCCGGACCGGCCTGCAAGGATAAGAGGATGGTTCTTTGCGTGTGGTGACCCCAGGAGGACGGGGTCACCGCCAAGGGAGTGCAAAGGTGCAGGGGGAGCTGCAGGAGCTACGCAGTCTCCCCCATCATGAAGAGTCAAGTCCCTCCCTGAGTCTCTGGGGACTCCAAAGAAATAACCTCTCAAGGGCTCAGCCAGCAGTCATTAGCATCCCGGGGCTGGAAGTTTTGTTCTACAGCTGGGGGTGCGTTAGGGACTGCCTCAAGGTATGGATGGCTGTGCTGGGGATGTCTGGAGAAGGACATCCCCTGGAGGTGAAGAGGGGCAATTGCAGGAGGAGTGCATTTACCAATGTTATTTCTTTTAGAGGGACTGAAAGTCACATGTGTAATATGAAGTACCTGTGTAAGATTAAGTCATAAGCAAAGTGGGGTTATGTTGCTGGACATTCCTGCTAGGGTGTCTGGCTGTATATGGGTAATCCTGTGATTTTAACTGTGATGCCTTTTAGGGACTTTAATTGCAATGCATTTTAACTGTTATCAACTATGATGAGTACTGTCATTATAAGGGATGCCCAAACATGTATTCTTGCTACTGCGTTAGGTGAAGGACAACCCAGACTGTTAGCCACAAATATGTATAGGTGTATACTGTATGGGCAGTATGAGATGCTCAGTCAGGGTTATGTGTCACCAGGGCAGGTGTACCTTTTTTAAATGCTTGTTGAGATAATGGGGTGGGTCGCCACTGGGATGGTGCTAGTGGGCAAGGCCCTCGCTCCAGGTTGTGTCAACCCACTGCATTAGGGGGCAAGATGATGTGCATACATGGGAGTGGTGGTACTAGACCCCACCCAACCCTTCAGGAGGGGTGGGAATGTTATGCAATGTCACAAAGTAATTCCAACAGCTTATGTATATTTGTAAATTGGTGCATAGTATTGAGTAGTGTGTATGTTTAATAAATGTACTCTTCCTTTTATAAAGCAAAGTACAGACTGGACAATCAATTATTGAGTGTTATTTCTGCGTACTGGTACATGGCGATTACTAGCCTACACCACCTCCCTTGAGTAAGCCTTAGACTGCTCTGCAATGCTACCCTCTGAGAGTCAAGCGCTACAATAGGGTGTTTGGTTCCCAGTGAAGGATAAATGTGACATGTTATTTTTGCAGGCCTCACAGATACTGCCTCGTTTTCCAACAGTTTGGTAATAACGTAACGTTTTAAACTCTAAAAACCACAGAAATTCACCAGTTGTAGCTATCTCAAGTCATTATAACTCATGCTCTAAGGTAACTATAACTCACGCCCCCACTGATGGGGGCGCAGCCAGCAAGATGGGTGGCTAGACGTGTTCAAATGGAGCTCTGGCCAGGCCCCATACTATCCTGCATTAATCCTGTGCCGCGAAATGCCACCAGCCCCTGTAAATGCTGGAAACATTTCGCAGATGCATAGGGCATCAATTGGGCTGGTGCAGAGATGAGTGGCTGAACGCTGGAGGGGACTGATTTCCCAGAGCAGTTGAGTGTTCCATGAACAATATGGCGGTGGGCTAATCAGAAAGTACGGCGGTGGTGTGGCACACTCGTGGCCGTGCAGTGGAGCCTGGAAGGCCCGGGCCTGGCACTTTTCCTGCCTTGAACTGCTCAGCCACAGGCGCCTCTATCCTTTCTTTCCCCGGTTGGGGAGAATTGGCCTGTGGCTTCAAGTCTTGGTACGGCAGAAGTAAGCATTCTTGAGATCTCTGGCTGCTGGAGCTGCGTGGCAGTGGAGGCTGGGACCGGGATCTACGGGTCCATCCCGGTGTGACAGACAAGAAGCGGAGGTTGCTGAGTACGGCGAGTGCTGACGGGGGCACACTAATCACCCAGAGACACTGCCCTGCTGTGGGCTGGGATCCTGAGGGACAGAGCAACGACTATGGTGCAGCCCCCCTGAAGACTTAGGCGGGCCCCGCAGCCAGGATGGCATATGCCTGCCACAGAGGGAGGAGTCCCGATACCGAGTGACTGCGCAGTGGACCTGGGGCACACTGTGTGGTTGGACGCCCATTGAGGGCTGTTTGCCTACTGGAGTCACGCCTCCCCCTCCCATTGGAGTGATCTTGAGGGTGGCCTGACATTGGGAACTCCTTGGGGACTGAGGTGGAGGACCTGCCCTATTGCCTTGGCCCTGTGAGAACTGTGCCAGTGGAGGACGCCTAGGGAAAGAGCGCTAATGGGAATAGATCTGCTCACCCAGGGGCTCCACAGGCGGCGGTGAAGTGATGCAGTGGACCCCTTTGTGATGCTGCGGTGACCATTGGGCGGCCTTCATTCAGATGCAGTGAGGTGTGTATAATACTGTGGAGGCTGTAGTTTAACAGCCATAGGTGAGGCATGCCCCTTTCCTGTTCAATAGTCCCTATTGCCAGAGGATATGGAGGCTGGGGAGGGGACCCTGTGGCATGGCACACATGAATTATTGCTGATCCTGTTGCCTGAAGGGGGGGCTTCATCACAGGAGATATTTTGGGACTTAAACTGAATGGCGCATGAGGTGCAGCAGTATTTGAAAACTGGAATGCCATGCTGAAAGATAAGGGGGTGAAATCAACCCAGGCCAACAAAATAGTTAATTATATGCATGCACTCCAGATGACAGAAAAAATGCAGGAGGGACAGGGACAGACAGCAACCCCCCTGATCAGGGCCCAACGCTGTCGGACTTGATGGAAGCCATCAAGGGCTCAAAAGCAGAATTGGCCCCAAAAATAGATTCGGCGGCCATTGATGTGAATTTGCTCAGAGCTGACCTCCGTAAGGTGGCGGACCAAGTAACAATGATGGAGGGACAGGTGGAGGACCTGCAGAGAGAAGTGGTGACTCTCCGAGAGACTGTCATCATTACAGAAATTAACAGTGCAATTGGAGGACCATGTTTGAGGAAATTATGCACCTGCACAAGTTGTCCAAATTCTTCATGGTTGAATCGGCACATAGGCCTTGGTGCAGCCGCCGTGCCCCGGTGCACCGCCGCTTGCCATTATACCCCGCCTGTTCAATTTCTGGGACCATGATGTGATCCTACAGCAAGTGTGAGTGATAGGCCCACTGAACTTTGAGGGGCAAACAATCTTTATCCTTCCGGACTACACTCAGAAGGTCCAAAATCAGCACAAAACATTCATAGCCATCATAAAGTGACTACACGACCTCAACTTGCACTACAGCCTGATGTTCTCGACAAAACTCCAGGTGGTGCATGGCAGGAAGGCAGTAGCGGCCCGTGGTGGCAGTGCTGCCGGGCGGTGATGCGGGGCGGGGGAGGGGCAGGGTGGGGGGTAGTAAACTACGGAATACGGCCGCACAGAGGTAAGTAAACAAATAAATAAAACGAATTTCGTTGCGCGCGCTGCATCGCATTTGGCGCTCCCACCACGGGCCGCTACTGCAGGAAGGTACACTTCTTTTTTACAGTGGAGGAGGATACACTGCCTGGAGATGTCTCAAAGAGATCAGAGCGCACTGGGGTGCCTTCCAAAACGGTGCAGAGGGAATCGGCCAGCATGAGGAAAAAAAACTGTAGGAAAAGACGCTCAGACACCTCGAGCCTGCCGGGCCGCATTGTGTTGTGCTCGAATGGCACCCTTAGAGACACAGAGGTCATACCGGATTCACAAGACTCTTTTTTGTGCACGCAGCGCAGCCCAGAGTCTGGCACGGACAGCACGGATGGGGGTCCGGCCTGACTTTGGTGTGGAGCATGGTAGGTGCGGCCACATAGTTGCACCCTAGAGAGGGACTTTGTAAGCTACAGAAGTACCTGAAAGCCTGCGATTGTATGTGCCTACAAAGGTACTGACTGTTGGATGCCCTTGCTTCAGTACAATGATGACACTATCCTAGTACAGGAACTGTCACTGGGAATGTCAGTAAACCCTGATGATCATGTGGGTGGGCATTGCTCACATTTTCTCCCTTTTTTCATTTCTCTACACTTCGCCTTGTGGAGGGGGGGAAAGGGACAGCATGCTGGATACCTGAATAATTGTGTGCTGGAGATGGTGGTAGGGGCTGGTGGGGGCTGTAGGGATCAGGGGTCTAGGGGCTGAGATGACTGTGTAGGGACCTTGTCTTGTGGCCACCTCAGGGTGCTGACCAATGGCGAAGCGATTAGTTGTTTGTTTCTTGTATTCTTGGTTGGATAAGTATACCGAATGCTGGGGATGGGGCGGGAACCACATGTTTTTGCACTGCTTAGTAATAGACAGGGCGAGTTTGAGTCACTGCTCATGGGGTGGGGGATGTTGGGGGGAGACAATGTTTTGCTCTTTCCACAGTTAAAGGGGATGGTTAGCTGCTCACATGAATGGAGGTCATGGTGTGTGGTATGAGCGGGTTTATGCAAGGGCCTGTACTCTGTGTGGATGATAATGAAGTACAAATGATGGCAGATGAGGTATTCAAATTCCTGACGTGGAATGTCAGGAGGCTAGTGAAGCTGGATAAATGATGCAGGGTGTATGAATACCTCAAACGATATCATGTATTTGTGGCTTTCTTACAGGAGATGCACGTGTGAGGAAACTGTATCCTAAGTTACTGTAGGAGGTGGAGGGGCCAGGTGTACAGTACACCATATTCCGGCTATGCACAGGGTGCCTAGATTTGGGTGGCCTGTGTGTTGCCCTTTCAGCACTGGGGACATGCACTAGGTCCGGAGGGCCGTTTTGTGGTATTGCATGGAGTCCTGGATGGACGCGAAGTGTTCTTACTAAATGTTTATACTCCTAACACTGATTGTGCATGATTATTTGTTGGACTGGCGGCGGCTGTTGCCCCCTATTTGACTGCCAAAATGATATTAGCAGGGGATTGTAATTGTGTGATTGATGGGATGTTGGATCATGAATCTCCCCGGGGAAATACAAAGCCAAGAATGACTGGGCAACTGAGAGAGCTGATGCAGAGCTTCAGCTTGATAGATGTCTGGAAAAAGAAGCACCTGGCCTCTAGGCAGTTCTCCTGCAATACAACAGCTACAGGAACATATAGCTGACTAGACTATTGTCTTACCCCCCCCTGGTCTGGAGCAACAAACTGACAATATTTCCTACCTGGAGTGATATATACCTGACTACTCCCCGTTGCTAATGTGCCTGCACAGGGGGCGCACTCACCCTGTGGTGCCGCTCTGGTGACTGTGCGCGGAGGCACTGATGGACCCACCTTTCGCAGCTACTGTGCAGGAGGAGCTCACACATTATTTCTGGGGCAGCTTGAGTAGCAGGGCCCATGAATGGAATGCAATAAAGGTGGTACTCAGAGGCATCTGCTTGAAAACCACATATGGCGTCCATCAACAACTAGTCCGAGACCTGACCGATAGAGAATCTCAACTGCATGACATTGAACGGGAGCTTCCCTCACAGCCACAGAGATATAAGTACTGGCGTCGCACTCGTGGTGACCTCTTAGATGACTTGTGCAGGCTGGAAAAATATACTTATATGGCATACCGACAGCAGCTGCATGCGGATGGGCAAAGGTTGGGCACCATGTTAGAGCGCCTGACGCGACAGTTGGAGTCCAGGGAACCGCTTTTGGTTCTCCGGGACAGGCATGGTAACTTAGTCAACTCCCAGATAGCAATCAATGAAGTGTTTCGTTCTCACCTCAAAGGGCTTTATGCAAAGCGGGGAGGGGTACCAGAGGACTGCGGGATGGCCTTTCTGGCAGGTGTAGACATCCCTAGGTTGGGCACAGAGGAGCGGGCGGCTCTTGATGAAGACATAACGAAAGAGGAGGTCCTCAAAGCACTATGGATGCAGAACCAGGTTAAAACTCCAGGTGGCGATGGCCTACCATCTGAATTTTACCGCAAGTATGCTGAGGTGGTGGTGGATAAGCTCCTGGAGTTATAGCAGGAGACACTCGGGTGCGAGCGTCTTCCTGACACCATGCGCGAGGTCCTCATAGTTCTAGTACAGAAACCAGGCAAGAATTTGATGGAGGTGTCATCCTACAGTAAATAATCTAGGGCAACTTCAAAACAGTGAGAATCTCAGAACATGTCAGAATAAAAAATATAAAAAATATGCGAATCACAATTAGGTCAAAATTCATATAACGAAATATCTCAATGAAAACATGATTGTCTTTGCGATTCACAGCGTCTGTAACTCTTGGCGTTTCAGTCTACGTGACCGACACCAGCGAAAGAGCTGTCTGCCTGATTTCTAGTGTGACCGCATCCAGCACATGTTGCAAGATTCAGTGGATTGGCAGCTCATCCATCTTGCCAGGTTCCCCTTTTCTTGCCAGCTTAAAGGTTTAGAGGTTATAAGAGAAGATCTCTCACCTCGTTTCTGTCAATATATTCAGCGGACTTATACATTCCGTCCTCGTGTGAGAAGTAAATACGCAAATTGGGGATTGCTGGCTCCACCTCTTTTTTAGGTATTCATCATCTACCATCACCTTGGGTTTGAACCTGGAAATTCTCATATTATTTACCCTATATTTTCTCCTGTCGAAATTTTCACCATTCTGAGCACAACATTCGGTGGTGGAACTCCTGAGGAAGGCAGTGTTCTGCCGAAACGCGCGTAAAGATAATCTGGAAACCACCCTAACAATCATGTTTTCATTGAGATATTTCGTTATATGAATTTTGACCTAATTGTGATTCGCATAATTTTCAAACAGACTGTATATATCGATATGAATAATAGAGTGTAGTATGAATGTGTGATGGATGTGTGTAGTTAGGATGTTGTTCAAACTAAGGTCTCTGTAGGACTAGATTCATCATGTTTGTATATCTATAACAGAATTATGAACTTTGAATAAATTACTTTTGTATTTTTCTAAACACTAGTGTCACTATTTTTTATATTTTTTATTCTGACATGTTCTGAGATTCTCACTGTTTTGAAGTTGCCCTAGATTATTTACAATATGTATTTCCCTGTCTAGGTGAACTTCACATTAGTACCAGGGGGCCCCTTTTCTTTGCGGTGTCATCCTACAGGCCACTCTCAATGCTGAATGTAGATGTCAAAATACTGAGTGGGATTTTGACAGCTCGGTTGCTTCCATACTTACCCACGCTGATACATGAAGATCAATGCGGCTTCATTCTGCAGGGAAGTACCATGTATAACCTGCGCAGACTATTTCATGTCCTACATTCTCCGTGTGTGCACGAGGGGTCATATGCGTTGGCATTCTTAGATGTTGAACAAACGTTTGACTCGGTTACATGGGAACATCTTTGGTGAGTACTGGAGACAGTGGGTCACGGACCAAAGTATTTATCGTGGGTTAAATTGGTTTACGCAGAGCCGTCTGCCAGGTTTCAAATGATCGGACTGGTGTCTGTGAGATTCCAACTGAAACGTGGTACCAAGCAGGGCTGTCCTCTGTCGCCCCTATTGTTTGCCCTGGCAATTGCACTATTAGTGGCGCTGTTGCGTCACAGGCTTGAACCCTGTGGGATCCTGGTGGGTGATATCACACATGTGGTGTCTCTCTATCCTGACGATGCCCTTGTGTACTTGCGGAAACCCAAAGGACTCAGTCCCAGTGCTTCTGCGTACTTTGAAAGATTTCAGTGAGGTGGCAGGTCTGCGGGTGAACCCTCACAAATCCCAGCTGTTGCATTTGTGTGAACTGTCTGCTGTGGGCCCTGCGATGGTGTCGCAGGTGGGGCTGCCATGGGGTGAAGACGGGATACAGTATTTGGGAATTTGGATTGCCTATGGGAAGCAACGATTCCTGGATCTTAACATAGGTAGAGTACTGGAGAGTCTACGTGCGTCTGTACATTTTTGGAAAGATCTCTCTCTCTCTCACTAATGGGAAGGGCTTCCCTAGTTAAGATGGTGGTGCTATTGTGGTGTTTATATATTCTACAGGGTACTTTATATGAGATCCCTGTGAGATACTTCAAAGAGCAGGACAGTTTAATCATAGACCTCCTATAGGCCACTAAAATGAAGCGGATAGGTCTTGCCATGTTGAAGCAGACATGGGAGCAGGGCGGGATTGAATTCCCTAGCTTGGAATTCTGTTATTTCACGGGCCATCTTCAATATGCAATTCACTGGTTAGACGAGGGTGGTAACTGGGAGAAGAGACTTCTGAGGGCCATTCATACAGACGCTACCCTTCCGGAGCGGCTCATGAGTGGTAGATGGGCACCGGATGCGATGTCGTCACTGATTAGGCAAGTGAGCCTGATATGGGAACGGACTGTTAAGAGGGTGATTAGGCGCGTGTCCTATGCACGTGATATGCCGATCTGGGCTTTGAAACCATTTGCGGCAATAGCAGAGGTGATGTTTGTGCAGAAGTGGCTGGATGGAGGTTGCGACGCCCTGGGTGGTTTATATCTAGGGGGTCAGTTTATTATCCATGAATATGCGGTGGATTCATTTGTGCTTGGAAGGGACAATACTTACGGTATGCCAAGATATCGGCCACAGCCCGTGAGATTAGGCCCTGTTTTTCTGAAGAACTGCTACCCACGCCAATGCTAACCAGCATATTAGAACTGTCTAGGGGTCCTGGATTAATATCACATTTATGCCATGCACTCCAAGATGTCTTGCCGAAAATAATACCCAAGATGCATGAAAAATGGGATGAGATGTTGGGTGAGGTCCTCACTACACAGGACTGGGAAAAAGTCAATTTGGGGTTGAGAACTGTGAGTTCTAAAGCTCTCTTTAAGCTGATACAATATAATTACACACACACTGTGCATATCTCTTGCCCAAGACCCTACATGTCATCTACCCTACACGGTCTAACTGATGTCCGTCCTGTGGAGCCCCTGCTGCCGGTTTCGAACATGTAGTGTGGAGTTGCCACCCCAATAGTGTCTTACTGGGGAGACGGCTTGCGATGTTTAAATGGAGTAAGAGGATGAGAAATACCGTATGACCCATGGGCAATACTTCTGGGGCTGATCCCGGCCCCAGCAGAAAAGAAACTCAGCTGCAAGTGTCTGATGTTGGGCTTAGTACTGGCCAAAAGAAGGATCGCCATCAAATGGATGGGAGCACACACACCCAGATATACTGAATGGTTGCATGATATGTCCGAGTGGGGGTAGCGAAGGAAGTCAGAATGAAACATGTGAGACACGATGAGCAGTTGGATGATGACTTGGGAGCATGGAGGCAGATGCTGGAAGGCCTTCCAGGCAGCCGCGGCCTGTGTAGGTAAGAGTGGTAGGGCGGTGGGGCCGGGTGAGCAGGGATTTCGACAGACGATGACGAGGGAAAATTAAATAAATAATTAATTTTCCCTTGTCATCGTCCGTCGAAATCCCCCCTCACTGGCCCCACCTCTCTCACTTGCACGGGCCACGGCTGCTTTCAGGGGAAGTGCCAACCGAAAATGACACTGGTAGTGAAACTTAAGAAGTAAGCACACAGGGTGGGGGATGACAGGTCAAAGAAGCAGGGAAGCAATGCTGTGGGCTCTAGTATGCAAACCAGTCTACAGTCAAGAATAAGATCACTGAAGTTTTATGTGCAAAACTCCAATGCAGGGAGAGACAGCTATACCACAC
Source organism: Calotriton arnoldi (assembly GCA_963921515.1). Classification (NCBI taxonomy): domain Eukaryota; kingdom Metazoa; phylum Chordata; class Amphibia; order Caudata; family Salamandridae; genus Calotriton; species Calotriton arnoldi. The sequence continues at coordinate 804,921 of CAWUFW010007855.1, read as the reverse complement.
ACTTATTGCTCTAGTGACTTGAAGTGGTAAGAATGTTTATTGTGTACTCCAGTGAGCAGCTTAGGGGGCAGGTAGGAGTTGGGATGTTTTTATATGTATGTACCTTTTCAATCTAATCCTACACCTGTATGAGTGTCGAGATCCGTCAGATGTTGATGTAATATACAATACATGCAAAAATCAATAAAAACTATATAAAAAAGAATACTCACACCCCCGCCATGCACAGTTTTCTCATCAATAATTTCATTGCAAATGTTGTAGTGATATTATCAAGGATGGCATAGAAGATGTCATGAGTGATGTAATATGTGCGGTAATTAGCAGTGCATGGTGAGGGCGCATGGTATAGTTACTTGAGGGCACAAGTTCTAGTTTCTCTTGAAGGCTTGGGGAGGGGGTCACATACCCCATCCCCCTTAAATTTACAATGTGCTTGCCCCTTCCGGCCCTGGCCCAACCGGAGTTATTTTTTTTGAAAGGCGCGGAAGCCCACTCTTTTTTATTATACCACAGATTTGCAGATCCCGCATGAATTTGCAGCAATTTTGTGTTTTAAAAAACGTTTTTGGCCCCAGTTTGGGACGCTCTTGGACCCCGCTACCAGTCCTAGCAGGTCAGAGTATCACTACCCTGCCCCTTATGTCTTTTTTTAAAGTTTTTGCTAGGACAGAGCCCTGAGTCCTAAGATGACTTCCACCACTTCCTGGTTGAGGTAGTGGCAGCCAATTAGATCTCTGGATGAGATCCTTTGTGGCGTGATACATACCATTTTTTTTATTTTAAGTTTTTCCAAAACTTCTGAATGGATTTACACCAAAACACAAAAAGCACTTTCTGTGGTCCAAGATCTAGCTTTCTGCCAAATTTGGTGTAAATCCATTCAGCCCCCCCACCCCTTGGAGAATTATAAAATCAGAGAGCATGGTTGTCCCTTTTAATTACCCTGAGTATGCAAATGACCAAAATCATCTTCAAGCTCCGCTCGTTTGGCTTCGCCCTATTTTCCTTAGTAGTATGCAAAGGTCTTACTCCCTATTCCCACATTGATGGACAGCATACCAAAAGGCCCCTGAGTGCATTTCAGGCCGATTTCAGTAACACGTTCTTCATGCAGAGGAATAAAAGGACATCTCCACCAAGCACACAAGCACTTACTTCATATAGTTAAGAGGAAGTACCTCTGGTGGCGATTTACCTCTTTGTAGTCTTGTACACTTCTCTTGACGAGGATTCATGTTATCACAGATTTGTGGATGAAGACACTGCAGGATCAATCACATTATCGAAATAACATGCACAAAAGGTCACTGGAGACATTACTTTGTGGTCCTTACCCAACAAAGTAGCACTTACTAATTAACCAGTAGAAAGTACTGCAGTTGGGTAGACAATTTCGGCAAAACTGTGGACTCTTCTTGGAATAAATGAGGTTCCATTATGGCCCTGATGCTCATTTCACAGAAATTAAACCTCAACGGGAAGCACTTACAAATGGAAATATAGCAGGTGCTCCAATTGAAGCTCCACTTCTGTAAAGCACAAATGATCCTAACTTCTTGGGCTTCGCAAAGGAAAAGCAAATGTGGTTCCTCTTGTATTCCATGTTGAAAAACTATATGGAATCCTTAATGGAGGTGAATTCACCATGGATCTTTTGGTGCGCAATCTGTTTCTTTCTTGTCATCTCCTGGTGAGAGCAGAGCCCATGGTTTTCCCTTTTAAATACCCTAAGTATGCAAATGCCCCAAATCTATAGCACCACTCACACACCCACTCACAGACCCAAATACCCACTTGCACACCCACACAGGTACTCACAGGCCCACTCAGAGGCCCACACAGGTACTCACACACACCAATTCACAGACCCACACAGGCACTCACAGACCCACACTGACAGACAGTCACACACCCACTCACACACACACTCACTAAGACACTCATACACCCACTCACAGACCCATACAGCCACTAACACACCCAGTCATCGACCCATACACCTACTCACACACCTACTCATACAGCCACTCACACATCTACTCACATACCAATACAGCCACTGACACCTATTCACAGACCCATACTGCCACTGTCAGACCCACACAGGCACTCACAGACCAACACAGGCACTCATACACCCACTCAGGCACTCACATACCCAATCACAGAGCCACACAGGCGCTCACAGCCCCACTCACAGACCCACACAGACACTCACACACCCACTTATAGACCCAGACAGGCATTTACACACCCACTCACAGACACACTCACACACTCACTAACACACCCACTAAGACACTCACATACCCACTCACAGATCCATAAAGTCACTGACACACCCAGTCACTAACCAATACAGTTACTCACACACCTACTCACAGACCCATACGGCCACTCACACATCCACTCACAGACCCATACAGTCACTAACACACCCACTCACAGACCCATACAGCCACTCAGACACCCACTCACCGACCCATACAGCCACTCACACACCCACCAAAACATTTACTCACAGACCTATACAGCCACTCACGCACCCACTCACTGACCTGTACAGCCACTCACACAACCACTCTATCACCCATACAGCTACTCACACAACCGCTCACTCACCCATATAGCCACTCACAAATCCACACACTCACTCATACAGCTACTCAGACACCCACGTATTCACCCATGTTGCCACTCACACATCCACTCACTCACCCTACAGCCTTTCAACACAGCCACTCACTCACCCAAACAACCATTAACACACCCACTCACACAACCACTTGCAAATCCATTCACACATTCATAGAACCACTCACACACCCACTCACTCTACAGCCACTCACATAGACACTCACACCCCAATACAGCCACTCACACACCAACTCACTTGTGTAAACACCCAATCAAACAGCCATTCACTCACCCATACAGCCACTTACATACCCAGTCACTCACTCAAACAGCCACTCACACAGCCACTCAGTCACTCATACAGCCACTCACACACCCAGTCACCCACAAATATAGACATTCACACAGCTACTCACTCACCCATGCAACCACTCACACACCCAGTTACAGAGCCATAGATCCACCCCTACCCCCCACTCACACCATGACACAATCACACATATACCCTTTCACACATCCACACACCCACTCAAATATCCGTACAGCCACTCAGGCACCGAATGACATACGGATACACACAGTCACATAGCCACTCACATAATATATGTTAGAAGTAGTATCACTCATTAGTAGTACACAAAATATAATAATTTAACTTTATAGTAGCTTAGTATGTATCTTTAAGTCTCAGAAATGTTTACAGTTCACTAACACTCACTGGGTGATGTTATCAGTGATGTCATTTGAGATGTCATGCCATGAGTGATGTCACTGGCCATGTAATGAGTGATGTAATATGTGAGGTCATAAGCAGTTCATTGCAGGAGCATAAGTTATATTTAGCTAAGTTAACTATAACTGGTGAATTTCTATGGTGTTGTACGAGTGCAACCTGAGCCAGACTATAACGTCCCTGATACCCTTGTTTTTTGTAGTCCTTATATATATATAGATGTGTGTGTGTGTATATATATATATATATATATATATTTAGTGATGTTACATTTAGATGAAATTTTCTGTTGAAATGTTAAAATATCATATATTAACTGAATTATAACTGGCCATGTAATGAGTGATATAATATGTGAGATTATAAGCAGTGCATTGCGGGGGTGTAAGTTATAGTAAGTTCAGGTAACTATAACTGCTGAATTTCTAGGTCCCTGTAACCATTTATTTTTGTAGCATATATATTATATATATAGAGAGAGAGAGAGAGAGAGAGAGAGAGAGAGAGAGAGGGAGAGAGACTACAAAGACCAAAGGTTATGGGTACGTTATATAGTATATACATATGTACATATATATACATATGTACATATATATATATATATATATATATATATATATATATATATATATATATATATATATATATATATATATATATATATATATATATATATATATATATATATATATATTTGAAGATGAAGGATCACAAGAAAACAACAGCCAGCCAGGGCAAAAATCTGGATCCCAAAGGATACAATGAGTCACAAAGAAATAAAATATCCAAGAAAGAAGTGACTCAAACAGATAGATTCACCAAAGAACAAAAATATATTTCCACTACAACGTTTCAGCTTCCGCCTTCCTCAGGTAGTACAAGATGGTTTGCTCAGTGGCTGCACAGATGACACAGCTGAATTTTCAAAAAGCATCATGAGTGAAGATTCCATTTGGAATGTGGAATCAATGCAGTCCTGAGAGCTCTTGAGATATGCAGTAATCAGGTTGTATTATCAGTAATGTTCAGTCCATCTGGATGCAGTGATTTTAAACGGTACATCCAGAAGTTTTCTCTGGAGTCATATTTACCTGAAATTTTCAGTTGCATTGTTAAAATGTCACATTTTAACTGAAGTAACTATAACTCGCGCCTCTGCCATGAACATTGTTATGATTAATTATGGCATTTCAGATGTGAATTGAAGCAACACATGTTGATGTGCAGTAGAAGGCACTTTGAGTAGGATAACTGGTCAACTCTCTGTTGCTTATTGCTGTATTTGGGTTTCAGACTGGTACCAATGAGGTGAAACCTTTGTCCAGACAGTGTTAATGTGTAAAAATGACAACATTTTAACTTCTCCACACATTTTCCCACAGTTACAATTTGCATTTATGTGACCATTGCTCTCTGTGGTCTGTTGAGAGGACATAAATTGGAAGTGCATTTAAACTGAACACCTTTAGTACTCACTGACAAGCGCTATGAGGAATAGGCACTGCATTCTGCCACAACTCCAGAGCTTTTATTCACATCCCATCATAAGCCCACACCAACAGTTTCTACTCAATAAGACCCCTGGATGGGCTCAGTCTACAGTATCCATCATACAAGAGTTATATATTGCATAAAAATAAAAACAAGCACAAATCTTTAGGAAAAACTAATTCTCTCAGGCATTGTACATTGGAATAATACATGAAACATCATGCTCCTCTGTGTATTTTGTTTTAAATGGCCTGGCGGTGGAGTGACAGGAGCCATGCAGCACTATACAAATCACAGTTGTTTCTATGGCGAGTGACAACATAATGCGCAAAAATACTCAGTGCATTGTTATAAAGAAAAAAACTGCCTGGAACTACTAAACCAAAACGTTTGATGATCTTCAGTTAACAATTACATACCTGCACCTTTACGCTGGTGCCTTAGTAAACGCGTAAGGTACCTCTGACGGTTAATGCATCAACTGAAGAGATCAGTAGCTTGCAGGTCGTAGTCTTGAACACTTCTACTATTTGAATATTTTTAAAATGCAGTACAGCTTGGACCCCTCTTTTTGCAAAAGTGTTCTCTCCCCATCCTAGACAATCTAAACATTACGTGGACTAGAGTAGCGTGCATTTGCAGAACATGTGGATTTATTATCATTAGTATGTACTGTACAGTGATTTTACAATCATACACACTAAAATGTATTATCACTGCCACAATTAGAAAACCAAACTGCGATTGCAATGTAACAAATGGAAAACCTTGTTTTAGGTAGAAGAGAAGCCTGCATGAGGTAGGCAAAGGGTTCAGTCCCGCTCATACAGTGATGTTGCAGTGAGTCATAATTATGATAATGTTATCGGTGCGAGGTCCTGAGCAAATCCACCTTCCTGCCAAAAAATACAATCCTCCATCAAAGCTAGCAGTGATACGTAAATCGGGTTTAAGCATAATTTTGAAAAGACAAGGATGCAGAGTGATAATAGCCAGTAGCATAGCAGGATGTCATGGGCCATGATGCTGGCAAAGACTTGGACCCTTTATCTGCTGTTGGGATGGTAAAGTACATTAATGTATATGGTTTAATGGGCCTCAGCGCCACTGCTTTACTAATGATAGCTACACCCCTGTTAATAGCATCAGCTCATGTACAGTACATGAAACAGCAGCTGGTGCCTCTAAAAGAAAATGCTACAATTAGTGCTGTGCTGATGCATAGCTTCTATTGCTGCAGCAGATGCGTTGACATGGGGACCAAATGTATTGTGTTTGATTTAATAGACTATAATGCTGCTCTGTCTATAAAAATGTGGTTCTGAGTTCATGTTTAAAAAATCCTAGTTTTAATAAGTTCCCCTTACTAAATATATGTCAAAGCTTCAATTGTTGAAGAAATGTTCTTTTTTTAATTCTGAAGAGTCTTCACAATATGTTATGCAATGTTTGTTGTATGATTTAGATGGCAAACATTTCAGGGCTTAGCTTGTACAAGGGCTAAAATTGCAGGGTCTGTGCACTGATGCATTAGGAGGGAGCAGGCTGATCTTCATGTTTGTTATTATCCCCCCCAGGAGAGGAAAAGGTGGGCCAAGAAGAGCAGAAGATGTCCCTGCAGCATCAATTGTCCACCTCTAAACACAAACAATGCCCATACGACATACTTTAAAAGGAAACATTATCGCCAAGCCTTAGGCCGCAAGGTGTAAATGTTATCTTAGGCCAAACAAATGAGTGCTTGTATTTTAAGCACATGCTGAGCTAATGTAAGCAAGACATTAGCAGCAAGCTGTGAGTCATGGCCCTTAGACGTCAAACAATGCCACTTTTGAGTACGTTTACTACATTTTGACTTTCACAAACTGCATTTCTATAGTAAATTACACTTTTACAGTAATTCACACTTGTGTAGTAAGTCCCTACATCTATTATTTTCTATGGGAGGGTGCTGCAGTACCAGTGGTTGGCCATATGTAGTGCTTGACTTACTACAAAAGTGTAAATTAATACAAAAGTGTAAGTTATGACAAAAGTGCATTTTGTGAATATCGAAAAGAAATAAACTTACTTAAAAGAGTAAAATTGCCCAAAAGTGTAAGGTAGCCCTGGGAATCAGGTCCTCCAAGTGTAAACTTACTACAAAAGTGTAAGTTACATGACTCCACCCCCAGAGGAATGCAATTGGCGTACTCTTGTGCTGCTGGGTGATGTCCCTCCCTAAATCCTTCCTTGAACCTCCCTAAATCCCTCCCTGACTCTCCCTAAATCCCTTTTACTCCTCTTTAAGCCCTTCCTCATTAATAGTAAGTCTGTCCCTTTTCCCACCCACTCCCCTGTGTAGCTCCCATATTTAATACTAAAATATATACTTACATGTGCAGAGCCTCCACTGTCAGGGCAGAAAACTCCACACTTATAAGTATTAGCAAAAGTTACTCTTTATAGTACATTTTGTAATATGTTTTGTAGTACCACAATATGTACCACATAATGCAGTTTATAAATCAATCTTTTCTGCTGTACAGTAAAAAATATTGCAAGTCACCTCAGAATTCCATTATCTTATAAATAGAGGTGTGCAAAATGTGTGTAATTTGATCTTGCAAAATGTCTCCAAAATGACATGAAATCACACATAACTATGTGAGATTGAGAGTCTATCATTTTTGGCTATATCTTAGCAGAAAATGTGTCCTTGTGTCAAATTTTTAGACAAGGATGCATTTAGTGCTAAAAAAGGGCGCAAAAGCACCATGTGAGAAATTGGGTTGGTGGTTGAGGGGTGTGAAGCCCTAATCAAGCAACAGCCACAATCTTTGTTAGGGTGAACCACAATTATTCCAAAATTAATGTGTGCTTAACCCTCTGGTAGCTTGACACAAAAGCAGTCAGGCTTAACTTAGAGGCAATGTGTAAAGTATTTATGCAACACTTTAACAGTAATAAAGTGAAAAAAACAACACAAGAAAAATCCCACACCAATTTAGAAAAATAGAATAAAAATGAATACATTATTTGACATCAAACATTGAAAATCAAATCAGTACAACCGGAGATGTGCAATTAAAATAAATTAAGGTAAGTATGGAACCTAAAAACAAAGCACCACTCACAGCTAGCGGGTCGTGCAAGTGAAAGTCTCAAGTTCAGGTTGACCACGATGGAGCTGGGGCTGGATACAGGTTAGTCCTGCTGAAAAAGTTACCTTCTAAAGTCCAGCGCAAAGAATTCTGCTCATGGTGGAGGAGACCGCAAGTAGCAGGGAGAGCATTGCGGATGGTCTTTGCTCTACTGTGCTTATCCAGTCGGGCATCACGGACGGTCGTCCCAGGCTATTCATGTTGGTAGTCACTGCAGGCTGTTGGTACTGTAGCGAAAGGTGCAGATCTTGCATTGCTGGTCGTCGCTGTCGCGCGAAAGAGTCGGGTTCACTGAAGCTTTGCATTGCCGGTCATTGCGGCTGTCAAGATCTTGGCCAATACATGGTCATAAGGAGCCCAAAACTTCAGGATTTCTCCTTTTGTTAAAAGAGGAGATCAACTTATTCAACACTATGGGCCAGGTCCTAGGGATCACCTCTTTTGCATCAGGAATGCACTTCAGCAGAAGCCAGCAGGGATCAGGCAGGTCAAGGCAGGTCCAGGTAAGGCATGTCCGCTGGGCAGTTGCAGGGAGGCCCCTGGAGCTTGTTTTACCCAGTAGCTCAGAACAGGAAGTCAGTCAGTTGACCCTAGGAGTCACTTCATGCTGGGGTGAAGGGTGCAGGTTCAGTTTTCCCTTTCAGCATGTTGGACAGGCCCCAAGCAGCAGAACAGCAGGGCATACTTCTTCTGTAGTATTCACAGGTTCATGAGTGTACTGAAGAGTTAGATCGAGAGTCCTGTATTCATACCTTGTCACATGGGATAAGCTTTTGGAGTTTCCCTCTAACAGAGTTGTATGGAATTTTCTGCTTCCCTGGTCCTAGTCTGCCTGGAGGCTCAATAGGCTAGTGTGAAGTCCTTCGTGAGTGTGAGCTGAGCCAGTGCCTTTGAAGTGTTAGTGAAGTGGGTGACAGTTCCTCCCCCCATTCTACCAGAGATGGACATCCTGCCAACACCCAGACCTTCTATTGTGATGCTGTCTGGGAAGAATTTACAAACACCAAGTGCCAACTACACCTAGTCATGTGACCAAGCAACAAGCAGAAGGCACCAAATGGTTAGGACCAAAAAAAAATAACTTTCTAAAAGTACACAAAAAGTGATGGATGGAATGCTTAAATTAATCTCAGCCACTGGAAATTACTCGGGGCCACATCCCAGTCTATCATTATTTTGCACACCATACCACCTCAATTTAGACCTAGCTATGTGCAAATCAGTCTTGACTTGGCTCAAATGGTAACAGTCCATTCCGAACTGCTAAGCCAGGTCTTCCCTGAATCAGAACACAAGCAATTCAGGACCTGCTTCACCCTTGTTATGGGCTCATCAGCCAGATATAGCTTGGTTCCAGTGACACAGTGTGCACGGGACCCACATCTGGGCATACCAGTCCCACTTAGGGCTACATACTAAAGTATACAAAGAGTGTTGGATGGAATTCTTGAATTAATATCAGCCACTGGTAATTACTCTGGTGGCATCCCAGTCCATCTTCATTTTGTAAACCATGCCACCTCAGTTTGGACCTAGCTATATGAAAATCAGTCTTGACTCTGCTTCAATGGGAACAGTTCATTCCAAACTGCCAAGCCAGGCCTTGCCTGAACTGGAACACCAGCAACCCAGGACCAGTTTCGCGCTTGCTATTGGCTTTTCAGCCAGGTATAGCTTGGTTCTAGTGACACTGTGTGCACAGGTCCACGTCTGGGCATACCCGTTTGACTTAGGGTGACATACTAAAGTATACAAAAAGTGATGGATGGAATTCTTCAATTAATTTTAGCCAGTGATAATAATTTGGGCCGCATTCCAGTCAATTATCATTTTGCACACCATGTACCTGAGTTTGGAGCCAGTGAAATCCAAATCAGTCTTCACCCTGCTCCAATGGGAACAGTCTAGCCTGAACTGCCAAGCGAGGTCCTCCCTCAACTGAAACAAAGGCAACCCAGGACCCGTTTCACCTTTGTTATCAGCTCATAAGTCGGGTATAGCTTGGTTCCAGTGACTCAGTGTGCACAGGACCCCATTTGGGCATACCCATCCCACTTAGGACAACATTCTAAAGTATACCAAAAGTGGTGGATGGAATGTTTGAATTAAACTAAGTCACTGGTAATTACTCGGGCTGCATCCCAGTCCATTGTTATTTTACATACCATGCCACCCCAGTTTGGACCAAGCCATATGCAAATCAGTCTTGACCCAGACCAATGGAAACAATCTGTCGATTGTTTTTACTCTCACCTGTACCAAAGCACTTTAAAAATGCTGACTTGCTGTGCACACATTTCAAGTGAGCAAAGCTAAGGAACAGCCGAAAACTCATAGGGTGTCAGGGTCACTGGTTTTTTGTTTTATAAAAATGAACTCCCAATTCCTAAGTTTCTTTATGTAAAACAACTATGTTTGCATAGTGGTCACATGACACATGGCGTCTGTGGCAATGGCTCATCTGAAGGAATAGAAAACTGTTCCAGACAGACTGTGCCAGGAATGGTGAAATGTCTTTGTCATTTCTTTATCTTGGTGTGGATAACACTTGCTAATTTCATAATTACTGATATTGCTAAAAAAATGGTAAAAGCTTTGTTATGGTTTGAGCTCCACCAGACAGGTACAGATGTCTAAATAGTGTTAGCTGCACATATTTTTACCTCTGCTCCCCTGGCAGACAATGCGTTGCCTAGCCACCCAACTTTAAATCTGGCTCTGAATTCCTACTCATCACATTACCAGCAGTAAGAACATGAGTAAGCAAGTGAATTATCTGCATTATATGCATTAGCTGCTCCTGAGCCTCATTTATGCTTCTACCATCGCTGCTGGAGGACAGATTCAAATAGGGTCAATAGTGTGGGAAAGAGCAGTAAGAACGTTAAGAGGTGTAGTTCCCACCACAGAATCATGATCAGGGTTACCACTCCCCCTGTATACTGTATTGAAATGTGTACTATTGAGTACTGCTGTTATATTAAAATAAAAACCTTATTTTTTCTCAAAGACAAGCACTATGCTTGACATTGAAATAGTTGTGTCTTTTCTTGGATAGTTGAGTTTTGAGCTTGTACCTCCTACAGTATCTCCCTGATGTAGCATCCTACCCAACCTGGGCACTCGCCAATGACTACGCTACACAAGGAGAGTAGTTATACACGTCTTTATTCTTCAGCCTGTAAGCAGGAACTCAATGCTCTAAACCTACATTCACTTTGTTAGCCTTCAACGCTTACGTCACAGGTCTACAGAGTCCATCAAGAACTGAAAGAGTTCTGTCCTTCTTTATTTACATGACACTACATCTCTCCCTTTGTTAAATAAAAAGTTACAACATTTTACAATAAATAAATAAATGAATAAATACTATATATTCATGAGCTAGGTCACAAATTATGACTCAATCCGCATAGTCATGTGCTCCCCCCTAATTTTAATCTGGTCTCATGATACAGCATCACCCCGCTGGGCACTGCACCCCCTTTTCAACCTCAATGTACATATTGTTACCATATTGCATTGACTCAACCTTTTACTTCAAATAGGCATGCCCAAGACTTCAGGTGCCAGTTACTATGGTAACAGTTACATCTGCAGCTTCATCCAACTGTTTTGCCTGCCTTTTGTCCCTTTCCAGCGGTCATAGGCCTGGAATGCACCCATTCCAGTCCTCATTTCCATCTCCGTCAGTGTCATGGGGAATAGAGCGCTCCACGTCTTCCTTTGACACTGACGAAGATGCGAGGCTGATGCTCGCAGCCCACAACCTGTCTCGTGCATTGGGCATCCTTCCCCGCATTGATTTATGGCACCCAGCTCATTAGTCTGACACCAGCCTCATATCCGTGATGTTCCTTTTGGGGCAGTTGGTCCCTGGTCACTCCAAGCACCCATGACCGCTTACGAAGCAGATAGTAATTATTCTGCATATCCTGAGGCACATCTGCATGTGTTGCAGTTTTTTCTCAGGGATAAGTGCTGATTACTCATGTAATCTGTCTGAGTGCAGCCTTCACATTATTAGTATTTTAACTCTTGCACTCAATTGCTTCCTTTCTAAGTTTCCCGCTTGAGGCACACAGAGTAAGTAGTATTTCTCCTTACATAGCATTTTGGGTGTTGTTAGTACCACATCCGTTTTTTGAATCCTGAAGGAGACCACTCAGGTATAGTGTCAATTATTAATTAGTTTGACACGCTACCCTTGGTTTTTACAAAGTAGTCATTGTTGTTACTCGTTTATCCTTTAGATGTCCCTTTATTATTTTGTTGTTCCTGATGTGACCAAATATCCTCAACTGGGTCGAAAAGTCACCAACACTCATGTAACACCAACAAACCAACTTGGCAATTCTCTTAATTCAAATAAGGGCACAGATTTAATTTAATTCCTTTGACATACGGATACTTATATGGTTGTTTGTCGTTCTATGGAACACATACATTTATGATGCTTTGTATGTAATTTGTATGTATTGTATATTATTGTTCCTTGTGGATTCTCTCTTTTTTCACATGGGACACTATGCACATGATTTATATATATGAAAAAATATAATAGTGTTTTGCATCAACTGCTTTGACTACTCCTTCTTTATCCTGTTATGTTTTGAACAATATGACTGCATACAGCCATTGTTGCCTAGTGTTTTTCTATATTAAAGTATATCACTAAAAAGAACCATTGTTTCACGAAAATAGTTTTAGCCCTGGTTCTTGTTGAGTAGGGGGTGCCCTTGTGTTTTGAAAGAATTACTCCGATTGGAGGTCATCTCATGGATGGTGACCTATTGGGATCAGCAGACCTTCATGTCATTGATTGCCTTTTAGTAAAGTTAAAAAAAATGATTTTATTTTAAATGCAGCCTATTTTCTTTAGAAGAAATGAGGATGTTTTTAATAAGAAAAGTTCATTTCTTTTTGTTTGTTTCTTTGAGACTAGGCAGTGGTCCCAGTGTGGACCACTTCCTGCCCCTCAACAAACTTTTTTTTAAATTTACCAAGGGGCAAGATTTTACAAATGGATTACCAGCTCAACTTTGTGGTCTTTAAAATGTCATTGTTTTGTCACCGGATTTTAGGCACAAAACATTCATACATATGATTCTAATTCGGTATTTGGAAGGGACGCCTTCAAAACACCCTTTTCTGATATCAAATCGGTATCCATTTGGAATCCCTTTAAAGGAGTCAGGAAATCATTCCCATGTCCTTAAAAGGGTTTAATACCTAGCAAACAGCCTTTTAACAGATACAAAAGCTCCTGTACATCAGGCTCCACTTGCCTAATTATCCTATGTGCTTTCTTTGTTACCATTGCAGATAAGCAGTTACTCTGATGTACTTAAAACCAATGACTTTACTCAAATGTATGAAAACATATAGTTATAGATTTAACAATTGCTGGAGATAGAAGTCCTTTATACTATCAAAGATACATGCTCAGGTTGCCTAAGTTCTGCAGTGTGGGTGTGTATCAATATAGCTCCTTTCACTGGATAAGGCATGTGGATTAATTCCACCTCTGTATACATGAGCCACATCTAGTTGAACTCTCAATCAATCAATCAATCAATCACAGAATTTGTAGAGCGCACTACTTACCCGCGAGGGTCTCAAGGCGCTGGGGAGAGGGAAGGGGGGGGATGCTGCTACTGGTCGAACAGCCAGGTCTTGAGTAGCCTCCTGAAGGTCAGCAGGTCTTGGGTCTTTCGTAGGCTTAGTGGAAGGGTGTTCCAGGTCTTGGCGGCGAGGTGTGAGAAGGATCTGCCGCCGGTGGTTGTTCTTCGAATGCGGGGGACGGTGGCGAGGGAGAGGTCGGCAGAGCGGAGCTGGCGGTTGGGGACGTAGAAGAAGAGCCGTCTGTTGAGGTAGGCTGGGCCAGTTTTGTGGAGTGCCTTGTGTGCGTGGGTGAGGAGTTTGAAGGTGATCCTCCTGTCGACGGGGAGCCAGTGCAGGTTCCTCAAGTGGGGGGTGATGTGGCTGTGGCGTGGTACGTCGAGGATCAGTCGTGCAGAGGCGTTTTGTATGCGTTGCAGTCGCTTGATGAGCTTGGCCGGGGCTCCGCGTAGAGGGCGTTCCCATAGTCCAGTCTGCTACTGACGAGGGTCTGGGTGACTGTTCTTCTTGTGTCTGTCGGGATCCACCTGTAGATCTTGCGAAGCATGCGGAGGGTGTTGAAGCAGGAGGAGGAGACTGCGTTGACTTGCTTGGTCATGGAGAGCGTTGAGTCGAGGATGACTCCCAGGTTGCGTGCGTGGTCGGTGGGTGTCGGGGCTGCTCCCAGCGTCGTTGGCCACCAGGAGTCGTCCCAGGCTGAGGTGTTGGAGCCGAGGATGAGGACCTCCGTTTTGTCCGTGTTCAGCTTTAGTCAGCTGATCTTCATCCAATCGGCGACGGCCTTCATTCCTTCATGGAGTTTGGCTTTGGCGGCGAGGGGGTCCTTGGTGAGGGAGAGGATCAGTTGAGTGTCGTCGGCGTAGGAGATAATGTTGAGGTCGTGTTGTCTGGCGATGCGTGCGAGCGGGGCCATGTAGATGTTGAACAGTGTTGGGCTGAGGGACGATCCCTGGGGTACGCCGCAGATGATCTCGGAGGCTTCGGATCGGAAGGGTGGGAGGCGGACTCTCTGGGTTCTGCCGTCGAGGAAGGAGATGGTCCATTCCAGGGCCTTGTCTCGGATCCCTGCGTCGTGGAGTCGTGCGCGTAGAGTGCGATGGCAGACAGTGTCGAAGGCGGCAGAGAGGTCCAGCAGGATGAGGGCTGCGGTCTCACCATTGTCCAGCAGGATCCTGATGTCGTCGGTGGCGGAACTATATGTGAAATATGATACATGAAATAGGGGTTATACTTCTTCATTAGAAAGCGACCTTTTCTGAATTAAAGATTTGTTGTAGCCAATGGATAATTTGTAAAAGAAAATAAGCACCAGGGCCCATGATTTTTTTCAGGGAGCCTCTGCAGTTTTACCTCCCACTGTCCCTGCCAGTGTAGCCACATGTCAGTAACAACGCCCACAGATTTACTATCACTTTCCTACAAATGTGACAGCTGTATTACTTCTGTCCACCCACAGTGGTTAGAATGGCCTGGGCATGCTGATGTTATTATTTGTTTTATATATTTTGAATTGTTAAACTGTTTGTTGATGCTTAAAAGTAGATAGTGCCACGATGTGGTATATTATGATAAATGTGTGCCAGTGTTAGGAAATAAGGCTTAGATTTACAAAGCCCTTGTGTTACTCTTATGTCATGCAAGGGCATAAGTCAAATTTATAAAGCAATGCAGTAGGCAGCTTGCGTCATTTTTGGCCACTTGAGTGGTGCAAGTGCTGCAATGTGTTAGCCTGCATGACGCAGCGAGTAATGTATGCAAGGTGAGTGCTGCCATGCAAATTCTACAGAATCAAGAAGGAGAGTATTCTGGAGTTGTTGCAGAAGATTGCCGCAAGTCTACATCCAGCAACAGGACTGTCCAATGCATTCTCCCACATGTGAAACGTATGGCAATACTCTACATGTTGGGCTCTGGATCCTTTCAGAAGACATCTGTCATGTTTACTGGTATAGCTCAGAGTACCTTTTCCGCATGCCTGCCATCTGTGCTGGATAGATTCATCAAAATAATTCCACTATACCTGCATTTCCCCAAAACAAGCCAAGAACAATTACTAATATTCAATTATATAATAATAAACTGTTCGAATTTACCCACAATAGGTAGTACTAAACAAATAAAATATCCAATTAGGTACCATTCTGTGTATAGTGTATGTTAAGTTTACAAAATTGATTACTGTAAAAAATGACACAATGGAATGCAGCACCCAAATATATTGTTCATATGGGGCATTCTGATAAAGGTGTTATTTGAACTAAACATTTGAAATAATGCATACAACTTAGACACATAGCAAATCCTTGCAGTTGTGGGTGTGTGATACTAACTCTCACACACTTTTAGCAATATAACATTTCCTTTGTGTAAAGTCAAACAATGTTACTACTGATTTAAGTAATGTGCATACAAACAATACAAAATGTAAGGCACAAATGTCTGTGCATGACTTCAACTTAATCATCCACCAAATAATTATTTGAAGTGTGGTCTACATTTGCTGCCTCGTGTCCTGTACATTGTATGTGTCACATAACACCTATATTTGAAGATACAGTAGTGCTCCAGTATGAAGATAGCTAACCTAAGGAATATGCTGCATGGATAATTAGGCTCCAAGGTTAAATCAGGGAAATATAGTGTGTTCATATACTTATCAATGACCTGTAATACCGAAGGATTGTTTAAAGTTATGTGATTTGAGGCATGTAAACAAATACTATAAAGGTATCAGTCACTGGAACCAAAAGTCATATAGAAGTATATGTTATGTGGCTATGGAAATACCAGAACACTAGGCAAATCCGTGTCTAAGAAAGGATGAAAATGTCGTCAATTTGTTGAAATGGTCACCATAGTCTAGAAGCATTGTGACTTTGAGCTATGGAAGGTCAAGATATGTAAATTATACAGAGAAAATCAATATCCCATGCGATCATATGTGGCCAAATTCCATTCATCCATGGTACAACCATACTACCACAGCAAACACTAAGTGCAGCCAAACACACACCAAGCCTCAAAAGAAATACAATACTTCATTGTGGAAAGCAAGGAATGCAGTTGAATGGCCATTTGGGATTTGGGAATTCAGATTCAGATGCCAGTATGGTGGAAAAAGACTCTACACATCACACATGGTGTGCAAAATAATGCTAGTGTGTGCCGTGCTCCACAATATATGTGTCAGAACACTTTTTGAATGGGGCCTTCCATTTCCACAACTGAGGTGGAGGAAGATGTGGACAATGAGGACATTGTACAGTCTGTGGAAGGATGAACACTTAGGAATTATTAGGTAGCACATTCCTTCATAGATTGCATTTTTCCTATTTGTTATTATTAATGTTCTCCAACATGTGTGTCTTCTAAATAAATCATGCATGGTTGAACAAATATGTTTTCTAACTAATTTAAAATTTTTCATTAAACCACTGAAATGTGTAAATATTGTAGAACAACCATTATAATCATCCATATATGACTGGAATCCCCAGTCTTTATTGCAAAAGCTATAGCTTCAGCAAATTATCTGCTTTACAAATCTGCTTTTTGAGCCAAGCATATATTTTTAATGTATGAATGTGTGATGGTTACTGAGTAGAGTCATCTAAGATGCATCAGTATAGTTCAATAAACTCTTGATCAGACTTACAAATGTCATCTGGGTAGTACTGCAGATGTCTCTCATTGTAACGATGGAAAGTGGCACCGTGTGAGACTGACATGTTCCATGCAAAATATGTATAACACAACAATACCAGAAGAGGTGATGGGAGTTGGTGTAATTGTTGATTTCAATTAGCACTTGTTTACACATCTCCTGTTGTTAACAGTATGTGATATGGTAAGTAAAATGAGTTACATGTTCTTTAAATACAAATATGTAATCTATGTAGTAATAGGCATGCACTTAGAAGGGTATATATTTTCAAAATGATTTTTATTGGTGTTGAGTAACTTTAGTGGTGCATCTCCAATGCAACTTAAATGTTGCTATGTACTAAACAATTCAAAGCCACTTTGTGTGGCTCTGCATGGTTTACTAAATTAACAATAATGTGAGGCACTGCGTTGTGCTGGGATACCTTACGTTTGGAAGGGCTTCCATTGTTGGATCATGGGCGCACCCAGAAATCCACCCATCTATGTGTCCACATTCATAGCATGACATCCCACAAACGGCAAACATTTTTAAATTCTAAAAGCAGGGCTGCTGTGGGTCAGAATCTACAGATATGTTTGCAAAGAGTAGGAACAATTGTAGGTTCCCCACTCAGTATATCATTATTGCAGGTCATGATATCTCGACATAACAAAACAACATACTGCTATAGGATCAAATTGTAGTCAAGCTTTGCATTATGTACAGGCAAACAAACACATTCCCTAGCATATGTGACTTTTTTATGTGTCACATACGTATTGGATCTGCACACACTAGGGAGATCACAATTGATGTAGACTCTGCAAAGGTAGATTTGTGATAAAGTTTTTTAGTCGTAGACTTTGGAGGAACATGTAATCTAAATGTGCCTTCACCATCTTTTTGAGGGGTATTTTACATATACCTATGATTGGGTTAGTAATTGTAAGTAGTTCACAGCATGAAATTCTTCAAAGTAGTATTTTTTTTGTTTCATGATACAGTTCATTGGGCACATGAGAATATCTAAACATTTCACTTGGGGAAGTATGTGTATTCCAAGGCAATCATAACGGAGATTGGTATCTCACCTCATTCCACATGAAGCTTAGTCGAGGGAGCAACAATTTACACACTTTGGACAGACACAATGCTGAAAGAGCTCTAGGGGCCAAGTTTACTGATATGTCACACAATGCAGCGTAGGAAGCCAACTTGCTGCATTGTGTTGCATGAATCCTTTCTAGATGTTGTAATCCATATTTCATCAATACTATGTACTTCTGCTCACATTTCATTTTATGATTCATTAGGAATATATATGAAACACTCAAAGAACTCAACTGTAATTACTTAGGCTACAAAATGTCAGTACATTAGATGCACAACATATAAGTGAGTTTGCAAAATTTTATTTCAACATTCAGCAAGATTAACACTTAAATTCCATATATAACAACTGGTTCACCAACCTCCAGATGCACAAACATGCCTGCGTCACACAACACAACATCCACCCAATGGGGCAGAGGTTGGTGGACGGAGAGTTCCAGAACGCTTACTGGGAGCTGATGCTTCTGTATCATCTCAGACCACCCTTGTCTCTCCATGAGTGGCTAGGCCTGACTTGGGCACAGCACTAACAATTCCAGGAAAGTAGTGCACAATTAACAATATCAATTCACCTACCACCTCCCTCACATCAATCTTTTTAACATGCCCCTTACCCAACTTACTGTACAATTCACCAAATAAATATTTATAAAATCATACCCCAGCTAACCTCAAATATTCCAAAACATATGTAACTTAACAGTTGTTCGAAATATACACACAAATTACAATGAAACAATACACTTTCACGCAAATATAGCAATTTATCAAATACAAGGGACACAAAACTATTCGAAATACATTACAACAGGACTAACCCAATCTCCACTGGCGAAACACTTTCACATACCAAAGGGAAAGTTAAACTACACCATCAAAATGTCCTTCAAGGCAGCCACGACTTTTGCATCATTTCCAGTGTGAAACTTGTTGATGTGCATGGTATTGCACTGATATTTTTCCAACGCAATGGAACGCAACACATGTTAGCGTGAAACAGCTTAGTATAAAAACAACTCGCTGCACACAAACATTTCTTGATTGGCCTTGTGTGGTAAAAAAAAAACCTCTGCGGAATGCAAACATGTCTTGCGTGGCCTTGCATGGTAAAAATTACTCTGCGGAAAGCAAGCATGTCTTGCAAGGTAAAAAATGATGCATACCTACATAAATCAGCTGGAAACACCCAGGCATGGCTGCATAGCAGCGCATTTTTAGAAATTAGTCTGACTTTCTCATTGTGCTTGGTGGTTGTTGGTGGAGTGAGGTATGAGAGAATTTAGATAGTTCTTGTTCATTCTGTGGTTTGACAAAATTGTTTGGCTTGTGGAAAGTATAGCTTGTGAATACTTTCTGGGGCATATTCACAAGCCCCTATCGCCACGGGAACGTCACTTTTTTTGACATTCCCGTGGCGATAGGGCCAGCGCCCTATTCCCAAGGCAGCGTTAACCCACTTTAAGTGGCTTAACGCTGCCTTGAGAATAGGGCCCCTTTCACGCTAAACTTAGCGTGAAAGGGGGCGTGCAGTGGGTGTTGCGGTGGGCGTACCACCGCAACACCCATTGAGTTTGACGCTACCGCCTATTATCAAGGGCGGCGATAATAGGTGGCAGCGCCAAACTTAAGACCTAGAAAAATCAGGTCAAAAGGTGGCTAAACGAGGAGAAAAGCTTTATTTCTCCACGTTTTTGCTTTTTCCATGTGTGCTGCATGTCCCACCCGGGACCTTCGCACGCCTTCCTCGTTGGAGGGCAGCCCAGGGAGTCCACCCCCGGCTGCCCCCACCGGCTCCCCGCCCGGCCAGCACACTCGCGTGCTACCGCGGGACCCGGCCCTACTGTTCTGGTCTGCCCGCTCCGGCAGGCAGACTTGAAGGTGCGATCCGGCCCGGTCAGTCCTCGAGGAAGTGCGGCTGCACTCCCCTGGCCTCTGTCTTCCCCACGAGGCCCGGGGATGGGGTCCCGTGCCCCCGGTCATCTTCGGAGTCTTCGGGGGCCATCTTCACGGGGAGTGCAATGGCGCTCCCCGACTTGCCTTCTCCCTCTTCGGGGCCCGGAGTTGGGATCCCGGGCCCCTCCCCTGCTTCACGGGGAGCGCGACGGCGCTCCCCGGCTTTGTTGTCGGCGGGGGCCAGGGTGGGCTCCTGGCACCCCGTGGGGCACCTTCACTGGGAGCGTGACGGCGCTCCCCGACTTACATCTCCGCAGGGGGGCGCGACGGCGCTCCCCCGCCTCCATCTTCGGTGGGGGCCAGGGTGGGCTCCTGGCCCTCCTTCAGGGCATTATCACGGGGAGCGCGACGGCGCTCCCCGGCTTCCCTTCTACTGGGGGCAGCCCCCGGGGACCTGACCCACCCCGGGGGCATCTCTGAGACCGGCTGCGGAGCCCCATGTGCTTCGTGGTCGGTCTTCTTAGGGGTCAAAGGTCGCCTACCTTCCGGGGGGCATGTCTCGGCCCCCAGGGGTCCCATCGGCTTCATTTTGGCCTCTTCTGGCTCCTGGTGGTGCTCCCCAGCCACTGGGAGCACTCCCCTTCGCCCTCCTTGTCTCCAAGAGGGTGCACTCTGCAGGGAGCGGTCTTCACTGGCTCCCTGCGCCAGCCTTTCGCCTGCTCTCCTCCCGGGCCTCTCTTTTCCTTGCGCAGAGGCCCCTGCTTCTGCGCACTGGTCCTGGACTCTTCTTCCGGCGCTGTTCAGGATCCTGGGGGCAGTCAGGGGGTTCCTCCTTCCAACTGCCGGGTTGTTCGTGGTCATCTCAACAAAAGCAGCGTGGGGTCTTGTGCGGGCAGGTAGTCCGGTGTGGCAGGAGAAGCGGCAGCGGAGGCAGGTGAAGGGCCCTTTTGTTTGATTGTAGAGAGGACGTGAAGCAGCTGTTCTTGTGGCGTCCGAGGGCCAGGAGCTCCTTGGAGGTGTGGAAGTGGATGGTGGGAGGGCCATGGGTCCTCGCACTGGACACGGTCCAGGCACAGACAGGCGCAGACTGGCTTGCCTTTTGCGTGCCTTCGGCGCGCCAGCGTCATTGCCGCGCAGCGGCCTCCATAAGTAGCCCTGGGCCAAAAGTAGCCATGTGTAGGATATACTATGTGTAAGTGTTGTCTATGTTGATGTATGTTAAGGAGGATGGGGTTGATGTTTTGTTTTAGCTATTGTTAAGTAGGTGAAAGTTTTAGTGTAGGTAGAGTAGTGTAGATTTTAGATTTAGCAGATAAGTTTTAGTTACTGTTATAAATTAGTGAATGTGCAGTGTTTTTAATAAATATTTAAATTACTTACTTGAGTACTTGATGTGTTTATGTTGATGACTACACATAAACCATTCCAATATATAATAAGGTAAGATGTGTACTGCTAAGACAAGATTTTAGCAGTGCTAGCTTTTATATTGCAACACAATATAATTTTTTACAGATGTGTATTGTTATTAACAGACTCAGACATTAAACACATGACCATATTATGGAGACCTTTACACATCATAGCCATGCTACTCGGGTTTCTGTGCTGCATAGTGTGAAAGATAGAGGGGAGGACAAATCCTTATATTGTTTCATGTGAACCTTTTGAAATATCTACTTGTAGTGATACACTCTGTGCTGCCTAGTGGTAATGTAGGGAATTTTTGTCCAAAGATGTATGCAGTGGAAAATTATAGAAATTATAATTTGTAATCCTGAAGGGATAGATTCGTGCACAGACACATTTATTCTATCTCTTAGTATGTTATTGTGTGTTGCACACTGCTACGCATGTTGCAACAAGGATGAGAGTCTATACAGTAGGCAACACTGGGAATGGCATGCCATGTTGTGATTTTTAATGCACTACACTATTCGTGTCTATGGATAATTTGTAAATTACATAGGCCATATTTTGTGAAGGCCCATGCAGAACCCATGGAGTGGCTCCCAAGTAGCAATGTGATGACATGCAACATAACTTGCTCTATGCCAGTCACTTTTTTAATGCAACCACCAATGGGCACCCAACACAGGCCATGAGGCTCAGACGAAATGGTCATAAAGGATTTACAAAAGGAATGCTGTGGCAATTATTACTGCACTTATCACTGGTAAAATACAGTTATATGAAAGGAAAATGGGTGCACAAGTACGAGAGATCAGTTACCATAAACACCCACATGGGACAGTGTCCACAATGATGCTTAAAACAACAATAACTCAGCACTCCAGATCTCAAAATAAAGTCAAATCATGTGATATCAATTTTTTTTTAATATGCATGATTCCACATAATGCAATTAGTCATCCAAGTCTTCCTTAAAAACGTCTTTTGATTGCAGCCATAGCAAACGTGTTTCCTCCCCCTTAGGACTTCTCAGAGCTGTGTCCAATTTCTTTGCTCGTGAGCTGAGACATAGAGCAATTCTCCCATGATTCATGGAGTCTGCCAATTAAAGTGATTCTCGCATCATTATGGGGATAGACCATTCCCAGTCAAGAGAACTATTGCCATTCACTCTCGGCGTCCTGCGCAGAGTCCATGAGATCGTGAAAAACGTTTTTTCACATCTGGAGTGCTGAGTTGTTGTTTTAAGAACGGTCATCATCATCATCATCATCAATAGTCCTTATTCCGCTATTTCATTTATAGCATAAAAAGTATATCACACAGCCAGGAGTACAATATAAAAAGAAGCTAAAATACTCTATTAATAAAATCCATAACTATTTACTTGTCATAAAGAATATCTGTTGCCCTTCTTTTGCCTTGCATAATACAAAGTTAACAGTCAAACTTCCTAAATGTGGCACCCTATTTGAAACATGTCTTCCATCATTGAGATGGTCCAAAAGTGCCCTCGTTGATAGTATGAAAATGTAAATTTTTTGTGTAGCTGATGGAGAATATACACCTATTTCTATGTAGTCAGTACACAGTCTACTGAAGCAGGTCTTAGAAGCGTACCTGATTTCGTGATCAGCAATTTCATTCACATGACCGATATTTACCAACAAATTTATACAGGTTTCCAGCCAATTGGCACTTTCATGTTAGGTCCTGAAAACTTCACCCACTGAAAGTGGACATTGTGATGCATCTCAACAGAGTTGTGAGTAATTCTACATGCTTCAGAGAGGTGTGTGGTTTTTCTAAAACATAACCCTGTGAACAGATGTTTCAGATTTCAAAAGTTAACCTTTGCACATTGAGTGGAATACAGCATACTCCCCTCCATGTACACATATCTATCACAGTTAAAACCTATTCCACAATCAAGGAAACCATACCTTTTCATTATTTTATATTTATAAAATTAGCAGACACACAAGTAATCTGTTTCTTAAATGTTCTAAACACATTGTGGCTATTAATCCATAGTGTCAGTGTCCACTCAGTGGAACATCCGCAATCCCTATTTAGTTATGATGCTCATGGACAATAGGAGAAAAGATACCATCTGTGCAAAATTATTTGTTTTTCTGTGCATTATCCTTATGGAGGTCACTTATCAAGTATTAACATTTGACTGTATATGTCACCTTCACCCCAGGCACAGATTACAGTTAAAAATGAGTTTTCTTCTCAAGTGATTTTAATGGATTATGTATATTCACTCATCTTCCTGCCAGCATACCAACCATGAGAGAAAATCCTACTGTGTCCCTTGGCCAGCTCTGGTAATCTTTTCACCTGTGTTTACATTACAAATCATTATTGTGTTATTGGTGATGGGACATCCCTTATCAAATTACTACTAAATTGACATACTAACTTTAATATCTGATATAGGACTTAGTATGTAGATAAACTAGTACCATATATCATGCTTCGTGACGTATCTCACACTCATTGTGACACCAATTTTGTGGTGAATATATTTGCTTCTCCCTCACACACCAAAAAGTATTTTATATTTTGAAATGTATGGGTGTTAGATACCTAAAGTGTAATATGTCCAATGGAACTACAAAGAAGGGTGGGTGTAGATTAATGATACTCATGATTGCACAATGTGACTCATAAGGCCAAACCATCTGTTTTAATATCATAACTAGTGATGAATATCTATGCAATTTGTTTGTTGTTTATATGATCCTTATTTATATTGCACCAGATGATGATGTGAAGCTCATATCTGACACTTGACTACTAAATCTTTTATATGGTTACCTCTTTGGTATCATGCTAGTGTACAGAGTCTCCATTTTGCAAAGGTTTGACAGCATGATCTCCTGAAAGGTGACATTGCACACTAGTGTACTCAAAGTACATGCAAACACTCTTTTCCTGTTGTAAAACTTTATTATGAAGAGAAATTGTGTCATATTTGTCCATCCTGTAATGTTTACTAATTGGCCTTATCACCATGATTGGTTGATAAGTTAACACAAATCCGGAGGAAAACCAAACAACAAAAATACAATTGTGAAATTAAATAGTCTTCAAACCATGAAATACACAAGTAAGTAGTGACCTATAGATACTACCATTATCAAAAAGGGTGCTTCATGACAAGACCATAGGAACAAGATAAACTAAATGACATCAACATAGGACTGCAGTTGAATGTAAAGAAGATGGCAGGATGACAAACACATAACTGGCCAAAAGGTGATCACCAATGTTCAACGTGCAATTCTAGATCTGAAACTGGGGAACACTAAATCTTCCTCCTCCGATGAATGTGCAGTCTCTTGTAGTTGTGCTGCAATTGAAGGCTGTGGAGCAGTGGTGGATGCCTCTGAATGGAGGTGGTGGGGCCAGGGGAGGGTGTGGCAGGTGAAACAAAAAATAAAATAAATAAACTTACCTTCTCTGCCGCCTCAGCCGCACGCCTCTCCTCCGTCTGCTGGGAGCACCGGAAGCACCTAGGCTTCCGGACTCTCACAGCCAATCACAGCATCATGATTGGTCTGAGTGGCCTGTTTGGCCGCTCAAACAGTGCCTGGGGAGGCTGGGCATGTTCTTCACGGAGCTGCACAACACAGCCCAATGGGGAACATGCCAAGTAGGCATGAAGGTTTGGCCGGCCCTAGAGAGCTAGAAAAGCTGTCATGTGCACGTAAGAAGGGAGTGCAAACCACTCCTGCTCCCTATGCGGCAAGCCAGCCATGCCAAACCCGACCTGGCTGGAGCAAAGAAAAATAAAATGATAATAACTTCTTGTTATTATCATGTATTTATTTTTTGCACTGCTCAAGGAGCAGTGGAGCAACGCTCCTCCGCCTTAGCAGAGGAGCGGCCACTGCTGTGGAGTGATTATGGGTGGCTCCACAGTACAAACATCAGAGGTTGAAGATGTATGCCCCATTTTTGCCAGAACATTAGTGAGTGACACAAAGGCTGCATGGTATTCTCTGGCAAGGTATTGTTGGTTCTGCAACAAAGCAACAATATTGCTGTTGAGGGCACTAGTTGTTGCCATGAAGGAGTCCTTCTTGGCATCCATTCGATTCACTAATGCTTACAGTCCCTGATGCAAGGACTGAATGAAGGAATTGAGGGCACCTATCTGAGTGACAACATCACTGGTGCTTGATGTAAAAGGCTGTTGTTGATTGCTCTACTGCAAAATACCACCAGCAATGTCAGCTAAGGAGACTCTGACAACCCCTTATTGAGGCTGCTGAGACACCTCTGGACTCCTTCTAGATTGCCCAATAAAGTCTCCATCCCCAACTTTGTTGGAATGAAAATGTTTTCGTTATTCTGTCTGTGTATTATTCTATGTAAGTTAGCATTTGCGGCATCATTTTATGTTTGGCCGCCATTTTGGACCATGATTGAAACTAATCCTTATTTTCTTCATGAGAAACGGCCTGTGGTAATTTTTGTTTCTCCAAGGTTGGGCCTTGCTTTGCTAATGAATACACTGTTCTTATTAGCGCATATCTTTTCCACTAGATAGAGGCCTTCTCCCACTAGTCTAGTGGCGGGCACGGACATAGCGACCTTGGATAGGAGATAGTGTGTGCCAGGCCTCAGAATCGAAACCCATCCTTCTGTACTTCTTTGTTTAGCTGCATCTGCCTGGAAAATTCCATTATGGGTGTGCCTTCATTGGTTCTGAATTGTACATAATGTATCTCCATGTTTGCTGATGTCAGTCCTCTCTGCAGCACCCCTAAGTGACTGGGCAGACGGGGCTCTGCTCGAGTGTATCTGAATAAACCTTTATTGGTTTGTATTCTATACTGCCTGACCAACTCTTCATTTGGTATGGAAGGCTGAGAGGTGGTTGTGAGTGACCTAAGTGACCCTAGACGGGCCACTTCTTTCAGTTGGCACCCGAACAGGGACTCCTTTGGGTGAGTGACTCATCCCCTCCAGAGGACGGGTGGGGAGGTCGGGGCCATCGTGGGGTCGGACGGACGGATCAGGGATCCCTGCACGAGAGAGTTCCTGTACTCGCAGCTGCCCCTTCTGTCCCGCCGGACCGTGCCTCGCCCAGCAGTCATCCTGACTCGGGTCCCGAAACCCTTGGATCTGACCGTTTGGTCTGAGAGTCGGCAGTGGAGAATAAATTTGTTTGACCTGCATATATCAGGTGAGTTTGTTTTTGTTCTTTGTGGAAATGGTACCATTTTGGTTTGTATTTGGTACGGTCTGAGGACCGATTTTAGGTGAAAAGTATTTGCAAATACTTTGACAGGCATAAGTAGTGAATTTGTTTTCTTTTGAGAATGCCTGGAATAAGTAAACTGGTTTCTTTGTGCTGTCGTTGTTGTTCTGCTGATGCTTGACTGGAGGAAAGTCAGCCAGAGCCTCCAGAAGGCGCTCCGAATTTTGATATGTATGTGAAGCATGGCCTTGGCACTATTATGTTTAGTACGCTATGGCACAAATATACGAGAGACAATGCCAAGTTGCAGTGGCCATTGACGGGCACTTTTGATGAACAAAATTTTTTTTTTTTACAGGAAAAGTTGTTTGCAAAGTGAAGTAGGCAGTCTATGTTTGATTCTCTTCAAACGTGGCAAAAGGAAGCTAAACAGAGGTGAATGAAAGCAGAGAAAGAGGCCCGGAAGGGGAGAATGCAGACGTTGACTCAGAAGGCCATAGAATATGACAGGGAAAAGCAGGAGAAGGGTGTTGAATGTGAAGATAGAAGGTTTCGATTACAGATTGATAAATCTTATGTGGCCCAAGAAGAAAATGATACTTTTGTGGTAGAATTGTTAGATACTCGACCCCAACCTCCATATGCGTCGCAGAGGATATATCCCGCTATTCCCTCACAGTCCCAGCCACCCGCTCCTTCTGTCTCTGCTGTTTCTGCTCCTGCTACTGTTGATCAGACTGCTTTGGCCACGGCACCTCCTGTCCTTTCTTTGTCCTTACTGTCTGTGGCAACTATGACTGTTAGTACTCCTGCCACACCTATTGTTTCAGCGTCCCTTTCGCCAGCTCTTACACCTACGACGCAGCCAGCAGCGACGTTAGTGCTTGTTACTTCTGTTGCTACTCCCACTCTGTTTTTTCAACCCCGACATTACTGAGTAGTGGGACACCAGTACGTGGATTTGAGGATAGAGACTGGATGAAATGTAAGGAACGTATGGGGCCGTTAGTACGATCTGATGTGGGAGATGAAGAGAAAAGGGTAGTAGCTAATCAGGCTGCCCAGCGGACTCAAAATCCCATTTACGGTGTGGAAGATGTGTGGAACGTGATGAAAGATTATGAGCCTTTTATACAACAGAATGCCCTTAAGCATATGTCTACTACTCTGATTGGTCTTTGGGAGCAGTGTTTCAAAGATGCAGCACCACAGATTTTATATGACATTAAAGATCATGTATATGTCACTAATATGGGGCCTGATCAAGTTTTTGGCAGTATTACAACCTTGATTGCTTACCGGGGAAGGCTACTTGAGAAGAGCCCCACCCCAGTATCTCAGTTTCCGATGCGGGAGGTTCATCCTATATATCACCCCGAAATACCAGAGTTAACGGAGCACGGTATTGTCACTAGACCAGGTGTGGCGGCCCATTTCCAAGAACAATGGGTTTATAATCCGTGGAAAAGGAGTGAAGTTTTGTCTCTTAAGACTCAGTTACCTGATCCTAGGAAAAATCCTACTGCATATTATAAAGAATTGACTGAAGCTGCCTCTTCAACAGTAATGACGCTTGCGGACATTGAAATGTTCTTTGATTTACTGGTTCCGGTTGATATTTGGAGACAAGTGCACTCACAGGATCATGTTGCGGAATTCGGTGGTACCTGGGATCAAATTAAAATATGAGATCAGGAGAGGAAGCCCGGTGAGAAGCCTAAGGCAGAGATACTTGCTTTGCCAGGCCTCATTATCACGTATATGTATTCTCTTATTCCACCGAGAAAGGTTGATTGGAACAAGTTATCAGCTTGTCATCAGAAGAAAGATGAGAGTGTGTCTAATTTTTTCACTTAGTTTGAAGATGTGTTTCTGGATTATAGTGGGCAGGATTTGTCTATTGAGGGAGGTGTTCGGTTGTTTGATAATAGATTTGTTTCTAATTTGCTTCCTGAAATAGCAACTCGATTGCAGGCTTTCAAGAGCACTTGGTCCACCTCTTCCCCTTCTGTTATTTTGAATACGGCGCAGTATTATGAACACAGGGAAAATGAGGATAAGGAGAGGACGAAGAAGAAGCATGAGGATTTGAAGACGAAGGTGTTGTTGCAGCAGGCTTCTAGAGGGAATGGTAGAGGACGTGGTGGTTTGGCCCAACAGCTTCCACGCACTAGCAGGCAGCCTAATACTACGCCTTTAGGGCCGAATCAGTGTGAGTATTGTAAGGAGGAGGGACACTGCCGTAGCGAGTGTCCCGTGTTGTTGCAGAAGGTGGCGGTCCCTAGAGGACGAGGGTCTCGTGGACTAGGTTGTGGAGCTGGTGGGGCTGACAGGGCTCAGAATGCTACAGCCTCACAGGGTCATTCTGATAATAATTACTTTGATGACCCTCGGGCGGACAGTATTATCATGATGACTATGACACAGATGAGGTGACAGGAATGTCTTACAGCTAGGACAGCCAGGGACAGAGTGAGGGACCAGTTCCGATACCTGTAGATCAATGCGGTCCTTATGTTACTGCTAACTTGCAGGGCTCGGCTAAAGAATTTTTGGTGGATACAGGTGCTATGGACAGTTCTATTTCTTGCTCTTTGGTCCCCGAGGCAGCTCTGTCTGGCCATAATAATGTTTCGGTAGGTTTTTCTGGTGTACCGGTTGTATGCCCCATTTTAAAACCTCTTGCATTGACCATCGGTCCTTTCACTGTGGATTTGCCATTTTTGCTGACATCTAATTGTGGTGAGAATTTGATGGGTTTGGATTTATTGAAAAAGTTGCATGCCACAATTTATTGTTCCCCAGCAGGTGTCTATATGACAATGGGTCCGGATGTAGTGTGCGCTAAGCAGTGTCTGTCCAAAGATGCGCCCCTTCCTGTTGAATTTAAAGATGTGCCACCCACTCTGTGGTCAACGGGTGACACATACGCGGGATTGTTGCAGATATCGCCTGTTTCGATACGCGTTAAGGATGGTGCCATTTTACCTCGTATCCCTCAATATAAAATACCGCAGGCAGGAGAGCGAGCCTTATTGCAGATTGTACAGGATTTGATTAAAAAAGGTGTGGTTGAGGAGACCACTGCTAATATTTGCAATAGCCCTATTCTTCCGATTCTTAAAAGGGCGCCCCCAGGTTCCTCTGATGACCATGAAGATGTTTATCAATTTGTGATTGATTTGCACGAAGTTAATAAAATAGTGATTCCCCAGTTTCCGGTGGTTCCTGACATCACCACTCTTTTGACAATGATTTCCTCTTCTGCTAAATTCTTTCCTGTCATTGATTTGAAAAATGCGTTCTACAGTATTCCTATTCATCCTGATAGCAGATATCTGTTTGGGTTCACCCTAGCTGGTAGAGGTTTTAGGTTCTGTCACGCTCCTCAAGGCTATACAGAAAGTCCGAGTATCTATAGTCAGGCATTGAAAGGTCAGTTGGATTCTTTGTCGCTCCCCACAGGTAATGTATTGCTACAGTACGTTGATGACTTGCTCATCGCTTCTGACACAGAACAAGGTTGTAGGGACAGTACAGTTAAGTTGTTTTTGCACTTGGCACACCACAGATATAAAGTTTCTCTTTCTAAATTTCAGTATTGTCGACAGGAGGTCACCTATTTAGGTCACCTACTGTCGGAGGGTAGGAGATTGACTCCTGAGCGCATCAGTACCATTGTTAAAATGTCCATCCCACAGACTCAGAAAGATTTGCTCGCTTTCATAGGTATCACTTCTTACTTTCATCAGTGGATACCTAACTACTCCTTACTAACCAAACCCTTCCTCGCACTAACCACTAAAGATGTGCATGAGCCCCTGCCTTGGACGCCTGAATGTCAGCAGTCTTTTGAGCAACTAAAGAGTGCGCTTTGCTCGGCTCCAGTGCTCAGCACACCTAACTACAGCAAGCCATTTGTATTATATGTCCATGAGACGGCTGGTTGTGTGTTTTCTGTTCTAACACAAAAATTCAGAGATATGCAACAGCCGTGTGCTTATTTCTCCGCTGTTCTTGACCCTGTCGCAAGAGCCCTCCCGAGCTGTCTAAGAGCGGTCGCGGCCGTGGCCGTCTCGATAAGACATTCGGCTGGACTCATACTTGAAACTGACCTCACAGTCATGGTACCCCAGCCTGTGGATATACTTTTGAATAAGACCAAGACATAGCACCTCACCAGTGCACGTCTGACCAGTTATGAATTGACCCTGTTCGCAAAACACATCACGATCAAAAGATGTGCCACTCTGAACCCAGCCACGTTACTGCTCCTCCCTTCTGAAAATGTTGAAAATGAGAAACATTTTTGTATCTTCCAGCCGGAAGAAGAGACGAAAGGACGGGTAGACTTGACTGATGTTCCCTTATCTGGCCCACAAAGGGAAGTATATGTCAATGGCTCTTGTTTCAAATTACCAGATGGCACTACAACCGCTGCTTATGCTATCACCACATTGTGTACAGTCGTAGAGACATCACAAGTCTCTTATCAGTCAGCCCAAGCAGCTGAGTTAGCTGCCCTTATTCGAGCTTGTGAATTGAGCGAGGGACTGGTTGTCAATATTTATACTGGCAGCCAGTATGCCTTCGGGGTCGCTCACAATTTTGGGCAACTCTGGGCTGAGAGAGGGTTCCTTAATTCCCATGACGCAAAGATCCAACATGGTCACCTTATATTGAAGCTTTTGTCTGCTCTGACGCTCCCTAAGAAGTAGGCAATAGTGAAGTGTAGCGCCCATAGGAAAATTACTGATGGTGTAGGTAGGGGGAATGCTTTTGCTGACCAGACAGCTAAGGAAACCGCACGGAATAAAAGGAAGAAAATGTTTGTAGCAGGTCTTGCTATGTTGGTGCCTGAAGTCACTATGTTTGAGAATACGCTTGAGAATGTGAAGGAAATACAAAGTGAGGCTACAATACAAGATTTAGCAATATGTCAAGAGAGCACAGCACAATTGAATGATGAGGGATGTTGGACTGACAAGTCAGGGAAACAGAGATGAATGTTGCCAGATGCATATGTCCTCCCTGTGGTCACGATGGCCCATGGCCCAGCCCATATCAGAGCTAAAGGTATTTGCAAGTTGTTAGACCCTGTATGGCAGAATGACATTGTTCTGCATTCTGTCCATCAATTGTTCTTTTTGCATTTGTCACCCCGAGTGGGACGGGTATGCCCAGATGTGGGTCCCGTGCTCTCCATGCCACTGGAGTCAAGCTATCCTGGCTGATGAGGGCTGAAAGCCCGAAACCGGTCTTACGATGCTTGTTTCCAGTCCAGGGAGGACCTGGCCTGGCAGTTCGGGCTAGACTGTTTCCATTGGGCGCAGGGTCAAGACTGATTTGCATATGGCTGGGTCCAAACTGGAATGGCATGGTGAGCAAAAAAACGATGGATTTAGGCCCAGATCTCTGTAATGGGGTGAATGTATGACATTGTCTGCATTCTGTCCATCAATTGTTCTTTTTGCAATATCCCAAAAACAGCTGCACATTTAGTGAAGTACTGTATGGTGTATATGATGCACAATCCTGGAAAAGGTACCCTTACGCCACCCAGTAATTTTGCACCACCTACTTTCCCCTTTGAGGTCCTCCAGATGGACTACATAGAGCTGGACAGGTGTAATTACTTAAAGTACGGGTTGGTGGTTGTCTGTGCATTCAGTAAATATGTTGAGGCTTAACCCACTAAAGACAATACAGCTGTTATGACTGCAAAGGTACTCCTGAAGGAGTTCTTTCCTCGTTTCGGCTTGCCCTGTTTGATTTGGAGTGATAACGGAAGTCATTTTAATGCCAAGGTCATTCAGCTAATTTGCGATGGTTTGCACATGAAACAGAAGTTTCATGCTGCAAACCACCCACAGTGGGCAGGTTTGGTTGAGAACTACAATGGTACTCTCAAACTGAAATTGGCAAAGATTCAGGAGACGACAGGATTACAGTGGCCAAATGCTTTACCATTAGCTCTTTTGTCGACAAGAACAACAGCACATTCTAGGACAGGATTGTCAACGTACGAGGGCGTGTTTGGACGCCCCGCAAATGTCTGGGACGTCCCGCGTCCTTGACGGTTTTCAGATATTGAGTATCCATATTGATCGATAACCTTTACCAGTTAACTGAAAATTTGCGTTCTATTCACCAACAGGTCCGCGAGTCCCTGCCACCCACACCAGAGCGACCCGGACATGACATTCGGCCTGGGGATTTCATACTCATCAGAAATTTCCAGCGGAAGAAGAGTTTGGAGCCGCGCTGGGAGGGACCAGAACAGGTCCTCCTGGCTACACGTACCGCTGTGAAGGTCGCCGGCCGAAAGAACTGGGTGCACGCCACCCACTGCCGCAGGATACCTTTGCCCTTGCCCTATGACCAATGGGTGAGGGACGGCGTAGGGGACTCTGAGTGCGAGAAGGTGCCTCAGTTCGTCCCCTTCAGTGACGCTAAACTGACCTGGACCCAAACGGATGCAGAAAATTATGAAGTGCTGAATGCAGCAGTTCCACCGGAGATACGAGCTATTCAGGAACCCCTTTTCACTGATCCTTCTGTGCCTGGAGTCACCAGGTACAATTTGCATCCTCGGCTGAGGAATAGTGCACAAAAGGAGAAGTCAGATTAGACAGGGATGGACTGTGCAAGTTAGGGTGACTTTGCTGTAGTACCAACGGAGTTAGTTTAGGGTGAAGTGAGATTAGTGCACTGTTTTTGACATTGGACAGGATAAATTGAACGTGCTCCCTTGGAGGGGGGGTACATTATCCTGATCGACATGGGATACACCACGAGCTTAGGACTGAGCAAGCTCCACCACTGGTGCTCAAGAGCGCCAATGTTTGATGAACAATAGGACTATAGGAGCCTGTACCATTGAGGCTCTGACGGACACTGGGAACACTTACCTTTACTATAATTTTTGTTGCATTTCTCTCCTTCCTTAATTATGCATCCCTTTGGTCGGCCTATTGATGAGGAGGAACAGCCTTTTGCACCACCGCGTTCAATGAGGGGTTGGTCGACAAAGAGCCAAATATTTTGCATATTAATTGTTGTGATTGCACTAATGACAATATTTGGAATATCCTGGTTTTTAGAGGAGAAATTTCCTGTACATTCCTTGGTTGGTACAACTCCCGCTCCCCCTGAACACATTTTTGTTACTCTAGCCCCTCACAAAGAAGCGTATAGAAAATCCTACACAGACAATGTATTCATACAAATGTTGCATCAGGCTCACAATGTGTCCAATACAACTAATTGTTGGGTTTGTCGGTTACTTCCTTCGGTCACTCATAAGAGCGACAATTTGTTGTCAATGCCTCTGTCGTATACTGGCAGCTGCAATGGTTGGTATGAATTATTTCGATTGGTGTACTTCCAATTTCATCTTTCTACTTTGGGTATGACATCCTCTGATTCTCACACTGCGATTGAATATTTACACTTCTACCAAGGGTTTACCCCCATAGGACCGGCAGGACAAGGGACTCTAGGCACATTGCCTTCAAAGTCATGTTTGAATACGTATCGTAAAGTGAAGGATAATGCCTGGTTTCGAATGGAAAGGGCTGATTTCCAACGGTTTAACACATCTGAGTATTTTCAATCCTTCCAAGGTCACAATATTACCAAAGATAAGCCGATACCTGTGTCAGTGGTTCATACGACAGCTAGTTTTTGTGTCCAGGGGACTGGGGAGATAAAGGTGGGTAACAGTAAATGCAATTTTACCTACAGATTGAATACGACTAATAGTCCGCCTTTGATCCTACCCCATAATATCTATTTTGTCTGTGGATCACAAGCTCACGTCTGACTACCGAGGGGATGGTCTGGCACATGTTATCTCTCTTTCCTTCTTCCCCCTGTATATGTTG
Organism: Calotriton arnoldi; assembly: GCA_963921515.1. NCBI lineage: Eukaryota > Metazoa > Chordata > Amphibia > Caudata > Salamandridae > Calotriton > Calotriton arnoldi. Next base: position 770,123 of record CAWUFW010007855.1, on the reverse strand, counting down.
CCCCGTCTAACTATCACCAAACTCATCGACTGCAACATAGAAGTCCATTCCTGTCCCAAGTCAAGAGGGTTGTTGATAAGAAAGATATAGATCAGACTGACACCACCGCACAGCAATTTGGGGACGCTGTGAAGGGCCTACTACCTTATTGGGGCCCCATGTCTAATAGCCTTCAAATTTGTCAGCTAACAAGAGTTGTTGAAGGGGTTATCAATACGACTGCTGGGATAGTGACAACTATCACTGCTGAGCTCCAGGCTACGAGATTAGTCACTTTGCAGAACAGGATGGTGCTAGAGGTTTTACTTGCAGATAGGGGAGGGGCCTGTTGTGTTATTGGCAGCAGCTGTTGTGTTTACATACCTGATAACGCTCCTAAAGTTTATTCAGGTATACAAATATTACATAGAATATCAGTTGAGATACACCAAGAAACAGGTACTTGGACTCTGTCGGGGTGGTTTTGAAATATGCTAACATCCTGGGGTTGGAAAATCCTCACTTTCTTGGCTGTGGTTGCCTTTACATGTTGCCTCTGCATACAATGTCTCCCAGCTTGTTACTCCTATTGTGTCAATATCCTCACTCCCAAACAGAAAATGTAAATTCATGATACTAGTGCCGCAATTATGATACAAAAAGATATTGACGACTTGATGCAGATTGATGAAGGTATTTTTGAGACTACGTCTTTCCTTGCAGCTTCCATCTCTGATACTGACTATATGACCTGCTCCTAATACTGATGTTCCTTTGTCCTTGAAAATGTTATATGTTCTTCGATCATTTGATAAAAATTGTTAGCTCATGCTAAAAGGAGAGTCTGTTGGAATGAAAATGTTTTCGTTATTCTGTCTGTGTATTATTCTATGTAAGTTAGCATTCACTGCACCATTTTATGTTTGGCCGCCATTTTGGATCATGATCGAAACTAATCCTTATTTTCTTCATGAGAAACGGCCTGTAGTAATTTTAGTTTCTCCAAGGTTGGGCCTTGCTTTGCTAATGAATACACTGTTCTTATTAGCGCATACCTTTTCCACTAGATAGAGGCCTTCTCCCACTAGTCTAGTGGCGGGCACGGACATAGCGACCTTGGGTAGGAGATAGTGTGTGCCCGGCCTCAGAATCGAAACCCATCCTTCTGTACTTCTTTGTTTAGCTGCATCTGCCTGGAAAATTCCATTATGGGCGTGCCTTCATTGGTTCTGAATTGTGCATAATGTATCTCCATGTTTGCTGATGTCAGTCCTCTCTGCAGCACCCCTAAGTGATTGGGCAGACGGGGCTCCACTCGAGTTTTCTGAATAAACATATATTGGTTTGTATTCTCTACTGCCTGACCGACTCTTCATTTGGTATGGAAGGCTGAGAGGTGGTAGTGAGTGACCCGGGTGACCCTAAACGGGCCACTTCCTTCAATTTGACCTCTTCTGTCATATGCTGCTGGAAAAACATTATCTGCTGAAAGCTGACTTGTGGGTCATCAGTATTCTCGCTAGGAATGTGGTGAGCAGCAGTATGTGAAACAGTTTGAGTTGGTGCACTTGGAGACCCAACAACCAGCAGCAGCTCGCCAATAGGGGGCACCAGGCCGGTGCCATATATGTGTTTGCAAATATATTGGCGAACTTTAGAATAATGTTGGTGTCGGTTAAAAGGTCAGGCGTCAGTTCCACTATCAAGCCAGACCAAAAAATCCATGTAGGTGAATGACTGCCCTCCTCTTATCTGTGCCACTGCCAGAGGAAAAACAACATAAGTTATCTAGTTATCTAAGACATTTTAATAGCATCCCAATGTAAGTTGGACCTCATGCAGGGCTGCATTAGGGTCTTATTGCCACGGCCACTGGAAAATTGGAGCAATTGAGGCAAATATGCAACACGATCTACCAAATTATATGGCAAGGAAAGGCAAATTATGTGCCATAATGAAGGACATATTGTGGCAGTGCTATTTAATTATTTTTTTATATTTTATCATACATTGATAGTGTCTTGCCAACAATTTTCACCTCATTAGAACCAGTTTAATACCGGAATACAGCAATCAGCCACTAAAAGGTGACAGTTAACCTCTGTAAACAGCCGGCCTTTGCACTGCATTACATGTGGCAGCATTTAGTAACTTTTGCACCATTTGAGCTAAAAACCTTTTTTGTTAAATATTATATAGCAAATTAATGACGCAGAAGGTAGATAATGTGTCAAATATCGTAAGTCCATATTTATGTGGAAAACACTCCGACCCCAGAATAGCATAATGCTATGGACTCTTCTTAAGTAACAAACCCTTGCAGTTCTTCTATCCAAGGTACTGAAACGTTTTCTTTATGCAGGTGTTTGTGTACGGTTCTGCAGTGCTTCTGGACTGCAAAGCTACGGTCGATCTTTTCTTGAGCAGCCCGTAGCTACTACTTTCAATTGAGGCCCAGTAAGCATTTATGGTAAAACATGGCGCTACACTCTTCTAGGCACCAGCTGAAAAGATCGCTCGTGATTATCTACACCCAGTGCACCTGAAGCAATAGAAGAAGGTAGGCTTAAAGGGACATAGCCAGGCTCTGACGCTTCAGGGCAGGCTCCTTAGCACTACATCTGTTATATCTGCTTCCGCCAAGAGTCCCTACAGGTTTCACACTCCAGTCTTTTAGGCAAGAACGAGGAATAGAGTCTAAAAGATCGCCTTTAGGACTCACAAGACACACACATAGGTATTCCGCAGGACCTACCAGTTGTCGGCTGTCACAGCCTGTGGGTGGTCGGTAGGTAAAATGTAGCTGGACACTCGTCAGTGCAGGCTCCGGGCTGCTTAAGACTCTCCCTAGAGCTTGGGAGCAGTCAGCCAAGCAAAGAGAACGCAGCCGTCCGTTTCAGAGGAGAACGGCCCTGCTGCTCAAAGAGGAGGCTGGCAGGCGTGGTCTAATCCTGGAATCATAGGAGCAGTCTCTATTGATGCTGTACCTCCTACCTGGCCCCCTAAGTGAACTTTAATGACCGGACTCAGCTGAGCGGGTAGGCTAATTGGATGTTCCAGCAGTGGCCTCACACACAGATGTGTCTTTGCTGCTCAGCCGGGGTCCATTCTGAAAGTCTCTTCAGCCATCAAGGCTGAGCTCCAACACAGGCCTTCCTCACCTTCTTGGCACCTTTTTTCCAGGCTGTCAGCTCCTCACAGTGAAACGCCATGCATTTCTCCTTAGAAAGGGGACACCGGGGCATGATTATAAGGTCACTTTGGATCTAATTGTAGATGGGCCGGATGGAAACAATTTTACCTGTGGTTCTAAAGATAGCCTGATGTCAGATGTGACTTTGAATCTTGCAAAGTCCCGATTTCACGTGGCGCAGAGTCCTCCACAGAGGGTATTTGTTCCGCAGGTAAAGCAGTCTGTTGGTCATCACAGCCTTGTATGTGACGAGCAGCGTGATTGTATGAACTTTTAGGTGTAGTTAATGTAGATTATTTAGCTTCAGGTGTTGTGATCACATTTCTTTACATGTGTATTTGTAAAGCTCACGTTCACCCAGAAGGGTATCTTGACGCTGAATAGCAGATGTTTATTGCTACCCAACTCAATGATACTCATTTTATCCACCACAGAAAGATGAAAGGCTGAATGGCCTGCCAGGATTTCAACCTGTGACCATGAGGTCGAACACAGAACCCTACAGTGGACTCATAGGTCCACTAAACCACCAGACCCAGCCTAGTCTTGTGCTCTCTGTGCCACTGGATTCAAGCTAGCCTGGCTGATGAGGGATTGTTAGACCTGGCATTTACAGCGGGTTTATCGCCAGATTTTTTGCTTTGTGGCTTTCTGTTTCTGACCTGGTTTTGTTGGTTTTATGATTCTGGGCATTTTACCACTCCTGATCAGTGCTAAAGTGCATATGCTCTCCCTGTAAATTGTATGTATGGATTGGTGTTTCCATAATTGGCTGATTTGATTTACTTGTCAGTCCCTAGTACAGTGCACTGTGTGTGCCCAGAGCCTGTAAATCAAATGCTGCTAGTGGGCCTGCAGCACTGATTGTCCCACCCACATAAGCAGCCTGTAAATGTAACTCAGGCCTGCCATTGCAGAGCCTGTGTGCAGTCTGGTACTGTCATGTCCACTTGGCAAGTGCACACAGTTGCCAGTCCCTAACCTTCCCTTTTCTGACATGTTAGTCACCCCTAAGCTAGGCCCAAGGCACCCCTGTGGGCAGGGGTTAGTGTATGTGAAAGGTAGGACATGCCCTGGTGTGTGTGGCATGTCCTGATAGTGAAATACTGCCAATTTCGCTTTTTACTATTGCAAGGCTACCTGTTCCCATAGGATAGAATTGGGAGTTTGCTTATAACATCTAATAAACATAACTACCCCTGGGAATAAGGTATGAAAATAAAGTTTAGTATGCCTGAACTCAGAATGTTAAAATGCATCTTTTAGTGAAGGTGATTTTTACATTCTGTGTTTGAAAATACCGCTTTTAGAAAGGAGGTATTTTCTTGCTTAGCCATCCAGTGTGCCTCTGCTAAGATGTGTATTGGCTGTCTGGCTTTGGAGTGACAGGGGCTGGGGATGAGCATTGGCTCCAGAGAGTCTGGATGAGTCAGGGCTGGGCTGAATAGACCTGGGCTGCATTTGAAGTAGGGGGAGGAGATTTCCTTACACCTGAATGGGCCTGGTCTGCCTGACACATTGCTGTCTCCACCTCCTGCCAGGAAGCTGCACCAGAGAGGACAGAACTGGTTTTGACTGAGCACAGGGCTTCTCTGCCACCAGAGAACAAAGGATTTTGCTGTATAAAAAGAGGGACCCAGACCCCAGACTTTTAGATCACTTCTGAGAAATCAAGAGGAACCTTTGCCAAGGAGAAGAGCTGGAGAAACTGAAGGAGGTGTACTGCCCCTTTGCTGTGTGCTATCTGGGGTTGGCCTGCAGTGGCAGTTTCTGCCAAGGAAAGGAGAAGGACTTTGCTGTGTGCTGTGTCCCCTGCTTGAGGAAGATCTCCAAGGGCTTGAAGTGGAGCTTGCCCCCTGTCCACGAGGTCTCAGGAACATCAAAGACCTCACCAAGCTTCTGGGCACCGTCTCTGGTACTGCTGGTTTCAGTTGCCTAGAGAAGAAAACGGTAACCGACTCTGTCACTGAGTACATCGCAGGATTCCGTGTCCTGAAGGCACTGTAGAGAGCACCGCCTCGTTTTGCAACGCAACCTTGGTCTCACCAACTCCGTCAACGAGCCGCTGCTTGCACCGCGTCCTGTGGGCATCGCACTCCGCACCGCTTCAACAACAAAAGGTACTGTCTCCGAGTCTGTCGGCGCTATAGCTAACCCGTATCGACGGGGTTGGCTGGAATTGTTAGACTCTGTTGTATTCAGTATCGCGGTAGTCCCGGACGGAGCTACTGAGTCGGAGGAACTGTATTTTCACGTTTTTCCTGCAATTTAAAGGTTATTTTGCACAGTAACTATTTTTAAGAGTATTTTATGTTGGATTTTTGTCGTTTTTGGTCTTGTTGGTTTAGATAAAGTTTGCTTATTTTTCTAAACTAGTGTGGTGTCCATTTCTAGTGTTTTCACTGTTTTACTGTATGCATGCTCAAATGCTTTACATACTGCCTCTGAGATAAGCCTGTCTGCTCATGCCAAACTACCAAGGGGGTGAGCAGGGGTTATTTTTGAAGTGTACCCCCTTACCCTGACTAGGAAGAAGGGTTCCTACTTAGACAAAGGTGCAAACCTCTGCCAACTAGAGACCCCCATTTCTAACAGGGGTGAAACCCCAAAACCGGTCCTAGGAAGCTTGTTTCCGGTCAGGGAGGACCTGGCTAGGTAGTTTGGTCTGGACTGTTCCCATGAGGCACAGGGTCAAGACTGATTTGCATATGGATGGGTCTAAACTGAGGTGGCATGGTGAACAAAAGAACGATAGATTGAACCCAGATCTGTTGACTGGGGGTGAATGTTTTGATTTGTTCTGCATTCCGTCCATCATTAGTGCGACTTTTGCTTTCTCGCCCTAAGTGCGCCGGGTATGCCCAGACGTGGGTCCCGGCTCACTGTGCCACTGGATTCAAGCTAGCCTGGCTGATGAGGGGTGAAACCCCAAAATTGGTCCTAGGATGCTTGTTTCCGGTCCAGTGAGGACCTGGCTTGGCTGTTTGGTCTGGACTGTTCCCATGAGGCACAGGGTCAAGACTGCTTTGCATATGGCTGGGTTTCAACTGGGGTGGCATGGTGAGCAAAAGGATGATGGATTTAACCCATATCTGTTGACTGGGGGTGAATGTTTTGATTTGTTCTGCATTCCGTCCATCATTTGTGTGTCTTTTGCTAGTCTTGTGCTAAGGCAGGGCCACAGGTTTGGGAGATTCCCTTCAAAGGGCCAAGTTTTGCATCACAAATTGCAGCCAGAATGGTTTCATATGAAAAAGGGGGTTGGGCCCTTAACAGCAAACTAGAGTGGGACTCCTTGAACTGTGTAAACAAACAAAGTATCTATTTGCCAAATTTTGTTCTGCTGACTCAAATACAAAGGACCAAAAATCCCATTTTCATTAGCCCTTGTGATTTATTTCACTTTTCTTCTGTATTGACTCCAGAATTTTAGTACACCTTTTCACATGTCTTTTTGAAGGGCAAACTTTTTTTGAGAAAAAGAATTCCAATATACACTTCAAACACGTTTGACAATCCAGCAATGCAAAAACATATTATGACAATGAACAATAAAGTTTTTTCAATCAATTCTAAAAAGCAGTGAAATTGACCTTTCTTTCGGTACTTTGTGTTTGAGTCAGCACAACAAAATTTGGCAACTAGATACTTTGTTTACACAGCCAGGATGGTTTCGGCAGTGTCCATGAGGAAGAGGACAGGAGCTGAAATGATTGTTTTAAAATCCTTACCAGGTAGCAAAGATTTCATAATCTGGAGGAGAGATACCACACTTCTAAGGGTCTTCTGGTGATGTGCTATGAAGGCAAGCTCACTGTCATTGATAAAGCTGAGGGGTTTCCAATTATTAGCAAGTTTGGGTGTGAACACATCTAGGTTAATGATTGTGAACTAGACCTGATTGTGTCTTTTCTGTTGTCGTTAAAGTGAAGTCTGTATTTATTGAACCAAACTTAAGGTAAATCTTGGCATCCATGTTTAGATGGGCATTTATTTACATGGTGAGTGTCACTAACTGACATAACTTTAGGCTGAGATAGCTCTTTTCTATAAGTTAAAGCACTTCAGATCATTGAATGGTGAAAAGATGTCTGAGAGTGTGAAAGTAGAAGGTGACTACCAGTGGGGCCAGACTGATCTGTAGACGTTCCTCTGGTATGAATGCACTCATGTGAATACATGGGGGTGGTCTGACATGTAGGAAATGAACCAGGCAATTATGGAGATGTAGAATCTCCTGTGGCCAGAAAAATGTCTGCCATGACATGGCGCTTAATTCCCCTAGCTCAAGAACTATAGGGCATCTTTACCTGTTTCTTATGGGTACAAGACATATTTGACCATTTCTTATGGATACGATTCGACTTTTCTATGATAGCATTAAGGTGGAGTCTAGTCCTTCAGAAATGCTCAGTGACATTATGCCAGGATGTTGGGTAACTATATGCTGAATTATATTCAGGAACATATTCCTTCTATTTCTGAAAAAGAGGTAAATTCTCTACTACTGCCTTTTAAGTTGGGGTCCCCTAATTTCACTTGTTCTGTTGCAATTTTAAATACCTTGAGCTACGTATGAAGTTGGGTTATTAGATGGGAGGGGTAAAAGCCCCACTGAATAATAAAGACAGTCCTTGTTTGGATGAACCACAAAAGTCACTAGACAAACCTATTCACCTGTTTTGTGGCACAAAAGCAGGTAGGTTTAACTTAGAGGCAATTTGTAAAGTATTTATGCAGCACTCAAACAGTAGTAAGTTAAAACGCAACACCAGAAAGCTCCCAAACCAATTAAGCAAATAAAAAATTATTTTAGTAAATAAAATGACGCCAAAACAACATAAACCTAATATGTAGAACCAGAGCTAGGAATTTTTAACGTTTCGGATAAAAATTGTGCCAAGAGCCACAAAGCGCCAACCGCGGTTATCTGGATGTACTAGACCGGGTCAGAGTAAAAAGTTCAGGTCAACCGCGATGGATTGTGGATCAGATACAGGTACCATGTACTTCCTGTAGAACGCTTACTGGTCGGAGCTTCGCGTTGGTAGGAAACAGGGGGCAGCTGTTGTTGACCCAAAGAGCTCTGGGCAGTGAAAGCTGAGATCTGTATCCCCAAAGGTCGCATCTTTCTTCACATGCAGGTCCCGCGTGAGCCTCGGTGAAGTTCACACGCATTCGCAGGGAGACTGGGGACACTGTTTTTCAACACAAAGAGCCCACAACCTCTTAATTTTCTCCTGGAGTCCAGTTCTTGTAGTTTGCAGGTTGGAGGAGAACACTCTGGCACCAGAAGAGGATCCAGGACATTAGAAGACACCTTTTGGAGGTCAAGACTCACTCCACCAGAAGCCAGCAACAGGGTTTACTTGGGTCCAGTGGATGCTGGGCAGCTGGTCAGCTGCAGTAAAGGCTTCTGGATGCTTGTTGTGTCCCACACAGGAGGCCCATGAGCTGAACCTGGGAGTCACTTTCGTTATCCTGAGTTCTAGGCAAGCAGGTCCAGTCTTTCTTCTACAGACAGCAGTGCAGTCTTTCTTCTGAATCTTTCCAGGTCCAGGAGTGTTCTCATACGAGGTTCTGAGGGTGCCACGTTTAAATTTGATGCCAGCCTCTGTGTGGTGGGCAACCCCTTTGTCTAACCCTAACTGGTTCTGGTCAGTTCTCCCCCCCTTCCCTTTGGTCTGGCTCCAATCTGTCTAGGGTACCAAAGTGCAGGCAGGCCCAGGTGTGGGCTGCATTTGTCATTGACAGGTCAGGCAGGCTCCACAGTCAGGAAGGGAGTGGGAACAGCACTCAGGCTACTCTTTGAAGTTTGGGAAGAGCTGAATACAGACCCCCAGACACTCAGAGGAGGAACAGCCTACCTCACACCCAAGGCCTTTTTGTCCCCTGTCTGGAAGAAATGCACATCACATCACAGGGGAGACATTAATGTTATGTGATCAGGATACTGGCAGAAAGGCTCATTTGGTATAGGCAGAAAATATCAGCTTTCTAAAAGTATCATTTTCAGAATAGTCATTTAAAATCTGACTTTACCTTTAAAGAGGATTTTAAAATACAGTTGAAATGAGTGGATGAAGCATTCCTCTATCTTCTCTCAAACTGAAGTTATCACTAATTTAGTGTAATTCGGTAACCTAGTGTTAGTCTATGTAAGAGTTAGCCTTGCTACATCAAAAAAAGACTGTAGAGGTTTTTCACTGTCACGACATGTAAAATTTAAGTAAGAATGCCCTACTTTATAAATGCCATTCACCCTGACGTATAAGCCTTTAGGGCCTACCTTTGGGGTTACTTAAAAGTATTATAAGGAAGGTTTAATGTTAGACATTGGGTCTCTAGTTGGCAGACATTTGCACCCGGTCCAAGTAGGGGCCACAATCCTAGTCATGGTAAGCTAGATACACACTAAAATATAACCTGTGCTCATCCTCTGATACCTTGGCACAGAACAGTCAAGCTTATCTATAGAGGCAATGTGAAAAGTATTTGTCCAACACACACACACACGCATACACATATACACGTGTTACCATCCTTGTGGGGACTATGTGTGAATACCTGCCTTGTGGGGACTAACCTTTCCCAATGTTTTTAAAATACACTAATAACAGAAAAATGTTAAGAAAAAATTCATGATACAGGATCCTGCTTCAAATTTGCAAATATATTGTTATTTAATCGTGCGCACAGCACCATCCTTGTGGGGACTTGAACACGTGCTACCATCCTTGTGGGGACCTTGTCCGTAACATTATTTGTGACTGAATACAGTCAAAGGCACATGGCTAAATGTTTATTTTATCAACAATATACACAAACAACATTATAATCTATTCATATATGAATTGCTGCATATATACTAGGGGTATACATTAAAGACAGATTTTGTTAATGTGCCAGAAAATATCATATCACGCTTAAAGAAAGACACTTAAAGCTGTATTTAACCTATTTATTAGTGCTTAAAATTTTAGGAGATAAGGGAACTAACACATAAAGAAAATAACATATGGAACTAAGGAATATGGTCAAGTGGAACACAGAGCTTGATTAGCTGCTAACATTTTTGCCAAAATAGATGTTCAAGTCCCCACAGAGACAGTGGGTGAAGATCATTGTGTTTAAGTCTCCATAGAAATAGTGTGTACATTCAAAGCTTAAGTCCCATTATAAAGAGTGTGAAGCTAATGAGGTTCAAGTACACACATAGGTTGGGTGTAATTATAGGAATGCTCAAGTCCCCACAGAGATGGTATGTTATTATAGCGATGTTTAAGTCCCCACAGCGATAGTGTGTTATCATAGAGATGTTCAAGTCCCCACAGAGATGGTGTGTTATTATAGTGATGTTCAAGTGCCCACAAAGATAGTGTGTTATTACATTGTTGTTCAAGTCCCCACAAAGATAGTGTGTTATTATAGCGATGTTTAAGTCCCAACAGAGATAGTGCTTGAAGGTGATTTTGTTTAAGTCCTCTTTAAAATAGGGCACAATTCACAAAGGTAAACTTAGACAAAAAGTCTAACTTTACTACTTTTCAGTATTCACAAAGGTAAATTTAGACCAAAAGTCTAACTTTACTACTTTTCAATATTCACAAAGCCCCATACAGAGAATGTGAAGCTGATGATGTTCAAGTCGAAGCAAACACAAGGAGATGATGGACGGAGCGCTGAAACCTTTCAGTCACTCACCCCCAGTCACAGATCTGGGTTAAATCCATCATCGTTCTTTGGCTCACTTCGCCACCCCAGTTCAGACCCAGCTAAATGCAAATCAGTCTTGACCCTGTGCCTCATGGCACCCCCTGGTGCTGCAAGTCGAAACAGAGCCTGTGTTTAAATACAGGAATGCTCAAGTTCCCACAGAGATGGTATGTTTTTATAGTGATATTCAAATCCCCACAAAGATAGTGTTTTATTATAGTTTTTCAAGCCCCCACAAAGATAGTGTGTTATTATAGCAATGTTTAAGTCCCCACAGAGATAGTGCATGAAGTTGATTCTGTTTAAGTCCTCATTAAAATAGGACCCAATTCATAAAGGTAAACTTAGACAAAAAATCTAACTTTTCTACTTTTCAGTTTCACAAATGTAAACTTGGACCAAAAGTCTAATTTTACTACTTTTCTGTATTCACAAAGCCCCATACAGAGAATGCGAAGCTGATGATGCTCAAGCCAAAACAGAGCTTGCGTGTAATTACAGGAATACTCAAGTCCACACAGAGATGGTGTGTGACTATAGTATTACCACGGTCGCCAAAGAGAATGTGTGTGATTATAGGCATGCCCAGGTCCCCACAGAGATAGTGTGTTATTATAGACATGCCCAGGTCCCCACAGAGATAGTGTGTGATTATAGAGATGTCGAGGTCCCCACAGAGATAGTGTGTGATTATAGACATGCCAGGTCCCCACAGAGATAGTGTGTGATTATAGAGATGTCGAGGTCCCCACAGAGATAGTGTGTGATTATAGAGATGTCGAGGTCCCCACAGAGATAGTGTGTGATTATAGACATGCCCAGGTCCCCCCAGAGATAGTGTGTGATTATAGAGATGTCCAGGTCCCCACAGAGATGGTGTGTGACTATAGAGATGTCCAGGTCCCCACAGAGATGGTGTGTGACTATAGAGATGTCCAGGTCCCCACAAAGATGGTGTGTGACTATAGTATTACCAAGGTTGCCAAAGAGAATGTGTGTGATCCTAGACATTTTGAGAAATATATATTCATGCTGAATCATTGAAAATTAGGTGGAAGAGTTGTGTAATGTTGGGCCATGGAAGTTAAGACAGAGGCAGGTTCAGATTAATGCTTTGTCAAAGACAAATGTACCATTATCTTTGTCCCAAATACTCAAAGTCCGTTTTTACCCTTTTAAGATGTACTCCACTCATGGATATTCTCCCGGTATGATTTCTGCAGATTGATGGTTATATAATCTGTGTTGGAGGAGTTCCCCAGTCTACTCTCTATGCAGATCAGAAAAAAGTATTCAATTAAAAGTTGTAACCCTCTGAGGGTTTTTGAGGCAATGTATTGGAGATGCATTAGCATGAACTATGCAACTAGATCATATAAATAAAAGGAAAAGAATGGAGTAAGCATGTATCCCTGCCGCACCCCTTTATACATGGTGATGTATTCTGCCAGTTAACCCTGACTAGCCCTCCACACCTGGGCATAACTGTCATTGAGTAAGCAGACTAATGTTGATAATATGTTACTAGGGACCCCCATCCTCTCCAAAACTGACCAGAGTTTTGTTCGTGGGACTAGCTCAAATGCAGGTTTTAGGTTCACAAACTCTACACCACCCTATTATACTCTGCAACACATCACTCCACTCTACAACACTCTTCTCTACACTATGACATTCTACACTTGTCCACTATACAACACTCTACTCCACTGCTACACTCTACTCCACTCTACGACACTCTACTCCACTCTATGCCACTATACAAAACTATACTCCAGTCTACAACACTCTATACAACTCCAGCTAGGCCACTCCACACCACTTTACTTCACTGTACTCAATGAGACACTATTGCACTCTACTCCATTGTACTTCACTACTCCACTCTACGCCACTATATGTCACTCCACTCAACGACACTCTATGCCACTTTACTCTACCACAATGTATGACACTCTACTCCACTGTAGCCACTCCACTCTACAGCACTCTCCTCCAATGTATGCCACTCCACTCTACTCCACACTACCACACTATACAACACTCCACTCTACAGCACCACACTTTGTCACACCACTCTGACAGTCCACTGTATGACACTCTCCTGCACTCTACTCAACACTACTCTACTCTACACCACTCTATGCCACTTCACTTTATGCCCCTACACCGTATACCATGCCACTCTATAACACGCCACTCTGCTCTACTATATGGCAGACCACTCTACACAGCTCCACTCTACTCTGACACACCAATGCACTCTACTCCACTTCTCTCTTCTCTACAACACACCCCACCACTCAATCTACTCCACTCTGTCACTCCACTCTATGCCACCTCACTGTACACTATTCCACTCTACGCCACTCCACTCTAGTCCACACTACCACACTGTACGACACTTCATTCTACAGCACTCTACAACAGTCCACTGTATGACACTCTCCTCCGGTCTACTCTACGCCACTACACTGTACGACACGCAGCTCTATGGCGCAACACTCCACTCTAATGTATGACATGCCACTCCACTCTTCTCTACGGCATGCCGCTCTACGCCACTCCACTCTAAACCTCTATGTTACACGCCACTCTACGCCACTCCACTGTTCACCACTCCACTGTACGCTATTCCACTCTATGCCACTCTACTCTACCCCATTCCACTCTATGCCACACCAATGTATGCCACTCCACTCTATAACACTCTACTCCACTGCATACCACTCCACTCTACAACGCCCCACTCTAGGACACTCCATTGTACGATAGTCCACTGTATAACACTCTCCTCCAATCTACTCTATGCCACAGTGGCACCAGAGATGAAGGAGGTGAAAATCTCCCTGCAGTGTAGTCCAAGTCCAACATAAATGTGTTTTTTTTAGCCATTTGCCTATTCACATAAGATATAGAATGATAATAATCGACTAAAGACTTCAGGAGCCCACTTCCTCTCTATTAGTTGGGCGGTCACACTTGAGCGGCCAGATTGTAACTCCTAAAAATAATATTATAGCCATTGTACGATGTTGTGCAGTATGTGTAACAGTAATGTGGAACTATTTTTCAAAACCACTGCTGATTTTTATGAGTTTAATTGATAAATTAGGATAAAAATTTTTTTTTAAACGGTTGCAGCTTTGAAAATGTTTATTTTTCACTGCAAAATATGCAATGCTTTTAAGCTTGTGTGCTGTGGGAATGTAAGAGTTTGATAAGTGAGTGCAGTTCATAGATATCTACAGACACAGGTGTCAGGAGGTCAAAGCAGCTCGGCTGGAGCTGGGAGTGTCAAGGTTAGGCCCTTTGTCATTCAGTGCTTATTCGCTGTAATGACAATGGAAGCCCTCACCTGCATATCGACAGGAGGGGGAAGGGACTGTCTCAGAGGATGGGAGTGGGAATAGCGCTTTTTTTTCTCTTTGAAAGTGTAATGTCTTGGGTATGGAGTAACAGGAAAGGGGGCTCCTAATCTTAAGCTAGGGCGAAGGTGCATTTCAGCACATTGAAAGATTTATGTGGAAATTGCTTTTAAAGATGTCTGTAAACCATTTTTGAGGAGAATAATTAAGAGCGCATCTCTAGCAAAACAAAAGATGTCATTTTAAATCTGAAAATATTTTATACAATCTCAACTCTCATTACGTCGAAAGGGTATGTCTGAAAAACACACACGTTGAACAGTTTTGGATGTGCTTGTGCTTTTAATATTATTGAGCCACATTACATGTAATTGTTTGCCTATCATCCCATCATTTGGTCAAGTCGGTTTCTGTTTAGAAATATCGATTTACATGGGGTCTATAACTTGGGCTATTAAGTCACATACAAATATGTGCAATATCCTTAGCCCACGAACTAATACTGCACAACTTGCGCAATATATATAGCCCGTAAGCATATTCGTACCTTTTTCTCAGTGTGAAATTCTGACAGCTATTGCCTCATTTTCAGGGCCTCTGTAGTTTTCATTCATTCTCAAACATGTGTTTGCGCTTGAATCAGCATTATAAATTGAATGTACAGTTTGCACTGGCTATTGACTTCTCTGTACATATTTCACTGGCTTAAACATGGTGAAAGTGTTACAGCTCAGAATGAGAGAAACGTGTTATTTACCATGCTAGTCTCTTTTCCAACCCGCGGATCTCGCAATAGGGAGGTAATACTGCACTGTGAACCCAGTGTAGTCTTTATTTGCCCGGATATTATTCGCTACCAGATTTACTGCAGGCCTCAAAATGAAGAAATAGTGGAGAGGTGTGGTGCAGCGGCCAGGGCAGCTGACTTCGGAGCAGAGGGCTCACGGTTCGATCCCCGGCTCCGGCGGCAGCTCAGCTCAGCACCATGTGACTCTGGGCAATAGCTCACTTAATTTCCACAACGGCCCCCAGCGCCTTGAGACCCGTAAGGGTGAGTAGTTCGCGCTTTACAAATACGGATTTTAGATTTAGAAGGCCTAATGGACATAGTAAAAGAAGCATTGACAAAGCCAATATGATCAGAGTTACTTTTACAGAAATGATTGTGCTTAATTGGCAAGTTAAGTTTGTGCATGAGTGTGAAGCTACTACAAAGTACTGCGGGGTGCATACTCTTGTTGCAGTTCTAACAGGGGGTGGATGATGCGGGTGCACAGACTCAAAAGAAAGAGTAGGCTTGGAGCATAAGTTCTAAGAATTGCTCATGACCTTCTGTAGCCGGCTGACTGTTCTTTGTAAAGTAACCACAAAAGATACAAGTTAAGCACAGACAAAGCCGATAGTTTTGACTTTTCTAAAGGAACGTCTATTGAGTTGCTCATACTATGGGGCATGTAAGCGAGGAAAACATGCATGCTGGGTCATTAATATATTGGCACAGTTACTTAGGCTTGTAACCAACAGTCTATAGAGATTCCTTATACATTCGGTAAGCAAAGGTTACCTAAAAATTTGCTTACAAGCTGTACAGAGACCCACAATGTGTGCAGTCCATCAGCACAGGCCACAGACCCCACGGTGAGTACGGACCACTGAAAATGACAACTGTGAGACCCCTGATATATACACCTCAACTGCAAAGTCACGAAGAAAGAGAGGCACCCACAGCAATGTATAATTTGTAGTAGTGCTTCTTTACACACTGGTGGTATATAAAAAGGCAATATTACCTATAGAAGTGGCAGTATTATGGTTCCTATATTATGAGCTTATATTACAGAGAAATATAAACATTCCTATTGTGTGTCTGTTTCCTTTAAAAGGGCTGTCAAATTGCCAACTGTTTTTACTGATCATATATGACTTTCTCTAAAATATCAAAAGAGGGGGCAACATAATTTCGGAGTAAGAGAAGCAAGGGGCACATGGTGTTATTAAGAGCTCAGTTTGTTGCCTGTCTTGTATTTGAGGACACTATGCAGAGTTGAAAGGGTCTTATTTCTAGTATGGCTGATATGACAGATGCAGCGCAGCAGATGGGTGTGAAGAGCTCAATGCAACCTACTTCCAGGACTCAGAAGGCTAAGGATCAAAGTGCAAACTGGTTAGGAAAGAGCACTGGGGCAAATCTATTGTTATTGCAGCAGGCACAGTGGCACCAGGGCTGAAGGAGGTAAAGAGCTGAGTGAAGCCTGCTCGATGACCATGCACGGAGCATAAGCAGGGCCACTGGAATTATGTGGCAGGGTTGAGTAAATTATGTGGCAAGAAAAGACAACTTATGCGGCAATATGTGTCACATTTTCGGATATTACTTCATTATTTTGTCATTCTTAAACTTGTTAAGACTGTCTGGGCAAGTGTCAAGAGAATTTTTAGGGTTCAGGGTGGGTATGGATTTTTGGGTGGTAAGGGAATTTTAAGGTTTTGGGTGGGTGTGGGTATTTGTGGGGCAAGGGAAATTTTATGGTTTAGGGTGGGAATGGGTTTTTGGGTGGCAAGGAATTTTTAGGGTTTAGCATTTGTATGGGTTTTTGGGTTTCAGGAGAATTTTTAGGGTTTCGGTGGGTATGGGTTTTGAGTGGTAACAAATTTTTTAGGGTTTAGGGTGGGTATGGGTTTTTAGGTGGCAGGGGACCTCTTAGGGATTTGGGTGGGTATGGGTTTTTGGATGGCAACTGAATTTTTTTTAGATTTAGTGTGGGTATGGGTATTTGGGTGGAAAGGGATTTTTTAGGGTTTAGGGTGGGCCTGGGTTTTGGGTGGCAAGGGAACCTTTAGTGTTTATGGTAGGTATGGGTTTTTGGGTGGTAATGAATCTTTTAAGGTTTAGTGTTTGTATGTGTTTTTTGTGGCAGGGGATCTTTTAGGGTTTATGGGAGTATGGGTTTTTGTGTGGCAAGGGATGTTTTAGGGTCAAGGGTTGGTATAGGTTTTTGGGTGGTAAGTGGATTTTTAGGGGTTAGGGTAGGTGTATGTTTTTGAGTGGTAAGGGATTTTTTTAGAGTTTAGGGTTTTATGGGTGGCAAGGGAATTTTTAGCGTTTAGAGTGGGTGTAGGATTTTTGGTGGCAAGGGATTTTGTAGGGTTTACTGTGTGTATGGGTTTTTGGGTGGCAAGGGATTTTTTAGGTTTTAGGTTGGGTATGGGGTTTTAGGTGATATGGGCATTTTTAGGCTTTAGGGTGCGTATGGGTTTTTGGGTGGTAGGGGATTTTTTAACGTTTAGGGTGGGTATGGGCTTAGGGTGGCAAGGGAACCTTTAGGGTTTAGGGTGGGTATTGGTATTTGGGAGTTAACTCATTTTTTAGGGTTTAGCATTTGTACGTGTTTATGGGTGGCAAAGGATTTTTAGGGTTTAGGGTGGGTAAGGTATTTTGGGTGGGAATGGGTTTTGGGTGGCAATGGCATTTTTGAATTTAGGATGGGTATGGGTATTTGGGTGGTGAGGGATTTTTAGGGTTTAGCATTTGTATTGGTTTTTGGGTGGCAAGGGATTTTTAGGGTTTAGGGTGTGTATGTGTTTTTGGGTGGCATTGTATTTTTAGGGTTTAGGGTGGGTATAGGTTTTTGGGTGGCAAGGAATATTTAGAGCTTGGGGTGGGTATTTGGGTGGTAAGGGATGTTTTAGGGTAGGTATGAGTTTTTGGGTGGCAAGGGCATTTTTAGGGTTTAGGGTGGGTATAGGTTTTTGGGTGGTAAGGGCTTTTTAGGGTTTAGGACGGGTGTGGGTTTTTGGATGGCAAGGAAATTTTTAAGGTTTATGGTGGGTGTGGATTTTTGGGGGCAAGGGAAGTTTTATGGTTTTGGGTGGGTATGGGTTTTTGGGCGATATGGGAATTTTTAGGGATTAGGGTGGGTGCGTGTTTTTGGGTGGTAAGGTATTTTTTTGGGTTGAGGTTGGGTATGGGTTTTTTGGGTGGCAAGGGATTTTTAAGGTTCTGGTGAGTATGGGTTTTTGGGTAGTAAGGGATTTTTGTTTTAGGGTGGCAAGGAATTTTTAGGGTTTCGGATGGGTATCATTTTTTAAGTGGCATGGGAATTTTTAGTGTTTTGGGTGGGTATGGGTCTTTGGGTGGCAAGGGGTTTGTTAGGGTTTAGGGTGGCAATGGAACTTTTAGGGTTTAGGGTGGGTATGGGTTTTTGATTAGCATGGGAATTTTTAGGGTTTAGGGCGGGTATGGGTTTTTGGCTGGAAAGGGAATTTTTATGGTTTAGGGTGGGTGTTGATTTTTTGGGGGGCAAGGGAAATTTTATGGTTTTGGGTAAGTATCGGTTTTAGATGATAAGGGAATTTTCAGGGTTTAGGGTCGGTGTGTGTTTTTGAGTAGTAAGGTATTTTTCGGGTTTAAGTTGGGTATGGGTTTTTGGGTGGAAATTGAGTTTTTCAGGTTTTTGGTGGTTATGGGTTTTTGGGTGAAAAGGTATTTTTTAGGGTAAAGGGTGGGTATGGGTTTTTGGGTGGCATGTGAATTTTTAGTGTTTAGCATGGGTATTGGTTTTTGGGTGGCAAGGAATTTCTTTAAGTTTAGGGTGGGTATGGGTTTTAGGTGGTAAGGGATTTGTTTGGGGTTAGGGCGGCAAAGGAATTTTTAAGGTTTAGCGTGGGTATGGGTTTTTGAGTGGCAAGGGACTTTTAGGGTTTAGGGTGGGTATTGTTTTTTGATTGGCAAGGGAATTTTTAGGAGTTAGGGTGGGTATGGGTTATTGGATGGCAACGGAATTTTTAGTGTTCTATATCTTTTGCGCCGGTTGACGAATCTTCACAAAATGTTCCAAAAAAGTGTGCCGGTGATTCTAGTTGGCTCCTGAGCAAACGAGACACTCGGACGTAGCTGCGTTCCATGGAAGCGCTAGATTGCCCACGAGAGGGCAGTATTAGAACATTTTTTAAAAAGCTTTTGATGACTTCGAGTGAATCTAGAGAATAACACAGTCGACCGCTGGAGGCTCCTGGTTAAACACCCTTTAGAAGTTTTTGTTGGTGGCCCACAAGCATGTGTTAGAGAGTGTTTTTGGAATTGTGTTCAAGAAAATAAAATAAAGCATCAAGTGGCATTATTGAATGCCACGCTATTGTACATACAAGCTCTTTTTCCATGTCCTGAGGAGAACCCCAAAATTTTCAGTGGGTTCGAAACGCGTAGGCCGTTTGTGATTTTGTGTCCAAACAAGTTTTGTAATATAAAGTTTTGAGTATCAGGTTATTGAAACACAGGTTAAACTAATGATTAAGTTTCTGCATTATAACCTGAATACATAACTGTTTGGCCTCTAGTTGCCCTGGGTCTGTGTCACATTTCATATTCCAACTGTGGTGTATTTTTTCTAGACCTTTCCTTTGGGTTCTTTGTTTTCTTTTCTTTTCTTTACTTAAGTTCTTGTTGGAATTTGAGCTTGCTCAAGTTAGGCATCATGTTTTATAAATAGATGTAATGTTTTGTTTTTCATGTGAATAATTTGTAATTATATGTTTGTCTTTTATGATGTGGTCCACAACATGGTTTGTAATGTTCATGAAAAAATAATAACATGAATTAAGATTTCATTTTTGAAAATCATTTAACATATTTAAAATAAAAATAAAAGATTTATTCTTTAATTTAGTTATTCCATCACTATGAATGTCACGTGTGATTGTTGAAAGAGCACTAGAAAAATAGTTATCAGTACTGGCAAGTGTTGTGTTGTTTTGATTATTGATTGGTCCAGCCTTACTGATTAGGGGCCAAAGCCCTTTATTGTTATTTATTGGTGATTCTAGTTGGGCATGGTAAGTTTCGGGGGCATAGAAAAAGGCAGAGGTCAAAAATAGTGCATTTCCCATGTTAATTACCTAGAGTCTTTACACACTCCTGCAGTCCAAACCGCCGGACAGAATTATAAAAAAGAATCAGGAGAAAAGTAGATTCTGTTCTGGAGATCATGCCTGTTATTATTTGGTGTAAATTGTTCAGTAGTTATTGAGATATTATAGGAAACCAAATTTGCATATCTGGGCATATGTGGTACTTTTGTAGTGCCTTTGTATTTATGTTTAAAACTCATAAACTTTTAGAAAACACTAACAATCACTGGATGATGTCATCAGTGATGTCATTTAAGATGTCATCAGTGGTGTCATGAGTAATGTCATTGACCATGTCATAAGTGATCTAATATGTGAGATCATAAGCAGTGCATTGTGGGGGCATAAATTATAGTTAGCTCAGGTAATTATACCTGCTGAATTTCACTGGTTTTGTACGAGTAACAAACGTTCCTGTAACCTTTGGCTTTTGTAGGGAATTTTTAAGGGTTTTTTAATTCTGTTTCCTAAGTATAATGACCCGGTAACCTTTGTTTTTTTCAGTGAATTTCTATGGGTTTTTTACCGTTAAGTAAGATGCCCATCACAATGTACAGTGGGGGTTAAACACAAGGTCTGGCCTGGCATTGTGCTGCCCCCACCCAAGCTTGCTGCTCCTGCCCACCCCCTCCTTGCTATCCATTGTCCAAGTCCATGACCCTGCTCCCTCATTACAGCCATTTGTGGCTATTGTTCTGCCACTGCCCTTCCTGCCCCATCACCCTCCTCCCTACCCTCTTTGTCTGAGTCTGTGCACGAGCCCCCTCGCTCCTGCCCTGCATGGTCTGATGTGCTGCCACTGCTCTCCATCAAGCTTGATGTCCCTGCCCACTCCTCCTGCCCTCTGTTGCCAAATTCTATGCCTCATCATTGCCCTCCTGCTTAGCCTCTGTGCTTAGCTTCCTGCCCCTACTCTCTTTCCACTTTCTGTCTGATGTCTGTGTGCATGCCCCTGCTCCCCTGTCTGCTCACCATATTCCATGGACCTGCCACACTCCTATCTACTCTAAGTATTCTGTTGAGCTGCCACTGCCCCTTTCACCTGCCTGGCATCGTCAGATGGCTGCCGCCTGTCCCTGCTACCTCCAACCTGCCTGTCAAGTTCCATGCCCCATCCCTCTCTCCTGTCCTCCAAGATCCATTTTGCTGCTACTCCCTTCTGCCTCCATGCTCTGTTTTGCTGCAACTGTTCCTCCTGCCTCCCCTGCGTGGTCTGTTGTGAAGCCCTTCCCCTGCCCTCTTTTGTGTGTGTCCAGCCCATACCCCTGCCTTTGGTCCTCCATGGTCCTTTGTGCATGCCCCTGTCCCCTCCCTCTTGCCCACCATGGCCGTTGTGCTGCCATTAACCCTCCTGCTTGCCATGCATAGTCTTCTGTGCTGCCACATCCCCTCCCACCTGCCCTGTGCAGTCAGTTTGCTGTCCCTGACCGCCCCCCACCTTTCCTCCAACGTCTGTGTGTATAGCATTATAGTCTCACTGTTGTCCTCCATGGTGTGTTGTGCTTCCGGTGCCCATCCCTTCTGCCCTCCATTGTCAGATTGCTGCTCCTGCCTCCTTGCCCCTGACTCCGTTTTCCATGTTCAGACCTCTATCCCCTCCTTCCTGCCTTATCTGGTCCTTTGTCATGCCCCTGCCCCCTCCCTCCTGCCCTTCATGGTCCATTAGGCTGCAACTGTCCCTCCTGTCTGTCCAGAATGGTCAGCTTGCTGCCGTTGCATCTTTCCTCTCTGAGTGTTAAAAATATATAGTAAGATAGTATAAATTGTAAATTAGTAAACATTATGTACTACTAATGAGTGATGCTATTTGTAACACATTATGTGAGTGTCTGTGTGTATCCATGAGTGAGTTGCTGTTGAGTGGCTCTATGGGTGTGTGAGTGGTTGTATGGGAGAGTGAGTGGTTGTACTGGTGTGTGAGTGGGTATGTGAGTTGCTGTTTGGGTGAGTGAATGACTGTGTATGTGGCTCTGTCAGTGGTGTATGAGTGGGTGAATGGGTATGTGAGAGGCTATATAGGTGAGTGATGCAGTGTGTGAGTGGCTGTATGGGTGAGTGAGTAAGTGCAAGTGGCTGTATGGGTGAGTGTGTGCTTGTGTTAGTGACTGTATAGGTGAGTAAGTACCTGTGCTAGTATATGTATGAGTAAGTGAATGGGTGTGTGAGTAACTGTATGGGTGAGTGAGTTGCTGTGTGAGTGACTGTATGGGTGAGTGAATAGGTGTGTGAGCAGCTGTATGGGTGACTGGCTCAGTGTGTGAGTTATGTTATGTTATATAATTTGTAAAGCGCATGGCTGTCCCGGCAAAGGGATGTCCCAACGCCTGTATGTGTGGCTGTATGGGTGATTGAGTGGGTGCATGAGTTGCTGTATGGGTGAGATAGTGGTTGTGTGAGTGGGTGTATGGGTGAGTGGATGTGTGAGTGGCTCTGTGGATCAGTGAGTGGATGTGTGAGTGCTTGTATGGGTCTGTGAATGGGTATGTGAGTGGTTTTGTGGGAGTGGGTGTATGAGGCTTTCTATGGGGGTGTGCGTGGGTGTGTGAGTGTTTCTGTGGATGATGTCATCAGTAATATATATATATATATATATATATGTAAAAACTTGAGATAACTATAACTGGTGAATTTCAGTGGTTTAGTTAGTTTGAAATGGTATGTTTTACATGACATTTTCACCTAACTATAACATCCCTTTAACCTTTGTTTTTTTCAGTGGTCATGTGATCAAGGCTCCTCGGAGCCGAAACGTTATGGCGGCACAGCAATAAAATATTGAAGAATCGACTAACCTGGGTCCGTGTCCGTAAATTCAGCGAATGCTTGGAGAACGCGGAGCAAAGTCATATATATATATATATGTATATGTATATATATATATATATTATCTACTGGCGGTCGCCAGTAGATAGTTATAGTTACAACCTATTATCCATAGGAAATCCGCTACATTCTATTTGAAATAACTCTCTTGCCGGTTGACGTATCTTCGCAAAATTTTCAAACTTTGTGGGGCGCTCCGGTCCGCTCCTACCCTAAAAGTCTCGGGGGATTCGTCAAGCGGGGGCCGAGAAAAAGGGGGGTCCCAAAACGCGTTTTCCCCATGCAATTTTCCATAGGAAACTTTAGACACGGCTACAGCCCGAACTGCTGAACGGAATTACACCAAATTTGGCAAAGAGGTAGTTCTTGGTTCAGAAAGAACCCTTTTTGTTAAATGGTGTAAATCCGTTCAGTAGTTGCTGAGAAAATCAAAAGTAAAAGTACATATATATCTATGGCCGCGTCGGATTCGCGCACCCTCCCGATCACGAGCTGCATGCTAATTGGCTGTCAACACTCCAAATCAGGAAGTGTTGGCAGCCATTTTGTCCCTCGGTAGAACTGAGGGACAGAAACAAGTGCGCAAAACGCACAAAGGGGGCAGGGTAGAAACACCCTGACCCCCTAGGTCTGCTCAGGGGGTCCCACAAGGACCCCCTGGGCAAAAAAAATATATATTTTTTTTTTTTAAATCGGCAGGATGCGCTCAGGGAGCGCGGATCCTGCCGATAAAATCGAGCGCGGTCTCCCGCGCTCGATGTTAATTGGCCCCGGGTGGCCCAAGTCCCGGGGGCATGGTGGGGGGTTTTAATTTATGTAGGGGGGCCTCTAAGGCCCCCAAGCCCCGAGGACCACCACCCCCGGGCTTTATTTCAAAATGATGGCGGGAGGGCTCTGAGCTCTCCCGCAGCCCCGGGACCGCCACCTCCCGGGGCTTCTTTTTTTTTTATAAAAACCTGTGTGGGGGCTCCAGCCCCCACATGCCCCGGGGACCGCCACCTCCCCGGGCACTAAACATTTAAATATGGGGGTCCGTTACGGACCTCCAAGCCCCGGGGACCACCACCTCCCGGGGCTGTGCACTGAATGGGAGGGTGCCGCGCGGCCCCCTCCTGGAGCCCTTGATGGCCCTGAGGACCACCACCCCCCAGGGCCGGCTCCTGCAGTGTCCCGGGGTGCCTACCCCGGGACACTGCTGCTTGCTATGACAGGACGGGAGCCTCGAGGCTCCCGTCCTGTCATAGCAAACTTGGTTTGCATTTTGAAAGAGAGAGCAGGAAACCTGCTCTCTCTTTCAAAATGCAAACCAATTGCTTTCCACATGGGGAGCAGCATGTTAGCTGCTCCCCATGTGGAAAAGCAATGCCGGCTTCCGCAGGAGGCGGGGAGCCGGCTGGGACTGTGGGGGATTGGGGACCCCCACAGTCTCCAACGTGAGGCCAGGCCCCGGGGGATGGGGTCCCCGGGGCCATAAGTGGCCCGGGAGGGGGGCCACGCAGCCCCCCTCCCCAAAGTTCAAAACATTTTTTTACAAAAAATAAGGGAAAGGCCGGCCCCGGGGGATGGGGTCCCCGGGGCCTTAAATGGCCTGAGGAGGGGGCCACGCAGCCCCCTCCAAAGAAAAAAATAAAAATCGAGGCCATGCCCCGGGGATGGGGTCCCCGGGGCCAATACAGGCCCAGGGAAGGGGGGCCACGCGGCCTCGTCTCCCGTTTTTTTAAAAAAATTAAAAAAAAAAAAATGCTCAGGCCCCGGGGGATGGGGTCCCCGGGCCAAAAGTGGGCAAGGGAAGGGGGCCACGCAGCCCCCTCCCATAAAAAAAAAAAAACGGAAAAAAACGACCGGCATCGTGCCGGAGGCCCCGCCCCTCCCTGCAGTACTCTGCAAACGCGCCCTGGCGCGTTTGCAGAGGGGAACGATTCCCCTTGAATACTGGGGGTCCCTGGGGCCAACTAGCCCACCAGGAACCTCCAGTATGCGCCAGGGGGCTGCCTTGCAGAGACGTGTACATAGGCCACGCCCCTTTTACACCTCTCTGCAACGCAGCTCTGTGGCGCTTTTTGGAGGTATATGGTGGGCTAGTTGGACTCCAGGGACCCTCAGGATTCAAGGGGACTTAATCCCCCAACTTAAAACGCGCCACAGGGCGCGTTTGCACAGTGGTGAAGGGAGGGCGGGGCTTCATGTGACATGTGTGCAAACAGGCCCCGTGGCGCGTTTTAAGATGGGGATTAAATCCCCTTCAATCCTGAGGGTCCCTGGGGCCAACTAGCCCAACAGGTACATCCAGAAAGCGCCACAGAGCTGCGTTGCAGAGAGGTGTAAAAGGGGTGTGGCCTCTCTACACGTCTCTGCAACGCAGCCCCTGGCGCATACTGGAGGTTCATGGTGGGCTAGTTGGCCCCTAGGGAACCTCATGATTCAAGGGGACTTAATACCCCAACTTAAAACGCGCCACGGGGCGCGTTTGCACAGATGTCACCTCAGGCCCCGCCCCTCCCTTCACCATTGTGCAAATATTCCTCTAAAATCTGCCTTACTACGAATTCCGATTTACTCACCTGTTATCAGGAGAGACCTCAGTGCTGCATCTTTCAGCCCAGTACTGGTCCTGAAAAGTAATTTTAACCGTACTTACCGGTAACTTGAATTTCCTTCATAGGCTAACATTGACTGGTTTCACTTGGAAATTCTTCTAAGTGTGGAGTTTTGGAACTTTAAAATATTCCTCTAAAATCAGCCGAAATACGAATTCCGATTTACTCACCTGTTATCAGGAGAGACCTCAGTGCTGTATCTTTCAGCCCAGTACTGGTCCTGAAAAGTAATTTTAACCGTACTTACCAGTAACTTGAATTTCCTTCCATAGGCTAACATTGACTGGTTTCACTTGGAAATTCTTCTAAGTGTGGAGTTTTGGAACTTTAAAATATTCCTCTAAAATCAGCCGAAATACGAATTCCGATTTACTCACCTGTTATCAGGAGAGACCTCAGTGCTGCATCTTTCAGCCCAGTACTGATCCTCAAAAGTAATTTTAACCGTACTTACCAGTAACTTGAATTTCCTTCCATAGGATATCATTGCCTGCTTTTTGCTGAAAAAGTTTCTAAGTGTTGATTTTTGAAACATACAAATATTCCTCTAAAATCAGCCGAAATCCGAATTCTGATTTACTCACCTGTTATCAGGAGAGACCTCAGTGCTGCATCTTTAAGCCCAGTACTGGTCCTGAAAAGTAATTTTAACCGTACTTACCGGTAACTTGAATTTCCTTCATAGGCTAACATTGACTGGTTTCACTTGGAAATTCTTCTAAGTGTGGAGTTTTGGAACTTTAAAATATTCCTCTAAAACCAGCCGAAATACGAATTCCGATTTACTCACCTGTTATCAGGAGAGACCTCAGTGCTGTATCTTTCAGCCCAGTACTGGTCCTGAAAAGTAATTTTAACCGTACTTACCAGTAACTTGAATTTCCTTCCATAGGCTAACATTGACTGGTTTCACTTGGAAATTCTTCTAAGTGTGGAGTTTTGGAACTTTAAAATATTCCTCTAAAATCAGCCGAAATACTGAATTCCGATTTACTCACCTGTTATCAGGAGAGACCTCAGTGCTGCATCTTTCAGCCCAGTACTGATCCTCAAAAGTAATTTTAACCGTACTTACCAGTAACTTGAATTTCCTTCCATAGGATATCATTGCCTGCTTTTTGCTGAAAAAGTTTCTAAGTGTTGATTTTTGAAACATACAAATATTCCTCTAAAATCAGCCGAAATCCGAATTCTGATTTACTCACCTGTTATCAGGAGAGACCTCAGTGCTGCATCTTTCAGCCCAGTACTGGTCCTGAAAAGTAATTTTAACCGTACTTACCGGTAACTTGAATTTCCTTCATAGGCTAACATTGACTGGTTTCACTTGGAAATTCTTCTAAGTGTGGAGTTTTGGAACTTTAAAATATTCCTCTAAAACCAGCCGAAATACGAATTCCGATTTACTCACCTGTTATCAGGAGAGACCTCAGTGCTGTATCTTTCAGCCCAGTACTGGTCCTGAAAAGTAATTTTAACCGTACTTACCAGTAACTTGAATTTCCTTCCATAGGTTAACATTGACTGGTTTCACTTGGAAATTCTTCTAAGTGTGGAGTTTTGGAACTTTAAAATATTCCTCTAAAATCAGCCGAAATACGAATTCCGATTTACTCACCTGTTATCAGGAGAGACCTCAGTGCTGCATCTTTCAGCCCAGTACTGATCCTCAAAAGTAATTTTAACCGTACTTACCAGTAACTTGAATTTCCTTCCATAGGATATCATTGCCTGCTTTTTGCTGAAAAAGTTTCGAAGTGTTGATTTTTGAAACATACAAATATTCCTCTAAAATCAGCCGAAATCCGAATTCTGATTTACTCACCTGTTATCAGGAGAGACCTCAGTGCTGCATCTTTAAGCCCAGTACTGGTCCTGAAAAGTAATTTTAACCGTACTTACCGGTAACTTGAATTTCCTTCATAGGCTAACATTGACTGGTTTCACTTGGAAATTCTTCTAAGTGTGGAGTTTTGGAACTTTAAAATATTCCTCTAAAACCAGCCAAAATACGAATTCCGATTTACTCACCTGTTATCAGGAGAGACCTCAGTGCTGTATCTTTCAGCCCAGTACTGGTCCTGAAAAGTAATTTTAACCGTACTTACCAGTAACTTGAATTTCCTTCCATAGGTTAACATTGACTGGTTTCACTTGGAAATTCTTCTAAGTGTGGAGTTTTGGAACTTTAAAATATTCCTCTAAAATCAGCCGAAATACGAATTCCGATTTACTCACCTGTTATCAGGAGAGACCTCAGTGCTGCATCTTTCAGCCCAGTACTGATCCTCAAAAGTAATTTTAACCGTACTTACCAGTAACTTGAATTTCCTTCCATAGGATATCATTGCCTGCTTTTTGCTGAAAAAGTTTCTAAGTGTTGATTTTTGAAACATACAAATATTCCTCTAAAATCAGCCGAAATCCGAATTCTGATTTACTCACCTGTTATCAGGAGAGACCTCAGTGCTGCATCTTTCAGCCCAGTACTGGTCCTGAAAAGTAATTTTAACCGTACTTACCAGTAACTTGAATTTCCTTCCATAGGCTAACATTGACTGGTTTCACTTGGAAATTCTTCTAAGTGTGGAGTTTTGGAACTTTAAAATATTCCTCTAAAATCAGCCGAAATACGAATTCCGATTTACTCACCTGTTATCAGGAGAGACCTCAGTGCTGCATCTTTCAGCCCAGTACTGATCCTCAAAAGTAATTTTAACCGTACTTACCAGTAACTTGAATTTCCTTCCATAGGATATCATTGCCTGCTTTTTGCTGAAAAAGTTTCTAAGTGTTGATTTTTGAAACATACAAATATTCCTCTAAAATCAGCCGAAATCCGAATTCTGATTTACTCACCTGTTATCAGGAGAGACCTCAGTGCTGCATCTTTCAGCCCAGTACTGATCCTCAAAAGTAATTTTAACCGTACTTACCAGTAACTTGAATTTCCTTCCATAGGATATCATTGCCTGCTTTTTGCTGAAAAAGTTTCGAAGTGTTGATTTTTGAAACATACAAATATTCCTCTAAAATCAGCCGAAATCCGAATTCTGATTTACTCACCTGTTATCAGGAGAGACCTCAGTGCTGCATCTTTAAGCCCAGTACTGGTCCTGAAAAGTAATTTTAACCGTACTTACCGGTAACTTGAATTTCCTTCATAGGCTAACATTGACTGGTTTCACTTGGAAATTCTTCTAAGTGTGGAGTTTTGGAACTTTAAAATATTCCTCTAAAACCAGCCGAAATACGAATTCCGATTTACTCACCTGTTATCAGGAGAGACCTCAGTGCTGTATCTTTCAGCCCAGTACTGGTCCTGAAAAGTAATTTTAACCGTACTTACCAGTAACTTGAATTTCCTTCCATAGGCTAACATTGACTGGTTTCACTTGGAAATTCTTCTAAGTGTGGAGTTTTGGAACTTTAAAATATTCCTCTAAAATCAGCCGAAATACGAATTCCGATTTACTCACCTGTTATCAGGAGAGACCTCAGTGCTGCATCTTTCAGCCCAGTACTGATCCTCAAAAGTAATTTTAACCGTACTTACCAGTAACTTGAATTTCCTTCCATAGGATATCATTGCCTGCTTTTTGCTGAAAAAGTTTCTAAGTGTTGATTTTGAAACATACAAATATTCCTCTAAAATCAGCCGAAATCCGAATTCTGATTTACTCACCTGTTATCAGCTAGAGACCTCAGTGCTGCATCTTTCAGCCCAGTACTGATCCTCAAAAGTAATTTTAACCGTACTTACCAGTAACTTGAATTTCCTTCCATAGGATATCATTGCCTGCTTTTTGCTGAAAAAGTTTCGAAGTGTTGATTTTTGAAACATACAAATATTCCTCTAAAATCAGCCGAAATCCGAATTCTGATTTACTCACCTGTTATCAGGAGAGACCTCAGTGCTGCATCTTTAAGCCCAGTACTGGTCCTGAAAAGTAATTTTAACCGTACTTACCGGTAACTTGAATTTCCTTCCATAGGCTAACATTGACTGGTTTCACTTGGAAATTCTTCTAAGTGTGGAGTTTTGGAACTTTAAAATATTCCTCTAAAATCAGCCGAAATACGAATTCCGATTTACTCACCTGTTATCAGGAGAGACCTCAGTGCTGCATCTTTCAGCCCAGTACTGATCCTCAAAAGTAATTTTAACCGTACTTACCAGTAACTTGAATTTCCTTCCATAGGATATCATTGCCTGCTTTTTGCTGAAAAAGTTTCTAAGTGTTGATTTTTGAAACATACAAATATTCCTCTAAAATCAGCCGAAATCCGAATTCTGATTTACTCACCTGTTATCAGGAGAGACCTCAGTGCTGTATCTTTCAGCCCAGTACTGATCCTCAAAAGTAATTTTAACCGTACTTACCAGTAACTTGAATTTCCTTCATAGGCTAACATTGACTGGTTTCACTTGGAAATTCTTCTAAGTGTGGAGTTTTGGAACTTTAAAATATTCCTCTAAAATCAGCCGAAATACGAATTCCGATTTACTCACCTGTTATCAGGAGAGACCTCAGTGCTGTATCTTTCAGCCCAGTACTGGTCCTGAAAAGTAATTTTAACCGTACTTACCAGTAACTTGAATTTCCTTCCATAGGCTAACATTGACTGGTTTCACTTGGAAATTCTTCTAAGTGTGGAGTTTTGGAACTTTAAAATATTCCTCTAAAATCAGCCGAAATACGAATTCCGATTTACTCACCTGTTATCAGGAGAGACCTCAGTGCTGCATCTTTCAGCCCAGTACTGATCCTCAAAAGTAATTTTAACCGTACTTACCAGTAACTTGAATTTCCTTCCATAGGATATCATTGCCTGCTTTTTGCTGAAAAGTTTCTAAGTGTTGATTTTTGAAACATACAAATATTCCTCTAAAATCAGCCGAAATCCGAATTCTGATTTACTCACCTGTTATCAGGAGAGACCTCAGTGCTGCATCTTTCAGCCCAGTACTGATCCTCAAAAGTAATTTTAACCGTACTTACCAGTAACTTGAATTTCCTTCCATAGGATATCATTGCCTGCTTTTTGCTGAAAAAGTTTCGAAGTGTTGATTTTTGAAACATACAAATATTCCTCTAAAATCAGCCGAAATCCGAATTCTGATTTACTCACCTGTTATCAGGAGAGACCTCAGTGCTGCATCTTTAAGCCCAGTACTGGTCCTGAAAAGTAATTTTAACCGTACTTACCGGTAACTTGAATTTCCTTCATAGGCTAACATTGACTGGTTTCACTTGGAAATTCTTCTAAGTGTGGAGTTTTGGAACTTTAAAATATTCCTCTAAAACCAGCCGAAATACGAATTCCGATTTACTCACCTGTTATCAGGAGAGACCTCAGTGCTGTATCTTTCAGCCCAGTACTGGTCCTGAAAAGTAATTTTAACCGTACTTACCAGTAACTTGAATTTCCTTCCATAGGCTAACATTGACTGGTTTCACTTGGAAATTCTTCTAAGTGTGGAGTTTTGGAACTTTAAAATATTCCTCTAAAATCAGCCGAAATACGAATTCCGATTTACTCACCTGTTATCAGGAGAGACCTCAGTGCTGCATCTTTCAGCCCAGTACTGATCCTCAAAAGTAATTTTAACCGTACTTACCAGTAACTTGAATTTCCTTCCATAGGATATCATTGCCTGCTTTTTGCTGAAAAAGTTTCTAAGTGTTGATTTTGAAACATACAAATATTCCTCTAAAATCAGCCGAAATCCGAATTCTGATTTACTCACCTGTTATCAGCTAGAGACCTCAGTGCTGCATCTTTCAGCCCAGTACTGGTCCTGAAAAGTAATTTTAACCGTACTTACCGGTAACTTGAATTTCCTTCATAGGCTAACATTGACTGGTTTCACTTGGAAATTCTTCTAAGTGTGGAGTTTTGGAACTTTAAAATATTCCTCTAAAACCAGCCGAAATACGAATTCCGATTTACTCACCTGTTATCAGGAGAGACCTCAGTGCTGTATCTTTCAGCCCAGTACTGGTCCTGAAAAGTAATTTTAACCATACTTACCAGTAACTTGAATTTCCTTCCATAGGTTAACATTGACTGGTTTCACTTGGAAATTCTTCTAAGTGTGGAGTTTTGGAACTTTAAAATATTCCTCTAAAATCAGCCGAAATACGAATTCCGATTTACTCACCTGTTATCAGGAGAGACCTCAGTGCTGTATCTTTCAGCCCAGTACTGGTCCTGAAAAGTAATTTTAACCGTACTTACCAGTAACTTGAATTTCCTTCCATAGGCTAACATTGACTGGTTTCACTTGGAAATTCTTCTAAGTGTGGAGTTTTGGAACTTTAAAATATTCCTCTAAAACCAGCCGAAATACGAATTCCGATTTACTCACCTGTTATCAGGAGAGACCTCAGTGCTGTATCTTTCAGCCCAGTACTGGTCCTGAAAAGTAATTTTAACCGTACTTACCAGTAACTTGAATTTCCTTCCATAGGTTAACATTGACTGGTTTCACTTGGAAATTCTTCTAAGTGTGGAGTTTTGGAACTTTAAAATATTCCTCTAAAATCAGCCGAAATACGAATTCCGATTTACTCACCTGTTATCAGGAGAGACCTCAGTGCTGCATCTTTCAGCCCAGTACTGATCCTCAAAAGTAATTTTAACCGTACTTACCAGTAACTTGAATTTCCTTCCATAGGATATCATTGCCTGCTTCTTGCTGAAAAAGTTTCTAAGTGTTGATTTTTGAAACATACAAATATTCCTCTAAAATCAGCCGAAATCCGAATTCTGATTTACTCACCTGTTATCAGGAGAGACCTCAGTGCTGCATCTTTCAGCCCAGTACTGGTCCTGAAAAGTAATTTTAACCGTACTCTACCGGTAACTTGAATTTCCTTCATAGGCTAACATTGACTGGTTTCACTTGGAAATTCTTCTAAGTGTGGAGTTTTGGAACTTTAAAATATTCCTCTAAAATCAGCCGAAATACGAACTCCGATTTACTCACCTGTTATCAGGAGAGACCTCAGTGCTGTATCTTTCAGCCCAGTACTGGTCCTGAAAAGTAATTTTAACCGTACTTACCAGTAACTTGAATTTCCTTCCATAGGCTAACATTGACTGGTTTCACTTGGAAATTCTTCTAAGTGTGGAGTTTTGGAACTTTAAAATATTCCTCTAAAATCAGCCGAAATACGAATTCCGATTTACTCACCTGTTATCAGGAGAGACCTCAGTGCTGCATCTTTCAGCCCAGTACTGATCCTCAAAAGTAATTTTAACCGTACTTACCAGTAACTTGAATTTCCTTCCATAGGATATCATTGCCTGCTTTTTGCTGAAAAGTTTCTAAGTGTTGATTTTTGAAACATACAAATATTCCTCTAAAATCAGCCGAAATCCAAATTCTGATTTACTCACCTGTTATCAGGAGAGACCTCAGTGCTGCATCTTTCAGCCCAGTACTGATCCTCAAAAGTAATTTTAACCGTACTTACCAGTAACTTGAATTTCCTTCCATAGGATATCATTGCCTGCTTTTTGCTGAAAAAGTTTCGAAGTGTTGATTTTTGAAACATACAAATATTCCTCTAAAATCAGCCGAAATCCGAATTCTGATTTACTCACCTGTTATCAGGAGAGACCTCAGTGCTGCATCTTTAAGCCCAGTACTGGTCCTGAAAAGTAATTTTAACCGTACTTACCGGTAACTTGAATTTCCTTCATAGGCTAACATTGACTGGTTTCACTTGGAAATTCTTCTAAGTGTGGAGTTTTGGAACTTTAAAATATTCCTCTAAAACCAGCCGAAATACGAATTCCGATTTACTCACCTGTTATCAGGAGAGACCTCAGTGCTGTATCTTTCAGCCCAGTACTGGTCCTGAAAAGTAATTTTAACCGTACTTACCAGTAACTTGAATTTCCTTCCATAGGCTAACATTGACTGGTTTCACTTGGAAATTCTTCTAAGTGTGGAGTTTTGGAACTTTAAAATATTCCTCTAAAATCAGCCGAAATACGAATTCCGATTTACTCACCTGTTATCAGGAGAGACCTCAGTGCTGCATCTTTCAGCCCAGTACTGATCCTCAAAAGTAATTTTAACCGTACTTACCAGTAACTTGAATTTCCTTCCATAGGATATCATTGCCTGCTTTTTGCTGAAAAAGTTTCTAAGTGTTGATTTTTGAAACATACAAATATTCCTCTAAAATCAGCCGAAATCCGAATTCTGATTTACTCACCTGTTATCAGGAGAGACCTCAGTGCTGCATCTTTCAGCCCAGTACTGATCCTCAAAAGTAATTTTAACCGTACTTACCAGTAACTTGAATTTCCTTCCATAGGATATCATTGCCTGCTTTTTACTTGAAAAGTCTTCTAAGTGTTGAGTTTTGAAACTATACAAATATTCCTCTAAAATCAGCCGAAATCCGAATTCTGATTTACTCACCTGTTATCAGGAGAGACCTCAGTGCTGCATCTTTCAGCCCAGTACTGGTCCTGAAAAGTAATTTTAACCGTACTTACCGGTAACTTGAATTTCCTTCATAGGCTAACATTGACTGGTTTCACTTGGAAATTCTTCTAAGTGTGGAGTTTTGGAACTTTAAAATATTCCTCTAAAATCAGCCGAAATACGAATTCCGATTTACTCACCTGTTATCAGGAGAGACCTCAGTGCTGTATCTTTCAGCCCAGTACTGGTCCTGAAAAGTAATTTTAACCGTACTTACCAGTAACTTGAATTTCCTTCCATAGGTTAACATTGACTGGTTTCACTTGGAAATTCTTCTAAGTGTGGAGTTTTGGAACTTTAAAATATTCCTCTAAAATCAGCCGAAATACGAATTCCGATTTACTCACCTGTTATCAGGAGAGACCTCAGTGCTGCATCTTTCAGCCCAGTACTGATCCTCAAAAGTAATTTTAACCGTACTTACCAGTAACTTGAATTTCCTTCCATAGGATATCATTGCCTGCTTTTTGCTGAAAAAGTTTCTAAGTGTTGATTTTTGAAACATACAAATATTCCTCTAAAATCAGCCGAAATCCGAATTCTGATTTACTCACCTGTTATCAGGAGAGACCTCAGTGCTGCATCTTTAAGCCCAGTACTGGTCCTGAAAAGTAATTTTAACCGTACTTACCGGTAACTTGAATTTCCTTCATAGGCTAACATTGACTGGTTTCACTTGGAAATTCTTCTAAGTGTGGAGTTTTGGAACTTTAAAATATTCCTCTAAAACCAGCCAAAATACGAATTCCGATTTACTCACCTGTTATCAGGAGAGACCTCAGTGCTGTATCTTTCAGCCCAGTACTGGTCCTGAAAAGTAATTTTAACCGTACTTACCAGTAACTTGAATTTCCTTCCATAGGTTAACATTGACTGGTTTCACTTGGAAATTCTTCTAAGTGTGGAGTTTTGGAACTTTAAAATATTCCTCTAAAATCAGCCGAAATACGAATTCCGATTTACTCACCTGTTATCAGGAGAGACCTCAGTGCTGCATCTTTCAGCCCAGTACTGATCCTCAAAAGTAATTTTAACCGTACTTACCAGTAACTTGAATTTCCTTCCATAGGATATCATTGCCTGCTTTTTGCTGAAAAGTTTCTAAGTGTTGATTTTTGAAACATACAAATATTCCTCTAAAATCAGCCGAAATCCGAATTCTGATTTACTCACCTGTTATCAGGAGAGACCTCAGTGCTGCATCTTTCAGCCCAGTACTGGTCCTGAAAAGTAATTTTAACCGTACTTACCAGTAACTTGAATTTCCTTCCATAGGCTAACATTGACTGGTTTCACTTGGAAATTCTTCTAAGTGTGGAGTTTTGGAACTTTAAAATATTCCTCTAAAATCAGCCGAAATACGAATTCCGATTTACTCACCTGTTATCAGGAGAGACCTCAGTGCTGCATCTTTCAGCCCAGTACTGATCCTCAAAAGTAATTTTAACCGTACTTACCAGTAACTTGAATTTCCTTCCATAGGATATCATTGCCTGCTTTTTGCTGAAAAAGTTTCTAAGTGTTGATTTTTGAAACATACAAATATTCCTCTAAAATCAGCCGAAATCCGAATTCTGATTTACTCACCTGTTATCAGGAGAGACCTCAGTGCTGCATCTTTCAGCCCAGTACTGATCCTCAAAAGTAATTTTAACCGTACTTACCAGTAACTTGAATTTCCTTCCATAGGATATCATTGCCTGCTTTTTGCTGAAAAAGTTTCTAAGTGTTGATTTTTGAAACATACAAATATTCCTCTAAAATCAGCCGAAATCCGAATTCTGATTTACTCACCTGTTATCAGGAGAGACCTCAGTGCTGCATCTTTAAGCCCAGTACTGGTCCTGAAAAGTAATTTTAACCGTACTTACCGGTAACTTGAATTTCCTTCATAGGCTAACATTGACTGGTTTCACTTGGAAATTCTTCTAAGTGTGGAGTTTTGGAACTTTAAAATATTCCTCTAAAACCAGCCGAAATACGAATTCCGATTTACTCACCTGTTATCAGGAGAGACCTCAGTGCTGTATCTTTCAGCCCAGTACTGGTCCTGAAAAGTAATTTTAACCGTACTTACCAGTAACTTGAATTTCCTTCCATAGGCTAACATTGACTGGTTTCACTTGGAAATTCTTCTAAGTGTGGAGTTTTGGAACTTTAAAATATTCCTCTAAAATCAGCCGAAATACGAATTCCGATTTACTCACCTGTTATCAGGAGAGACCTCAGTGCTGCATCTTTCAGCCCAGTACTGATCCTCAAAAGTAATTTTAACCGTACTTACCAGTAACTTGAATTTCCTTCCATAGGATATCATTGCCTGCTTTTGCTGAAAAGTTTCTAAGTGTTGATTTTGAAACATACAAATATTCCTCTAAAATCAGCCGAAATCCGAATTCTGATTTACTCACCTGTTATCAGCTAGAGACCTCAGTGCTGCATCTTTCAGCCCAGTACTGATCCTCAAAAGTAATTTTAACCGTACTTACCAGTAACTTGAATTTCCTTCCATAGGATATCATTGCCTGCTTTTTGCTGAAAAAGTTTCGAAGTGTTGATTTTTGAAACATACAAATATTCCTCTAAAATCAGCCGAAATCCGAATTCTGATTTACTCACCTGTTATCAGGAGAGACCTCAGTGCTGCATCTTTAAGCCCAGTACTGGTCCTGAAAAGTAATTTTAACCGTACTTACCGGTAACTTGAATTTCCTTCCATAGGCTAACATTGACTGGTTTCACTTGGAAATTCTTCTAAGTGTGGAGTTTTGGAACTTTAAAATATTCCTCTAAAATCAGCCGAAATACGAATTCCGATTTACTCACCTGTTATCAGGAGAGACCTCAGTGCTGCATCTTTCAGCCCAGTACTGATCCTCAAAAGTAATTTTAACCGTACTTACCAGTAACTTGAATTTCCTTCCATAGGATATCATTGCCTGCTTTTTGCTGAAAAAGTTTCTAAGTGTTGATTTTTGAAACATACAAATATTCCTCTAAAATCAGCCGAAATCCGAATTCTGATTTACTCACCTGTTATCAGGAGAGACCTCAGTGCTGTATCTTTCAGCCCAGTACTGATCCTCAAAAGTAATTTTAACCGTACTTACCAGTAACTTGAATTTCCTTCATAGGCTAACATTGACTGGTTTCACTTGGAAATTCTTCTAAGTGTGGAGTTTTGGAACTTTAAAATATTCCTCTAAAATCAGCCGAAATACGAATTCCGATTTACTCACCTGTTATCAGGAGAGACCTCAGTGCTGTATCTTTCAGCCCAGTACTGGTCCTGAAAAGTAATTTTAACCGTACTTACCAGTAACTTGAATTTCCTTCCATAGGCTAACATTGACTGGTTTCACTTGGAAATTCTTCTAAGTGTGGAGTTTTGGAACTTTAAAATATTCCTCTAAAATCAGCCGAAATACGAATTCCGATTTACTCACCTGTTATCAGGAGAGACCTCAGTGCTGCATCTTTCAGCCCAGTACTGATCCTCAAAAGTAATTTTAACCGTACTTACCAGTAACTTGAATTTCCTTCCATAGGATATCATTGCCTGCTTTTTGCTGAAAAGTTTCTAAGTGTTGATTTTTGAAACATACAAATATTCCTCTAAAATCAGCCGAAATCCGAATTCTGATTTACTCACCTGTTATCAGGAGAGACCTCAGTGCTGCATCTTTCAGCCCAGTACTGATCCTCAAAAGTAATTTTAACCGTACTTACCAGTAACTTGAATTTCCTTCCATAGGATATCATTGCCTGCTTTTTGCTGAAAAAGTTTCAAGTGTTGATTTTTGAAACATACAAATATTCCTCTAAAATCAGCCGAAATCCGAATTCTGATTTACTCACCTGTTATCAGGAGAGACCTCAGTGCTGCATCTTTAAGCCCAGTACTGGTCCTGAAAAGTAATTTTAACCGTATTTACCGGTAACTTGAATTTCCTTCATAGGCTAACATTGACTGGTTTCACTTGGAAATTCTTCTAAGTGTGGAGTTTTGGAACTTTAAAATATTCCTCTAAAACCAGCCGAAATACGAATTCCGATTTACTCACCTGTTATCAGGAGAGACCTCAGTGCTGTATCTTTCAGCCCAGTACTGGTCCTGAAAAGTAATTTTAACCGTACTTACCAGTAACTTGAATTTCCTTCCATAGGCTAACATTGACTGGTTTCACTTGGAAATTCTTCTAAGTGTGGAGTTTTGGAACTTTAAAATATTCCTCTAAAATCAGCCGAAATACGAATTCCGATTTACTCACCTGTTATCAGGAGAGACCTCAGTGCTGCATCTTTCAGCCCAGTACTGATCCTCAAAAGTAATTTTAACCGTACTTACCAGTAACTTGAATTTCCTTCCATAGGATATCATTGCCTGCTTTTTGCTGAAAAAGTTTCTAAGTGTTGATTTTGAAACATACAAATATTCCTCTAAAATCAGCCGAAATCCGAATTCTGATTTACTCACCTGTTATCAGCTAGAGACCTCAGTGCTGCATCTTTCAGCCCAGGACTGGTCCTGAAAAGTAATTTTAACCGTACTTACCGGTAACTTGAATTTCCTTCATAGGCTAACATTGACTGGTTTCACTTGGAAATTCTTCTAAGTGTGGAGTTTTGGAACTTTAAAATATTCCTCTAAAACCAGCCGAAATACGAATTCCGATTTACTCACCTGTTATCAGGAGAGACCTCAGTGCTGTATCTTTCAGCCCAGTACTGGTCCTGAAAAGTAATTTTAACCATACTTACCAGTAACTTGAATTTCCTTCCATAGGTTAACATTGACTGGTTTCACTTGGAAATTCTTCTAAGTGTGGAGTTTTGGAACTTTAAAATATTCCTCTAAAATCAGCCGAAATACGAATTCCGATTTACTCACCTGTTATCAGGAGAGACCTCAGTGCTGTATCTTTCAGCCCAGTACTGGTCCTGAAAAGTAATTTTAACCGTACTTACCAGTAACTTGAATTTCCTTCCATAGGCTAACATTGACTGGTTTCACTTGGAAATTCTTCTAAGTGTGGAGTTTTGGAACTTTAAAATATTCCTCTAAAACCAGCCGAAATACGAATTCCGATTTACTCACCTGTTATCAGGAGAGACCTCAGTGCTGTATCTTTCAGCCCAGTACTGGTCCTGAAAAGTAATTTTAACCGTACTTACCAGTAACTTGAATTTCCTTCCATAGGTTAACATTGACTGGTTTCACTTGGAAATTCTTCTAAGTGTGGAGTTTTGGAACTTTAAAATATTCCTCTAAAATCAGCCGAAATACGAATTCCGATTTACTCACCTGTTATCAGGAGAGACCTCAGTGCTGCATCTTTCAGCCCAGTACTGATCCTCAAAAGTAATTTTAACCGTACTTACCAGTAACTTGAATTTCCTTCCATAGGATATCATTGCCTGCTTCTTGCTGAAAAAGTTTCTAAGTGTTGATTTTTGAAACATACAAATATTCCTCTAAAATCAGCCGAAATCCGAATTCTGATTTACTCACCTGTTATCAGGAGAGACCTCAGTGCTGCATCTTTCAGCCCAGTACTGGTCCTGAAAAGTAATTTTAACCGTACTTACCGGTAACTTGAATTTCCTTCATAGGCTAACATTGACTGGTTTCACTTGGAAATTCTTCTAAGTGTGGAGTTTTGGAACTTTAAAATATTCCTCTAAAATCAGCCGAAATACGAATTCCGATTTACTCACCTGTTATCAGGAGAGACCTCAGTGCTGTACCTTTCAGCCCAGTACTGGTCCTGAAAAGTAATTTTAACCGTACTTACCAGTAACTTGAATTTCCTTCCATAGGCTAACATTGACTGGTTTCACTTGGAAATTCTTCTAAGTGTGGAGTTTTGGAACTTTAAAATATTCCTCTAAAATCAGCCGAAATACGAATTCCGATTTACTCACCTGTTATCAGGAGAGACCTCAGTGCTGCATCTTTCAGCCCAGTACTGATCCTCAAAAGTAATTTTAACCGTACTTACCAGTAACTTGAATTTCCTTCCATAGGATATCATTGCCTGCTTTTTGCTGAAAAAGTTTCTAAGTGTTGATTTTTGAAACATACAAATATTCCTCTAAAATCAGCCGAAATCCAAATTCTGATTTACTCACCTGTTATCAGGAGAGACCTCAGTGCTGCATCTTTCAGCCCAGTACTGATCCTCAAAAGTAATTTTAACCGTACTTACCAGTAACTTGAATTTCCTTCCATAGGATATCATTGCCTGCTTTTTGCTGAAAAAGTTTCTAAGTGTTGATTTTTGAAACATACAA
This sequence comes from Calotriton arnoldi, assembly GCA_963921515.1. NCBI lineage: Eukaryota > Metazoa > Chordata > Amphibia > Caudata > Salamandridae > Calotriton > Calotriton arnoldi. The sequence continues at coordinate 729,737 of CAWUFW010007855.1, read as the reverse complement.
ATATTCCTCTAAAATCAGCCGAAATCCGAATTCTGATTTACTCACCTGTTATCAGGAGAGACCTCAGTGCTGCATCTTTAAGCCCAGTACTGGTCCTGAAAAGTAATTTTAACCGTACTTACCGGTAACTTGAATTTCCTTCATAGGCTAACATTGACTGGTTTCACTTGGAAATTCTTCTAAGTGTGGAGTTTTGGAACTTTAAAATATTCCTCTAAAACCAGCCGAAATACGAATTCCGATTTACTCACCTGTTATCAGGAGAGACCTCAGTGCTGTATCTTTCAGCCCAGTACTGGTCCTGAAAAGTAATTTTAACCGTACTTACCAGTAACTTGAATTTCCTTCCATAGGTTAACATTGACTGGTTTCACTTGGAAATTCTTCTAAGTGTGGAGTTTTGGAACTTTAAAATATTCCTCTAAAATCAGCCGAAATACGAATTCCGATTTACTCACCTGTTATCAGGAGAGACCTCAGTGCTGCATCTTTCAGCCCAGTACTGATCCTCAAAAGTAATTTTAACCGTACTTACCAGTAACTTGAATTTCCTTCCATAGGATATCATTGCCTGCTTCTTGCTGAAAAAGTTTCTAAGTGTTGATTTTTGAAACATACAAATATTCCTCTAAAATCAGCCGAAATCCGAATTCTGATTTACTCACCTGTTATCAGGAGAGACCTCAGTGCTGCATCTTTCAGCCCAGTACTGGTCCTGAAAAGTAATTTTAACCGTACTTACCGGTAACTTGAATTTCCTTCATAGGCTAACATTGACTGGTTTCACTTGGAAATTCTTCTAAGTGTGGAGTTTTGGAACTTTAAAATATTCCTCTAAAATCAGCCGAAATACGAATTCCGATTTACTCACCTGTTATCAGGAGAGACCTCAGTGCTGTATCTTTCAGCCCAGTACTGGTCCTGAAAAGTAATTTTAACCGTACTTACCAGTAACTTGAATTTCCTTCCATAGGCTAACATTGACTGGTTTCACTTGGAAATTCTTCTAAGTGTGGAGTTTTGGAACTTTAAAATATTCCTCTAAAATCAGCCGAAATACGAATTCCGATTTACTCACCTGTTATCAGGAGAGACCTCAGTGCTGCATCTTTCAGCCCAGTACTGATCCTCAAAAGTAATTTTAACCGTACTTACCAGTAACTTGAATTTCCTTCCATAGGATATCATTGCCTGCTTTTTGCTGAAAAAGTTTCTAAGTGTTGATTTTTGAAACATACAAATATTCCTCTAAAATCAGCCGAAATCCGAATTCTGATTTACTCACCTGTTATCAGGAGAGACCTCAGTGCTGCATGTTTCAGCCCAGTACTGGTCCTGAAAAGTAATTTTAACCGTACTTACCGGTAACTTGAATTTCCTTCATAGGCTAACATTGACTGGTTTCACTTGGAAATTCTTCTAAGTGTGGAGTTTTGGAACTTTAAAATATTCCTCTAAAATCAGCCGAAATACGAATTCCGATTTACTCACCTGTTATCAGGAGAGACCTCAGTGCTGCATCTTTCCGCCCAGTACTGATCCTCAAAAGTAATTTTAACCGTACTTACCAGTAACTTGAATTTCCTTCCATAGGATATCATTGCCTGCTTTTTGCTGAAAAGTTTCGAAGTGTTGATTTTTGAAACATACAAATATTCCTCTAAAATCAGCCGAAATCCGAATTCTGATTTACTCACCTGTTATCAGGAGAGACCTCAGTGCTGCATCTTTAAGCCCAGTACTGGTCCTGAAAAGTAATTTTAACCGTACTTACCGGTAACTTGAATTTCCTTCATAGGCTAACATTGACTGGTTTCACTTGGAAATTCTTCTAAGTGTGGAGTTTTGGAACTTTATAATATTCCTCTAAAATCAACCAAAGTACGAATTCCAATTTACTCACCTGTTATCAGGAGAGAACCCAGTGCTGCATCTTTAGCCCAGCACTGACCCTGAAAAGTAATTTTAACCGTACTTACCAGTAACTTATATTTTCTTCCATAGGAATCCATTGTCTGGTTTTCAGCAGAAAAGTTTCAAAGTGTCGATTTTCACAAACTACAAATATTCCTTAAAAATCGCCTGTATGACTTAAACGCATTCTTTCAACTGTTTACAGGAGATGCACCAGTGCTGGATCCAGGATCCAACACTGAGTAAGAAAAAGTAACGATAACAGTTTTTACCTGCTAAGTGAATTTCCTTCCATAGGATAACATTGGTGATTCTATGAGAAAAAGTTTCTAAGTGTCAACTTTTAAAATACAATAATATTCCTTAAAAATCACGACTGTAACCAAAACGCTTTTACTCAACTGTTTACTGGAGATGTACCAGGACTGAATCTAGGATCCAGTCCTGTGGTTAGAAAAGTAATCCATAAAGTAACTAATTGCATTTAACTAGAAATTCACATTGAGCTGAATGTTGCATTGTGTTTGAAAATGTGTTGCCCATTGCAACAACTGTAACTACTGTACTTAAAAGTCTATTGCCTATGTGCAAAGTATTTAAACTAAAGTAATTCATTCTGAGAAAGTATTTTTGTAATGTAATGTATAATGTAATTACAATGTAATTTAAAAAATAAAATATGTAAAAAAAATTGTTTCTAAAAATGTAGTAAATCAGTATGAAAAAATTAATATAACAATTAATACATTTAAAAATTGTCATTTACAAAACCTTTGAAATTCACTGAAAAAACCGTAGGTTTCAGAAATGTTATAGTTAGGAATTAGCATTTAAAAACCTTTGAAATTCACTGAAAAACCATAGGTTTCAGATATGTTATAGTTAGAAATTAGCATTTAAAAACCTTTGAAATTCAATGAAAAAACCATAGGTTTTAGGGACAGTTATAGTTAGTTGGACATTTTACTCGTACAAAACCCGTGAAATTCCCCTGTTATAGTTAGTTCAGCTAACTATAACTCGCGCCCCGCAATGCACTGCTGATGACGTCACATATTACATCACTCATGACATGGTCAGTGACATCACTGATGACATCACTGATGACATCTCAAATGACATCACTGATGACATCATCCACGTGATAATCTGATGCAGCTCTTCACACCCTAATATAACCTTTGATACACCCAATCTAAATTACAGACTGCCATTCGCAAAACCATAGACACTCCAACACCAATAACTACATACCCACTCACTGATTCTTAGGTCTACACACACACATCCACTCACTCACACGTACAGTCACTCATACTTATGGTCACTCAGTACAGGACTATCATATGCACTCTTACTCCTATATAGACACTCAAACACCGCCACTCATCCATAGAGGTACTCACACACCTAGTCAGTCATGCAAATAATTAAACACACTGCCATTTACTCACCTATACAGTTATACACACACCAGCTCACTTAATCATACAAATACTAGCACATTGTTACGCTCTTATATAATCACTGATACAAGCACACACTCATCCATACAGCCACTATCACAATCACTCACTCTCGCTTATAGCTATTTATATACTCCAACACACATATATACTGCCTTTCACATATGTAGTTACTCACACATGTACCACTGGGACATACATTCACTCACTAACACACTCTTACACACACTTACCCACCCATACAGTCTATCACAGATGCACTCTTGAAACCATCCACCCAGTGAATCACCCACTCACACATCTATGCACAGTCGCACACACCCCATCCACACAAACACTCAGGCACCCATACAGATACTCAGACAACAAATCAATAACTCTTATAGACACTCATGTAGCTATTCACAAACCCATGCAGCCACTTACACAGCAACAGACAGACGGATACAGACATTCACCCAGTTTAGTCACTAACCCATGCATTCAGTAAGATACGTTAAATCACTCACTTATAGAGTCAGTCACGCACCTACTAAATCATCCATACAGACACTTACACACCCACTCATTCTTCAATACGTCTTTTCCTATATATATTAAAAATATTTAAACTTTACAGAAACACACAGTCACTGGATGATGTCATCAGTGATGTCATTTGAGATGTCATCAGTGATGTCATCAGTGATGTCACTGACCATGTCATGAGTGATGTAATATGTGACGTCATCAGCAGTGCATTGTGGGGCGCGAGTTATAGTTAGCTGAACTAACTATAACGGGGAATTCACGGGTTTTGTATGAGTAAAATGTTCAACTAACTATAACTGTCCCTAAAACCTATGGTTTTTCATTGAATATATATATATATATATTCACTGAAAAACAAAGGTTACAGGGACGTTATAGTTAGGCTGACATTTCACTCATACAAAACCAGAGAAATTAATCAGTTATAATTAGCTGAGACAACTATAACTTGCACCCCCGCAATGCACTGCTTATGACCACACATATTACATCACTCATGACATGGTCAGTAACATCACTGATGACATCTAAAATTTCATCATCTAGTGACTGTGAGTGTTTTTGAAATGTTTATGAGTGTTAAATATATATACCAAGGTACACTGATGAATCAGTGGGTGTGTGAGTCCCTGTATCGATGATTCAGTGGATGCGTGACTGACTGTATAAGCAAGTGATTAGGTATCTCAGTGAATGTATGGTTCACTGACTAGCCTGTCTGAATTTCTGTATTAGTCTGTCAGTTGGAGTCTAAGTGGCTGTATGGGGTATTGATTGGTTATATGAACACCTGTATGGGTGTCTGACTGCCTGTATGGAAGAGTGTGTGGGTGATTCGGTGACTGTTTGGTTTACTGACTGTGTATGTGAGGGGCTGTATGGGTGAGTGAGTATGTTTATGGCTATGTGGGTGAGTGGATTTGTCAGTGGTATATGGGTGAGTAACTGGGTATGTGAAAGACAGCATGGGTGAGTGATGGGGTATATGAGTGACTGAATGTGAGAGTTGCTATATGGGTGAGTGTGTGCTTGTGTCAGTGACTATAGGTGAGTGAGTACATGTTAGTATCTGTATGAGTAAGTATGTGGGTATGTGTGTGTGTGACTGTATGGGTGAGTAAGTGGCTATGTGATTGACTATGGGTGAGTGAGTAGGTGTGTGAGTAGCTCTATGGGTGACTGACAGAGTGTGTGAATGGGTGTATAAGTGAATATGTCAGTGGCTGTATTAGTGAGTGAATGGGTGTATGAGTGGCTGTGTGGGTGAGTGGATTTGTGTGTAGAGCTATGAATCAGTGAGTGGGTGTGTAAGCACTGGTATGGGTCAGTGAATGGGTTTGTGAATGGTTGTGTGGGAGTAGGTGTATGAAAGGTTCTATGCGGGTGTGAGTGGGTGCATTAGTAATGTAGATGATGTCATCAGTGTTGTCATTTGAGATGTCATAAGTGATATCATCAGTGATGTCACTGGCCATGTCAAGAGTGATGTAATATGTGAGGTCATAAGCAGCGCATTGTGGGGGCATGAGTTATAGTTATCTCAGCTAACTATAACTGCTGAATTTCTATAGTTTTGTACGAGTGAAATGTCAGCCTAACTATAACGTCCCTGTAACCTTTGTTTTTTAGTGAATTTCTAAGGTTTTTTTAAATGCTAATTCCTAACTGTAACGTCCCTGTAACCTTTAGTCTTTGCACTACACATATTACTATATACATACTTCTTTCAAAGCATGTTTGAACACGTATTTTTGTACTAAGTATCTTTAAAAACCATCTTTCAGACCTATTTTCTGTTACTGTGGTTATTCGGGATGTCGCGATGACGTCGTTAACCGCGACAATCGCGCCTTTTCCATAAAGTCTAAAACACATATATCCACACATATTACAGTAATTAATTCACTAGGGTTTTTCTTATCTGAGTGAATATGTGAATAGGTACATAAGTGTGTGACAGTCACTGGCTAGTGTGTAAAAATATATATATGTATATTTTTATATTTTCACCAATATTTGACAATGACGTCAGTAGTCGCGATGTCCCCGCGACGGTATACGGGGGATGTACTGGCGGTCACGTCGTCGTCGCGAATATCGTGCGTGATTGAAAATATCTATTTTGGACACATAACTTGTGTCACTAACACCCCCATTTCTCAAACATGGGGTGAGACTACCTCCACTCTGACCCCTTTTGTTAGCTTTTTCAGAAATTTTCAGCCCCGAGAACCATTCCGATCAACAAAATGGCAGCCACAACTTTCTGTTCAGGTTACGTCCAGAGGAATTGTTGCGAAATATCCATGCCCAGAAATATCACAATTTTTCCGCCTAAATTTCAAAAACTACTGAACAGATTTACACCAAATAGGCAAAAGGCACTTCCTTGAACCAACATCTACCTCCCTGCCAAATTTGGTGTAAGTTTGGCTGCAGCTGTGGCTAAAGGTTCCTATGGGAATTAACATTACAAACCCACCCTTATTTCACACCCCAAATTCTCAATCCCCACTGTACAGATCATCCCAAACTTTCCACAACAACCAGAACCTACCTTGACACTATTTTTTGAAAATGTTCATGAAGATTGGTCAAACAACGCCAAAGTTATATGCAAGTCAAAAAATGCTTTTCCTATTGAAACTTTGGTCCTAACTATAACTACCTACTGGCGAACCTCCCCTGCCTTGTAGCCACAGGGGCCGCCACCTCCCCAAGGCTTTAATTGTAATTGATGCAGGGGCGCACAGATCCCCCGCAGCCCGAGAGACCGCCACCTCCCTTGGGCTAAATCAAACAATGGAAGGGGGACGCGTTGCTCCCCTCCTGGAGCTAATAATGACCCTGGGGACCACCACCCCCCCAGGGCCGGCTCCTGCAATGTTCCAGAGTGCTCACCCCGGGACATTGCAGTTTTCTATGGCTTGGCGGGAGCACCGTATCCGCCAAGCCATAGCAATTTCTGCTCTGCTTCGTACAAGCGAGAGCATTAAAATGCTGCCGCTTGCACGAAGCGGAGCAGAATTGCTTTTGGACAGAGGGAGCTGCATGTTCAGCAGCACCCTCTGTCCAAAAGTAATGCAGCTCCCGCAGGACGTGGGTATCCAGAAAGGAAAAATGTATTTAAAAAAGGGCAGGCCGCAGAGGATGGGGTCCCCAGGGCCAAAATCCACCCAGGGAAGGGGGGGCCGTGTGGCCGCCTCTTTCTTTATTAAAAAAATGTTTAAAAAGAAAAGCCGGGCCCCAGGGATGGGGTCCTGGGAGGGGGTCCGGGTAGCCCCGTCCCCATTCTGAAAATACCTGGCCCCGGGAATGGGGTCCCCAGGCCAAAAATCAGCCAGTCAACCAGGAATGCGCCAGGAGGCGCATCTGCAAAGTGGTGGAAAAAGGGAGCGTGGCCTCCAAAGACCTCTCAGCAATCCTGCTGTGTGGGACTTACTGGAGGTAACAGGGAAACACCATGGTGCAAGGGTGCCTGCGTTGGTGCTAAGCTGCCAAAAAGGCATCAGCCCTGGAGAAAGGACAGGATTGTGCTGTATTCTTTTAAATACAGCGCATTCCTGCCCTTTCCCTGTCAATCAGTGCAGCAAGGTGACTTGCTGCGCTGCACTGCATCACTTCTTCATATACGAGTCCCCAAGTCCATAGAGGCCAGGCAGTTTCGGGAAAATGCATGATATCCGTCTGTCATAACTTATGAAAAAGCCCGCCCTTTTAGTTTATTTCAACACACCCTTTTTCTTGTATTATCCCAACTCCGAAACACAAACATATACACTGTTCACAAACCACGGTGAACCTCCATTCTTTTAACTGAAAGAATGTTTTTAGGTCGAGCATTCGAGACCTTGTACATACTTTAGTATATACTTCTCTTGGGCTTAAAGTCATTCCCCTGCTTTTCATTTGTTTGTTTCAGTGTCCTTTAAAAATCCTTGCTTGTTAGTGGTCAGTTCTGCCTCTTTGTCCCTCCTCTTTCTTTTTCATTCCTCCCATGGAGCAGGGACTAAGTACTGTATGCTTATGCTCTGGTTCTTTGAGGGACTATTTCCTTATTTTTTCCTGCTTGTCTTACACTGTGGGGGCATGTTCAGCTTCTATGCCCATAGCTGCTTGCATCTTAATGGAACATTCATCCCTCCCACCTCCTCACTTGCCCATGCATACCCACCTCCACCTACCCCAGCGTCGGTACAACGCATTTCCCTAAATCAGGAAGTGTTTCCTTTGTTCTGACTATCAAGAAGAAGAGCACCGTAATCAGATGGCGCCTGCTGTGTTTAAGCAAGGCGGCCGGGTGACTTTCTTTTATCATCACGGCGATAAAAGAAAGACATACAGCAGCTTCCTTCGACTTCAAAACAGGCTGAATGTGTGCAGACCACTGTGCACCGAGGCCCGTGAGGCTGCTCTTCACTGCACACAGCCTGCCCCCTGCTTGGACCCTCCCAGCACCTGGCTTGGTCTCAACCCCCCTGGAACAGTTTCTTTTTGTGGCTGCTGCTGGCCTCAGTGCCTGAACAATATGGCGGCCACCGAGATCACACCGCAGATAGTGAGCCATGCATGTCAGGGCCACGGGGTTGGTCTGGATTGCAATATGCGATGCAGCGCGCGTAACAAAATTCGTTTTATTTATTTATATGTTTACTTACCTCTAATCGACCATAATCCGTAGTTTACTACCCCCCACCCTGCCCCTCCCCTGCCCCACATCAGCGCCCGGCAGCACTCCCACCACGGGCCGCTACTGCCGGCTCTCGGCGCACAGGGCTTCATGCCGTTCGCTGGTGCAGGAGCATTCTCTATCCTCATTTAGGGGGTCCTTACAATGGCGGAAGGCCCGCCACCGCCAGCAGTGCAGTGGCGGGCCTTCCGCCATCGAAAAGCAATTTCCCCCCGCCACATTACGATGGCGGGGGAATCGCATTGCGACCGCGGCGGTCGCATTACCGCCCGCCACGCTTCTGCCACAGGCAATCGTTACAATTGCCTGGTGGAGCGGTCAGCATGTGTAAAATGGTGGCGGTGCCTAGCAGGCACCGTCCTCCATATTACGATGCTGGCCGCAGCCAGCCTTTCCGTGGCGGGTAAACCGCCATTAAAAGGCTGGCGGGGATTTGTTTTTCGGGGCCCGTAGCGGGCCCCCCTTGTGCTGGGGGGAGGTGGTTGTGCACTGGGGGGGTACCCATGGTACCCCCCTGCATTGCCCAAAAGGCACTACATGCATTTTTACTATTGCGGCGGGTGCTGCAGCCAGCAGCACCCGCCGCAATGGTAAACATGCAAGATGCGACCGCCACTGTGGTGGTCGCATTATAATTTCATGTGCAGGGCCGCCGCGTTGCAGGCGGGCAGTCCCAGGCCCCGCTACGGTGGTGGGCTGACTCGAGTCCGCCTGCCATCATAATGACCCCCTAAGCCTTTTTGTGTTTGTGTGCCCCCAACAAAAAAAGCTATAACAAACAAGCATTAGAGGAGGCAGGAAAAAATTGGCAGCATTCCAAAGACAAGAAAACTAGACAACGTTTTTTATGTTAGTTCTTTTTTTATTTCAAACACGTTTTTATTTGCATTTAGGGAAGATCATAACGCATTAATCAGTTTTACAATTGGCAAGCACCACATAGTGATATGAAAGAGGCCAACCTGAACACCGTGGCCCATATCTTAAATCAAGCATTGTTGGCTCAGCACATCTTGTTGGATAGGCTCAAGGGTATCACACAGGAAATTACAGAGCTGGCAAGAAACAACATCATTTATGTGCTTTTCTGGCGCAGGTATCATACAGCTATGATTGTCCTGTGGCAATATCCAAGTCGCCAGGGTGCAGAGCTGCGCGCTATCTCATCAGAGGTCATTCTCAAGAAGCCATGCCTTAACTTAGCATATGCGCCGCCAAGAGGCTGTAAGCAGTGTACAAACAATAAAAAGAAAAAACCAATAGAAAGAGAGGGGGGGCGAAGAGGGGACTATAGTAGAAGGTAGAGGGTGTGGCGGGGGGGCGGAGGCAGTGTGACAATGTGCCTGGAATAACTCGCATCGCAGGGGGCGCAGCGATAGCGCTGCTATTTGATGCCTCTAGCGCCTTGCGGGGCGGTGCTGGTAGCAACAGCAGGTGTCAGGGCGTCAAGAATCACAGGACCCAAGTCATATGGGGCAGGTGGGAGCGCTGCACGGGATGAGCAGTCAGGAGGGTTCCAAAATCTGTCTGGATCTGTGGGGTGTACAGCATCATCAAAGAAGCATAAAGCCCGCAGCCTTGGTGGCTGCAGTCTAGTATTCTCTAGCCGTCCCAGGTGTTCCACCAGTGGCTTCCATAGTTTCGTAAACTGGGTGTCTCGATATTGTAGACGCGCTGAGAGCAGTTCCATTACCACTGTTTGCCACAGGCGGGCGAACCATACATTTATTGAGGGCGTTTCCGCCTTTTTCCAATAAAGGGCGATGGTCTGCTTAGCAGCTCCAAGCATATGAAGACTGAGGTGCCAATCACGGTGGGTCATAGCCCGTAGGTTCACCGGCCTGAGGCCCAGTACAATCGTGAGTGGGTTTTCAGGTAGTGGGTAGCCTAGCACCCGTTTAATGTGGCTGAGGACTTCTTTCCAGTAGGTGGTCAAGAGAGGGCACGACCACCATATGTGTATGAAATCTCCCCGGGTATGAGTGCAGCGCCAGCAGAGAGGTGAGGAGTTGGGGAACATTTTATGTAACCTGAGGGGGGTATATTACCATTGGGTCATTACCTTGTATGCGGATTCCTGCTGGGGAATGCTATGAAAAGTTTTCGAAATATCGCGCCAAAGACGCATCCACTGAGAGGGTGCAATGTCGGCGCCGGGAAGAGATTGCCACTGCTGTTGGTAAGGGTGGGGAGTGAGGCATTGTGAGTGCTGGAGGACTTGGTATATGCGAGATATCAATCCCTTGGAATTATCGAATGTGCGGGCCAGCTGTTCGAACGGTGTGAAAGGCCGTGTAGCCGCCTGTGATAGAGAGGACGCCTGTATCCAGTGCCGGAGTTGTATATATTGGAATCTCTCCTTCTCTGATAGTTGATATTCCTGCTTGCATTGGGCAAAAGTTCTGACGTTACTCCCTAAAAATAGATCTCGCACCGTTTTACAACCCTTGTCCGTCCATTCTGCGAAATAGGGCGGGCGAAGGGCAGGGGGAAATTGCGGATTGCGAGCAATTGGAGTGTGCAGAGACGGAAAGGAAGTGAGTCCCTTGCGGACGGCCAGCCTGTCCCAAATCTCGAGTACAGTCTTAGTAGGGATCGCCATATATGCACTGCGGGAGCGTGCTTCACGGGGGAGCCACGCGTGATCCCAGATAGGGCGACCGGTAACCGCCCTGTCCATATGGAACCACACCTTCTTGCTCTCCCAAGCTGTCCACTCTGGTATAAAGTGGAGATGGGATGCCCAATAGTATTCTAGTAGATTAGGGCAGGCGAGTCCACCCTTATCGCGCGGGAGCATTAAGATTTTACTGGAGAATCGCGGTCGCTTCCCTCCCCATATGAATACGACTAACTCACGTTATAGGCTCTGAATTTGGTGCTCTGGGATGGGCGTTGGCAGAGTCTGGAATAAATAAAGTATCTTTGGGAGGATGGACATTTTAACTGAGTTAAGGCGCCCCAGCCAGGAGAGCGGCAGGGATCTCCATGCTCGTAAGTCGGTTACAACTGCAGTTTTGTACTCTTGCCAATTAGCTTGGGACCAGTTGGCCAAATCCGGAGTCAGATTAAGTCCTAGATATCTAATAGAACTAGTAGCCCATTGGTAGGGGACAAGGGCTTGCAGGGCCGCAATTTCGTCCGTCGGAATCGTGAGGTTGAGAGCCCATGATTTCGTATGATTGATTTTAAGCCCTGAGATTTGCTCGTATGACTGCAGCAGAGTGTGTACTGCTGGCAACGAGCAAGTCGGGTTGGACAGTGTGAGAAGGAGGTCGTCTGCAAAGAGAGCAATCTTGTGATCTATGCCCCCGAGGGTAAGACCATGGATATCAGGCGATCGGCGAATCAGAATGGCGAGTGGTTCAACTACGAGGGCAAATAGTAAAGGGGACAAGGGACAACCCTGCTTAGTGCCCCTGAGAATAGAGATAGGTTGCGTGAGTTGGCCATTAACTCGTACCCTGGCAAGCGGTGAGAGGCAAGGGGCCATAATGCGCGCTATCATCTGTGGGCCTAGTCCTATTCTCTGCAGCACGGCTCAGAGAAACACCCAATCTACTCGATCGAATGCCTTTTCGGCGTCTAGCGAAAGTAGGCAAGAGGGTATCTTCCAGTGGCGCGCTTTCCCCACCAGGTGTGCGATTCGGCGCACATTGTCTGCCCCTTGACGTTGATGAATAAAACCCACCTGGTCCGGTTCGATTAGGCCTGGAAGATGTGTGCTGAGGCGTTTAGCAAGTATTTTAGTGTAGAGTTTAAGGTCTGTGTTCAATAGGGCAATGGGGCGGAAGGAGGAGCAGAGTGTGGGGTCCTTCCCGGGCTTCGGGATTAGGGCTATTTCCGCCATAGCCATATCTGCAGAAGGCCCGATTGCATCGGTAAAAGAGTTAAAGAGGCGTAACATGTATGGTTGGAGTTGTGGCAAGAAGGCACGATAAAACGAGACTGGGAGCCCATCTGGGCCCGGCGTTTTGCCGAGTGGAAGTTCCTTAAGAGCGCTGGTTAGTTCCTCTAGTGCAATCGGTTCTTCCAAGAGTTGGGAATGGTACGCGCTAAGGGGACCCCAGTCGCAGGCGTCTAAAGTAGCCGATATCTGGTCATGATTGGGCGTGTCTTTCGCGTAAAGGGATGCATAGTAATTTTGAAATGCTTGAAGTTTGGCGGATTCTGTAGTGGCCCAGGTCCCGTCACCCAATTTTAGTTTAGAGATGTGCGCTTTAGCTGCCCGTGTTCTCAGGCGACGTGCAAAGGTGGTACCCACCCTGTCCCCTCCGTCGTAATAGCGCTGTCGCAGTGCAAGGAGAGCGTGTTCAGCCTTGTTGGTTCTGTGGGCCCGTAGCTGACCCCTGAGTATAGCTAAACGCCGCTTATGAATCGCTAATGGGCGCTCTTGGTCCATTCTCTCGAGCGTTTTGATTTCGCGTGTGAGTTTGTCCTCATACAAGCGGGCCTCTCTGACCCGGGCAATAGCGATAGATGTGAGAGTGCCGCGTATCGTGGCCTTGAAGGCATCCCATAAGACAGGGAGGGGTGTTTCCGGGAGGTCGTTGGTTTCAAAATAAGATAGAATGGCGGTCTGAAGTTCCGCCGTGTCGACTGGGTCTCTAAGGATGTGGGGGGGAAAACGCCACCTAGTAGGTCGCCTGGGGTGAGAAAAGCGTTCATGAAGGAGTAGCTCCACATGCGCATGGTCAGAGATTGAAATATCGGACATGGTTGTTGAGAGAATGTCCTTGACTAGGGAGTGTGAGACGAAGAGGTAGTCAATGCGTGAGTAGGAGCGGTGCACATGAGAATAATAGGTTTAGTCGCGGATCTCAGGAGAGTGGTAACGCCATATATCTACCAGACCCGAAGCAGTGATACAGCTCTTTGTCGCCGCTGACATGGCCCCCACCCCATGAAATGTGCCCCCGCTACGATCGAGGCCCGCATCCCACACTAAATTAAAGTCACCCCCCAGTATGAGGTCCGAGTTTACCGGTTCTATGTGTTCCCGCAGGAGTTAGCGCAAGAAAGAGTCCTGGCCCTAGTTGGGCGCATAGGTGTTGCAAAGGGTGAGAGTGCGATGCCCCAGTTTAACCACCACTTTAAGAAATCTGCCCTCTGTGCCACGGGTCACTTTAGTGTCTCCCTGATGGATGCCTGCTCTGCAGAGGATGGCTACACCCGCTGTCCTAGTAGACGCTGAGCTCCAAAATTGGAGGGGGAAGCGTGGATGAGTCATGCGTGTGGTGTCAGCCCTGAGGAGGTGCGTCTCTTGAAGAAAGACGATGTCTGGATTTTGTAATAGCAGATACCTCCATATCTGACGCCGCTTATTGGGGGAGTGAAGTCCCTTCACGTTAAGGGTTACAAGCTTCAAGCAGGGCGCAGAGGTCATATTCGTCTAGCATCCGGTGCAAGCTCTATCCCAGGCAGGTGACTCGGGATTTTGGACAGGGTCGAGAAACAGGGACCTAGTGAAGAGTCTCGAAGCCCCAGAGTGGTGATGTTCGCTGCAGGATGGGAAGGGGGGAGAAGCATAGCATCCAATGTAAGTCCCCCCATTGTCGAAGGGGCCCCCCCGCCGGGGGGATGGGCAAGAAAAGGAAAGAGGGAGAGAGGAACAAAGATAAACAAAACAACCCAGACGGGTTGACGGCCAACATGGCCAACAGAACCTATTCCAGTCCAGGGAGGAGCCAGGCACAGTGGCACAGGCTGTCCCGGAGATGTCACTCTCCCAGAAATAGGAGTGGGGGTCGGTCATCGTGTTACGTATCAAATCGTTGGTTCCGGAGCGTGGTCCGGAGCCATCGTCCTGGCATAGGATAATCATTGAGTAGTTGCGTCTCTTGGGTGGCGAGAAAGAGAGTGAAGTGCCAGTTACTTAAGGGCCGGAGGCCCCCCCAGAAATGAAAAGTGTAGTGCAAGTTGATCAACATCTGCAGCTTCCAGTTATTTGGTGGCAAGTGTTTGCGAGCCTGAGGGTGACTGACCCCCTTCTAAGGATCGTATGTGCTGAATTATGTCCTGTTTTTCTTGAGAGGAGCTGCTTCGCTCTCGGGAGGATGGATGTCTGGCATGACGGACCGTGGTCCACTGCGGCTTCAATGGGAGTTGGGCCCTCGGGGGGCATGCGCGATGGACTTGTCGGGGGGTGTCAGGGATCTGGAGTAGTTGGGCCGCTTCCCTGTAGGATCTCAGCACGCAGCGCTTGGACTCCCACTGAAAGATGATAGCAAAGGGGTGCCCCCATTGATAGCGGATGTTAAGCTCCCGGAGTTTGTCCAAAGACAGGACGGAAGTCCCTGCGGCGCCGAAGTGTCGTGGGGGCCAAGTATTGAAACAACTGGATGGGTGCGCCCCTGAACAAGATCTCAGGCTTGTCCCGAGCTGCTTAAAGGATAGCCTCCTTCTCAGTAAAGAAATGGACCCATGTCAGGATGTCAGGGACGAGGCCTGGCCTCCCAGGGGATCCAGACACTCGGTGCGCGCGGTCCAGTGCGGGCGGCGAGGTGTCATCATCTCCCCTAATGTCGTGAAGCAGGTCGGCCACGAAAGTCATTATGTCAGTGCCTTCCGCTCCAAGCGGAATCCCCCGCAGGCGTATGTTGTTCCGGCGCCCCCGATTTTCCAGGTCCTCCTGTTTGATCTGCAACTCGATGTGTTGCTCCTCTAGGGTGGCCAGCCGCTGCCATAGGTGTTCCTGGTCCTCCGTACGGGAATCCAGGGTCTTTTCAAGGTCATCCACTCGTCCACCCAGCTCTCCCACATCTTTCCGGAGGTCCTTGACACAAGCTTGGACCTCGGTGCGCAGGGACCCTATTTCCGATTTAAGTTCCTGCATAAAGAGGGTCATGAAGGATTGTGTGACCGGCTCTGATGAACCCCCGGCCGCCAGCGTCGCGTCAGGCGCTGGCACTGAACCCGGTTTGTTCCACATGGTCAGAACTGTAGCATCTTTAGGAGCTGCTGAGGGCTCCTTCCCGGGTTTTGAATGGGTCATGTTCATGTAGTAGGGAGATCTCCTTTCCGACAGCTGTCTATTCCCAAGCGTGTCCGTGTTCTCAGCCTCAGGTCCCCGGGGGTGGTGAGCAGAGCGCCTTAGGGGGAGACCAGGCCCAGTGGTGCAGTGGTGTGGTGTGCAGGTTCAGGAGCCTTCAGGTAAGCGCAGGTTCCAAAGGTGGGGAGGGGCCAGGTTAGCCCAACTGCAGAGTCACCCTTCTATTTACACGAGGCGGGCAATGGGACAGCCACTAAAGGGGATTGCGGCGTGGTGGCCGCTCTGAAGGTGAAGGGAGGACCAGGTAGCGTTTCAAGCCAGTCAAACCAGTGACGAGCGTGTTGAGCGACAGAGGCAGCAGCGCCGGTACCTTCTGTCAATGGGGGTGTGTGGAGGCTGGCGATGTAGTACAGTGCAGTGTTGGGCTCTGTGCTACCCCAATGGGTTAAGCAGATGGTAGTGCCCTCGGTCTCGTTAGCAGAGGTCCAGGTTCCTCAGGTTGGCTGCCGATATGCCATATTCCCCTAGACCACTTTCGCGGTGCCCCGCAGCGCTTCGACTGTTCCCCGGCTCTCCACAGACGCAGATGTTAACGTCTAGGCCCTCCGGAGAGCCTATGATCCCGCCGTCTGCCCAGTGTTCCCAGCGGAAGGCACAGGAGGGGAGGGCCAACGCGCAGGGGGTCCCAGCAGGGGGAGAAGCGTTGGTGGCCGGTGAGGATGCTGTGCCCTAGTACAGTGTAGTGCACCATCAAGGTCCATACAGCGATATGGTGGGTTTGGAGCCGCTGGGGGGGTCTCGCCAAGTAGGGCAGGGGCGCCGCCGCTCGGGGTATGTCTCAGGCCCAAGAATACGACCACGGACTGTAGTCCCAAACAGCCCAGACCATCAGTGCAGTCCCCCCCAGCGGCAGCAATGGCGCCCCCCCGCTCCCGTACCTGTTCAGGTGCTGCACGCCCGGACTGCTCTGTTGGCGGCTGCCTGCTGGCTTCCAGATGAGGTCCGTTACCCCTCAAGGCAGCAAGATGGCGGAGGCACCCCTGCTCGCCGACGTCCGGCTCTCACCCCCAGGACACCGGCAGGCCGACCCACGGATCCGCAGCTCCGGGTTGTCTCCGGGCCATGCACACGCCCCTGCAGCAATGGGAGAGCGTAGGGCCACGCCTCGATCTCTCCGGGAGCCTCCAGCGTAGTCCCACAGGGTCCGGGCGGATAAAATGGCGGGCGTCTCTTGTGGCGCTTGGCAGTCGGCAGCCTAGGCCAGGGTGACGAAGAGTCTACAGCGTCGGGTCACCTCTGAGCCTCAATTACTCTTCTCGGAAGCCGTGGTGCCTCTCCGGTGCCCCTGAGTGCTGCCAGAGGTAACGATTGTAGACGTGTGGGTTCCGAGCAGCCAAAATGGCGGGGGGGCTGCCGGGTCTCGGGCCTCACCGCTCTCACAGCCCGAGTCTCCTCCGTCGATCACCGCCAGCTTAGTTCAAGCCCAGAAGGCACTCAAGTCACTCCGCTAGCTTGCGCTTCCACCCAGAGTACTTTTTACGCCGTGAAGTTGCTTATAATCGCTATTACATGGCGGCGGCGGCCCGGAGCTTCAAATGGCGTGCGTCTCACTCCATTTGCAGCGAGACCACGCCCCCTAGTTCTTTTTTAATATGGTCGTTCAGTTGTACATAATGTCTTCTTGGTTATATATAAGGTAACAAAAATGCTTATAACACCATTTATAATAACTTTTAAATGCTTATAACACTTTTTTATAATAACTTTTCAACATGCTGCACAGCAGCTATGCTGCTCTAAAACATAGCTTAAAGACATTGGGAAAGCCAAAAGCTCTGGCTAAACACTTATAAGGTCCCAAGGGTGGGGCCTATTGGCTATGCCAATGCTTGTTTGAAATGGCAAAGACTTTTTGCAAGTAGGAGTTTGATTAATTTAAAAAATGCATCCCCCTTCAAAAAGACTCAAAAAAGAAGATGGTGAGGATTTAGAAATGCTCAAGGAAAAGTAATGGCTAGAAGCTGAAATATGAATTTAAAACGAAATAAAGCATTGGTGCTTTCTAATAAAACAAAACAAGCATTGGTGTTAAACTGTCTGCACGCCTGTGAATGTGAAGTCACTGTGCTGTTCCGTTCAATAAATGCAGTTGTACAAGGTGCTTAGCACTTTTTAAATCACGAGGGTGCCTTAGTTACTGGCATTTTTATTTTCTAGCGCGAACTTGACCCAAGGGCATTGCATGGCTCGGCTGTGTTTTTTCCCCCTAAAACACCAGGAGAATAAATGATTTTCCCATAATCACGGGAGGTTTAGCAAACACTGGGACTCGAACCAGGATTCCAAGGTCCAAAGTAGGCTGCTGTAGCCTTTATAGGAATGCTACTGCTGACCATTTACTGCACTTGAAAACAATACTTTTTACACGTTTTTCGTGAGCTTGGACAAACGTGTTTGCTATAATCACATCTATTCTGTGAACAGAGACAAAAAAACGCTTTGAGCAGATCTTCAGCCTTTCAGCGAGTTGCACCTATTGCTACTTGCTCCTGGCCTCATGCTCTGTCTGCTCACATAGCCAAGGTGTGTGTATTAGGCTGCAGGAGCGCCCATCCCCCAATCTCTGACAGTCACGGCCAACAGGTATCAGCAAAGTTCTTTACTTGCGCTTTGTTATGCAGATATGTGCATTTGCACATCTTTGGCTGACCATGGAAACGTCCTGGCGCCCTTTCTTTTTCTTTGCACAGGAAGGCTGGGCAGAGCCTTTGGAATTCTTTTAACAAGAATCTAAAGAACCATGTAATTTTAAACTAAATGTCAGCACACATTCGAATATCAGGATATATTTAGAGGCACAGGTCAATCATTTGCGGGGAATAATAAAAACGCTGCACAGGAAGGGTCTGATATTTTTAAGCCCTTCTCAGTTTGTAAATTTACAGTACTTTGATATGTTGGTTATTTTTTCAATAGCTTTTTATCTTTAACTATGATTTTGTACAAGTTGTTTCTTAAATTGCTACAGTTACATTGCACGATAGAAATTCAAATAAATGAAAACTCTGTTTAAATGGTGATTTTTCTCTGTTAGAGGCCAGTGTATCGTCGCTATCACTACATTCGTTTTTTGTCTGCACTTTTAACAAGTGGTTTGCTCATCTTTTGTGTTGCAAGGACACTTAGGGATAGATTTTCAAACATTTTGCACTGGTTTAGCATCACAAAAGTGACACTAACCAGCACAAAATGTTTTTTGGGAAAGTTACTTTCCAGCGCAAAATTTGTTTTGCGGTGGAAAGTACACTAAAAGTAGCGAAAGAAGCGCAAAACACTGCTTTGCGTTACTTAGCGCCAAGGGAGCCTTACATGGGTGGTACATGGGCATTCCCATGTAACCATCCATTGCTTTTGACGCAAAGCCCTATCTACAAAGAATTGTAGACAGAGGTTTGCACCAAAAGCTAACGCCACTTCAAAGGAGGCGCTAACAGGAGAATTAATTTTATTTCTCCTTTCTTTTCAGACTTTGCATGCGTGCGGTACTGTGCAGCACACCTACAAAGTGGGAAAAGCCTTTAAACTTGTCTATGCATGGTATTTTGTACAGGAAGGGTACCCGTCCTATACAAAACCTATGCTACACACACGCGCACACCCTAGCACTATGACGCTAAGGTATGTGCATGGCGCTCGGCAGCTGAAATCAGCACCAGTCCTAGGGAGAGGGTGGAGAGAGCCATATCTCTGAAGATATGATGCTCTCCTGCTTCCTCCCTGTCACGCAACGCAGCACAGCCTGTTTGGGTGCTGCGTTGCATATATTTTTTTTTAATTTGCTGCATTGGGCTAAATTTTCAAACATTTTGGGCTTGATTACTATCACAAAGGTGATGCTAACCAGCACAAAAGTTTTGGGGGAAATTTACTTTCCTCCGCAAAACTTGGTATGCGCTGGAAAGTACTCCTAAAAGTGGCGCAAATCAGCGAGAAGCACTACTTTGCTTTACTTAGCACCAACGGGGCGTTACATGGGTGGTACAGGGGCATTCCCATACAACCATCCATGCCTTTTGATGCAAAACCCTATCTACCAATAATTGTAGGCAGGGTTTTGTGCTAAAAGTTAACACCACCTCAAAGGAGGCGCTAACAAGAGAAATGTTTTTATTTCTTCTTTCTTTTCCGACTTTGCATACGTACTGCACTGTGCAGCACACATACAAAGTGGGAAAAACTTTTTAACTTGTCTACGCATGGTATTTTGTACAGGAAGGGTACCCTTCGTGTATAAAACGTATGCTAGACTCATGCACACACCGTAGCGCCACGGCGCTAAAGTGTGTGCTTGGCACTCTGCAGCTAAAATCAGCACCAGCGCTAAGGAGAGGGGAGGAAAGAGCCATATAAAAGATATGGCACTCTCCTGCTCCCTCCCTGTCATGCAACGTAGTGCAGCCTCTTTGGGTGCTGCGCTGCATAGCATGTATTTTTTTAAATCTGCCCCATAGGGTATATTTTCTTCTGGACCAGTTCATATGCACTTTGGGGATTGGCTGCCAGTAGAGAATCTTCAAGCGGAAATAAGTCCACCACAGGAATGGTATGGCATGGTAATTCTGTTGCTGCATCAGGCCCAGCTCCAGGATTCTACATCTAGGAAGACTATGAAGAAGCCTGGGTGGGCCATGAAGGTACATGGGGGAAGCTGGAAAAATTAACAAAATTATTTTGAGATCTAAATTATTTTGAGATCGCTGTTTAGACTCTGACAAAATCTTTCTGAAATATACATGCCTAAGAAACGAAAGTAACATATGTTTAGCAATGTTCAATCTAGTGGGTTGCTCTGTGGCCGTGCCCAGAACCCATTTTCCTGTCTTCGACTTAAAACTACCTTCTAATGGGAGCTTGCATTCTTTTTCTTTGGTTGCAGTGGAGTATTGTGGCAAACCGAACTAATAGTTTGTGAATGGGTGATGGATCTGATAGCATCAGATTTCCTCCATAGGGGATTCAAATCTATCCTTATAGAAGACTACTCAGAAGGGTTTGAGGGACCCCGGTGAAAGACTATTTGTAGGCATCTTTAATGAGGCATTCAGCTCTTCCATCATGAGCCAGGAATCTAACATTTCTCTGTTCATCCATGAGACAAGGACGATTGATTTCGCCTAGATGATCTTAATAATTAATGATTTTTGGGGTGATTGGTGCAAATGCAGTGTCTGAAAAGTCTTGAAAGCCCTGATTATGGGCAGGCGACTGTACCTATAATTTTTTAAATACCATACATTTAGTTGAACTGTAGAGTTAAGTATAATAAACCTATAATTCCCTATATATACTTGCCTTTTGATTTTTTTGTCCATATTTGTGCTTCAATATTAAGGTAGGACAAAATTTAATTATAATATTTTAGTACCCTACCCTATAACTTTTCATGTCAAAATGTACACTCAGCTCCTCTTGAAGAATTGTTTGGAAGGCTCAATCCCCCAGGGCCTCAACTCGGAGTCATCATCTTGGTACATTAGGCCGAGCTCTCACTAATTCATATATCAAGGTTAAATGGGAATGGTCTGACATAGTCCTGCCCGAATTCTCCATTCCAACACACTAGTCAGGTTTCTCCCTACTAATAAAAAGCCAGTCAATTCTTGTAGATGATCTATGTGGTTCAGAGTAAAAACAGCATGTACCATCTCCTGGGTTTTACAGCCGAAAAAAATATTGACTAGACCACTCTGCACAGGCATGTCTCATAATTGTTTCATTAACCAAGTTTCAGCATTCTTCATTGGAGAGGTCCGATCCTGAACCTTTCCTGTCACGCAGTTAAAGTAACCTGCCCAAATTGCTAGAATAAGTATAGAAGGTTTCACAACATACATTAACTTGGCAAATCCACCACTACCGGTGCCTATGGATTCAATAAACACCGTTTTCTTCCATCTTTGAATAGATTGGATAGGAGGCCAAGTAGAGTCTTCTATGATTGTTTTCAGTTTCTTCTGGCTTTAAGTGAATTTCTTGCAGAAAAAATATTTTAACATTCCTATGCTTCTTAAGTGAGCATACTGTATCTTTTTGTGCAATTATTCAGTCTATGGACTTTTTCAAGTCGTGTGTGTCGGGTCTGAAGTCCAATCCACGTGAGATTCCACAGGAGCAAAGAAATTAGTTCCCCCCCACCTTTAGACAACAACTCCTGGAGGAGGTATAGTAACTCACTCACAAGACGCTGCTAACCAAAAGTAAGGGGAATAACGCATAGAGTGACCACCACTCTTTCCCCAAAGATGACACCAGGTAGCGTGGTAGTGGGGAGCTGGTTCCACAGAGAAGCTAAACAATAAAGAGATAACAAATAAGACTGGCTTTACTCCTCAAGAACTAAACAGCAGTCAAGAACATTAATGCATGTCACTTCCCAACATATGCAGTTCACTTACTAGTGAGAGAGTCCCAGGATATTCTGAAATTTCTCAGCGTCCTATGAGCTCTTAACCCAGGCCCAACCGATGAAAGACCAGGAAGTGCAGGTAAGGGAATACTGAGAAAAGGAACTACTAAGGGACGATAAACACAACCACTCACTTCCACAACCATTCAAGGTCACGTTGGGTTATTCAAAAGAGGGAGAGTCCACTAGTTTGTTAAGGGGAGCGGGATTCAAAGAATTACTGACCGGCTCCGTAGGGAAAGGAGCGGATCAGCGTGCGCTCACGCTTTCACGAAAGCGGGAGAGGAAAAGATGGCGTGGCGCGCTGGCCGGCTCCGTAGGGAGAGGAGCGGATCAGCGGGGCACACGCTTCACGAAAGCGGGACAGGAAAAGATGGCGTGGTGCGCTGGCCGGCTCCGTAGGGAGAGGAGCGGATCAGCGGCGCACACGCTTTCACGAAAGCGGGACAGGAAAAGATGGCGTGGCGCGCTGGCCGGCTCCGTAGGGAGAGGAGCGGATCAGCGGCGCACACGCTTCTCGAAGGCGGGTCGGCAATAGATGGCGTGGCTCGCTGGCCGGCTCCGTGGGGAGAGGAGCGGATCAGCGGCGCACACGCTTTCACGAAGGCAGGTCAGCAATGGAAGGCGTGGCGCGCTGGCCGGCTCCGTGGGGAGAGGAGCGGATCAGCGGGGCACACGCTCGTCAGGGAAGGAACAGAACTTCTAGGGGGTAGCAGAAGTAGATAAGGTAACTCGGGATAGAAGAGTTCAAGCCGGATACCAGGAATCAATCCAGAGAGCAAGTACTCAAGTCTGAGCTCGAAGGGGGCGTGGTCACTAGTTAGGGATAGTAAGTCAAGCATTGGCAACTGGGTGAGACGGCCTCTTATAGCAGTTAGGGGTCGTCATAAAAGAACTCACTCTGTGAACTAACGAGGGAAGTACACATGCATCAAGGTACCGACATTTCTCCTACAAGGTCATCTGCTGCCGAAATCCTAACAGTTCTCCCACCCAAAGGCCTATTCCCGGGGCGAGGTTTTGAAGGATGGAGTGCATGGAATCTGCGAATCAAAACAGGGGCATGAATATTTTCAGCTGGTTCCCAGGACCTATCCTCTGGGGCATAGCCTACCCAATCAATGAGATACTGTATTTTACCTCTGTGTTTGCGGGAATCTAAAATCATGTTCACTTCATATTCCTCTTCACCCTCTATGATTATTGGGGGAGGTGGTTTCTCAGGGACTAGAGGGGGTATGTATCTTTTGACTAAGGAGCAATGAAATACAGGGTGTATTTGCATGTCGTCTGGCAACTGCAGGTGTACTGTAACAGGTGTTATTACTCTCTTTACCAGATAAGGACCTATGTATCTAGGTTGTAATTTTTTAGAGCCTCTCAATCTCAGATTTCTAGTCGATAACCACACCTTGTCTCCTACTTGATAAGCAGGTTCAGGACGTCTGTGTTTATCAGCCTGTAGTTTCATGGCTTCCTTGGCTCGTTGTAATTCTTTTTTTGCGTTGTCCCAGTTGGACAAAAGAACTTCGTGATGATCTTTAAGAGCAGGGATACTCTCTAATTCTGAGGGAAGAGAAATAGGCAGGAATTTAGGGTGTTGTGCTAGTGTAAAAAGAAAGGAGACACACCAGTAGAAGAATGTGTGAAATTGTTATAGGCAAATTCAGCCATAGGGAGAGCTCGGGACCAGTCACTTGTGATTGTGGCTAACAGACAACGTAAATACTGTTCTAAAGTCTGGTTCGTTCTTTCGGTTTGACCATCGGTTTGGGGATGATAAGCTGTGGAGAGTCTGTGATCTATACCCAGTGTCTTACACATGCCTTGCCAAAATTTGGACACAAATTGGGCCCCTCTGTCTGAAATGATTATCGAAGGAAGACCATGTAATCTGATTACATGTTCTAGAAAAATATGCACTAATTCTTTGGATGAGGGTAAGTTTTTTAGAGGGACAAAATGGGCCATCTTGGTTAACATATCTACTACTACAAAGATGGTGTTGTATCCCTGACTTCTCGGGAGATCTGTAATAAAATCCATGCTAATGGAATGCCAGGGGGAAGGAGGAACGGCAGTGGTTCTCAATAACCCGGCCGGAGCACAATGTGAGGCTTTTTGTCGAGCACAGGTGGAACACGAATTGACAAAGGCTATAACATCTTTGGCCATTTCTTCCCACCAAAACCATCTCTGACAGATCTTGAGGGTTTTGCTACTCCCTGGATGTCCGGCCAGTGAGCTATTGTGGCACCAGAGCAATAGTTGTTTTTGCAATGCAACAGTTGGTATGTATAATTTGTTTTCGTGATAATACAGCTGGTCTCTGATCTGATTCAGGGGATCGTTTTCCCATTCTTCAGAAGGGATGGTACGGTAGTATTCTTTTAGTTTGTCTATAAACCCCAAGGGAGTGACGTCCCCATGGCATTCTACCCCTATAATCTTTTTGTCAGAAAAAAAAGGGGGATAACATTCAGGAGAGGCAACTTTCTCTGGACCAAGTCGAGAGAGTGCATCTGCCTTGCCATGTTGAGAGCCAGGGCGATAGGTGATAACGAAATCATACTCACTAAAGAATGAAACCCATCTCATTTGACGGGGAGTGAGTGCTCGTGCTGACCGAAAATATTGGAGGTTTCTATGATCAGAGTAGATGGTAACTATATGTGGGGATCCTAACAAATAGTGTCTCCACTCCTGGAAGGCAAGCTTGATGGCCAATAGTTCACGTTCTCCAATTGTGTAGTTCTGTTCAGCAGGCAATAGGGTTTTAGAATAGTAAGCAACAGGATGCAAGCGTCCTGTGTTAGTATCTCTCTGCGAGAGAACTCCTCCCACCGCATACTGAGAAGCGTCTGCTTCAACGTAATAAGGTTGCGTATTATCAGCATGTTTGATGACAGGAGCGGTAGTGAATCGTTCCTTTAAAATGCAGAAGGCTCGTTCTGCTTCTTTATTCCATTCAAACTGTACTCCTTTCCGCAGAAGTCGAGTAATGGGTGTTAATAATTCAGAAAAGTGATCTATAAATCTGCGGTAAAAATTGGCAAAGCCTATAAAAGATTGCACCTCTTTTACTGTACAGGGACTAGACCAGTTAACCAAGGCTTCTATCTTTTTGGGGTCCATATGTACGCCTTCAGGAGATATCACAAATCCTAGAAACTCCACTCTGGTGGTATGGAAGGTGCTCTTGTCAAGTTTGGCGAATAATTGGTTTTCCTTCAATGTTTTCAAGATTTTCGTAACGTGGATAATATGATCTTGTTCTGTTTGTGAATAAATCAGGATATCGTCGATATAGACGATCACGAAGACATCAAGGTATTCTCTTAGTATTTCGTTAACAAAAAATTGAAATGCCGCTGGAGCATTACAAAGACCAAACGGCATCACGCAGTACTCAAATAACCCAAATTTGGTACGGAATGCTGTTTTCCATTCATCTCCATGTTTAATACGAATGAGATGGTAGGCTCCTCTAAGATCTATTTTGGTAAAGATCTTAGCTCCTCGTACCTGATCCAAAAGAACTGAAATAAGTGGTAGGGGATATTTATTCTTTATGGTGACTTTGTTAAGGGCGCGATAATCCAAACACGCTCGAAGACCCCCTTCTCGCTTTGGAATAAAAAAGATGGGTGAGGACACTGGAGATGTGGAGTGACGTATGAACCCTTTTTCCAGCATTTCTTCGATGTATTTCTGCAAGTATTCAGTTTCAGGTGCGGTTAGGGCATAAATACGACTAACTGGCAAGGTTGCTCCGGGTACCAAATCAATGCGACAATCATAGCTTCTGTGCGGAGGTAGGGCAGAGGCTTTAACTTCGTCAAAGACAGTTAGGTATTCCTCATAGTGCGCCGGAAGGTCAGGAACTGTGGACATTATATGTACCGCACAGCAAAGCGAACTGTTCCATTCACTTGCTTCTTGGTAACAGTTTATCATGCAATGATGAGATTTTAGTGTCACTGTTCGAGTCACCCAGTCTATTTGGGGATTGTGGACTTGTAGCCAGGGAACCCCCAGGATAGCACCGAAATTGGGGGTGTCTATTAGATCAAAGACTATAGATTCTGAATGTCCGTTATTACACACCATTACAATCGGGGGAGTCTGATAGGTGATCAATCCAGATGATAACTCAGACCCATCTACCGCTCTCACCGGTTCAGGATGAGGTTTCAATAAGAAAGGGATTCCGACATCTCGGGCCAACTGAATATCAAGAAAATTCCCTGTGGCCCCTGAGTCCAATAATATAGACATGTTCTTTCGACATTGAGGAGATATCACCAAAGTAATGGACAAGGTAAAATGTCTTGGTAAAAGGAGAAAGATTTTCTTTGTGGTAGAGACCTTAGAAAAGACAACACTTGAAGAATTGGTCTCTGCTTTCTTCAAGTCTTCTAGTTTTCCTCCATATAAGTAGGAAGATGACTACTTGCGATTTTCTTAGCAACTGAACGAGGTCTGATTGGACACTCATGAGCATAATGTCCTCCTTTCCCGCAATATAAACAGAGATTGTTCTTTCTCCTCTTGTCTTTTTCTTCTGCAGACAGCGGACTCCTCAGTCCTCCAATCTGCATAGGCTCAGCAACGTCTTTAATGTCTTTTGATTCTTTCTTTTCAGGTCTTAACATCATATATCTAGAAGGAGTAAGACGTGATTTTTCCCCTTTCCTTTCATGGAGTCTATGATCCAACTTGACCGTCATATCTATGAAGGCAGAGCAGTCATCGGGAGGATCTACTATTTGAGACAACAAATCTTTAAGTTCATCGTTTAACCCTCGATAAAACAGAGAGGTTCTTTTTCCTCAGGCCAATGCGTCTCTGCTACCAGCCTATTAAAGTTAGTTATATACGTAAGTAGGTCCTTGGATCCCTGCCTCAGATTGAGAAGAGCATTATCGCTGGCCTGCATAAAGGTATGTTTCGAAAAAGACTCTTCATCTTATCCTGAAATAGCATAAAGTCATATAATAATGGATCGTTGTTTTCTACCAATGGAACAGCCCAATCTGCAGCATTGCCTGCTAAATAAGATATAACAAAGGCTACTTTAGCAGCGTCATCTGGAAACGATGCCGCCTTACACAGGAACTGTAGTTGACATTGGTTCATGAAGACGCTAAATCTAGCACTGTCTCCGTTGAACCTCTCTGGCATAGCTAGTGGAACTGGGCTGGGAGTATGAACAGTAAAGTGAACAGGAGGTATGTTGCTATCTACCCTTGTGGAGGAATTGGGACTATGGGACGGAACTGAAAAATGCGCAGGCTGAATGTAACTTTTCCGGGTCTTTGGAAGGGTACCAGGGTTCCTAGGGTCTAGTGAATTCTGTGACTTTGATTGTAGTAACTCTGTCTGTAATCTCTGATTTTCAGACCTTAACCTCCCTACCTCCGATTGCAATTCAACTAGAACTGCCGCAAGTTCCTCTACTGAGGGACCTAATAAAGATGAGTGGAGAGAGGGATCTAGAGGGGCGCTAGCCCCGTCAGTATTCATCTTTGCTCAGGTGGAAATAACTCTTGGGCTTGACTTTCTGTCGGGTCTGAAGTCCAATCCACGTGAGATTCCACAGGAGCAAAGAAATTAGTTCCCCCCCACCTTTAGACAACAACTCCTGGAGGAGGTATAGTAACTCACTCACAAGACGCTGCTAACCAAAAGTAAGGGGAATAACGCATAGAGTGACCACCACTCTTTCCCCAAAGATGACACCAGGTAGCGTGGTAGTGGGGAGCTGGTTCCACAGAGAAGCTAAACAATAAAGAGATAACAAATAAGACTGGCTTTACTCCTCAAGAACTAAACAGCAGTCAAGAACATTAATGCATGTCACTTCCCAACATATGCAGTTCACTTACCAGTGAGAGAGTCCCAGGATATTCTGAAATTTCTCAGCGTCCTATGAGCTCTTAACCCAGGCCCAACCGATGAAAGACCAGGAAGTGCAGGTAAGGGAATACTGAGAAAAGGAACTACTAAGGGACGATAAACACAACCACTCACTTCCACAACCATTCAAGGTCACGTTGGGTTATTCAAAAGAGGGAGAGTCCACTAGTTTGTTAAGGGGAGCGGGGATTCAAAGAATTACTGACCGGCTCCGTAGGGAAAGGAGCGGATCAGCGGCGCTCACGCTTTCACGAAAGCGGGAGAGGAAAAGATGGCGTGGCGCGCTGGCCGGCTCCATAGGGAGAGGAGCGGATCAGCGGGGCACACGCTTTCACGAAAGCGGGACAGGAAAAGATGGCGTGGCGCGCTGGCCGGCTCCGTAGGGAGAGGAGCGGATCAGCGGCGCACACGCTTTCTCGAAGGCGGGTCGGCAATAGATGGCGTGGCGCGCTGGCCGGCTCCGTGGGGAGAGGAGCGGATCAGCGGGGCACACGCTCGTCAGGGAAGGAACAGAAATTCTAGGGGGTAGCAGAAGTAGATAAGGTAACTCGGGATAGAAGAGTTCAAGCCGGATACCAGGAATCAATCCAGAGAGCAAGTACTCAAGTCTGAGCTCGAAGGGGGCGTGGTCACTAGTTAGGGATAGTAAGTCAAGCATTGGCAACTGGGTGAGACGGCCTCTTATAGCAGTTAGGGGTCGTCATAAAAGAACTCACTCTGTGAACTAACGAGGGAAGTACACATGCATCAAGGTACCGACATTTCTCCTACAAGGTCATCTGCTGCCGAAATCCTAACAGTGTGTTTAAACTTTCTTGTAAAAGTAATTAATACAGAAGGTTTCATCTGGACCCTACAACGAAGTAACATATTTATCTGAATTGCAATCCCTCCCCAGGTCCTAGCATCATCCAGCCTGTTGTCACTTCATGTGTCAAACCACAAATACAATCTTCTTTATGCTCACTTGCTGAGATTGTTAATATAGTGTTTGCCTGGATACCAAGGTTGGCAAGACACTCTGCTACAAGGTGAAGGTGCTTCACAATCCATTGCTGAGTAAGGGGACTTAGCACCCATTGGTAAGTAGATCATTTGCTAACCTGTTGCTGTATGAAAGTTTTCGTAGATGCTGGTGATCTTGTTTTTGAAGAATGAGGACAGCTGGGTGCCTAGGTCTTGAGAGGAGGTTACATTGGTGCAGCTTGCAGCCGAAGTGGTGAAGCATTTTCCTATGGGAAAGATTTCCTTGGACTTGTTGGAGTTGCTTTCGATGAGGTCGGTGACCATGGAGCATTTGGTGGTTCTGATTTGTTGATAGTAGATTCTGAGGATGGATTTGCCGGTGCTCTTTTAGGTGTCATCCTGCCTTTATCCCCATCTGCCTTCAAGTTTGTTGCAGTGGCATTTGGTGAGCCTGAGCTCTTTTGTTTTCCAGCTTGCTTGTGGTCTGGTTCTTGTGGATTTGAGAGGCACCAGGGTATCTGCGCAGGCAGTGATCTAGGTGTTGAAGTTGGAGATAGATTCGGGAAGTTTGTTTTTGCGTCAAGGCTGGTGGTGTAGGAGTTCGTAGAGCAGGATATTTCTGAGATCTTGTGATGCTGTTTCTATGGTGTTATGGCATGGCTATGCTGAAGTTAATGAGGGTGTGGTCAGACCAGGTGATCGGTATGGGCTTGTGTCAGAACCCTGTTCAGAGGGCCATGGGGCAAGCAGGGGTTACAGGGCCCCCTCGGGGCATTTACTCCTGCTGTCCTGGGGCCCACCCTACTATGGATCCCACTCGGCTGAGTCATATGCCTCCTTCTTCACCTGACTCTCAATTGGTAACGTAGCCCGAGCAGTCAAGGTTCCCTCAGAGGGAATTGTAGATACAGATTAGTAGACATGACAATTACCTCGATGTGCACGCAGCATCCACGATAAATGAATGTCCAGTCAAATATATATTTTTTATTACAGAAGTATTTTAATTCTAATTCTACACATGCAAAGTTATGATGGTAAAAAGATCTGGTCACTAATTATAATCATCACATGGTATGCTGCCTCTACTGCACTTGTGCTGTTTAATTACTGGTGAAGACAGTAGCCTTCCACCACTATGAGGATAGTGCTTTTAGAGCCCCTCCCGGTCCAACATGAGTGCAGTCCATGAGACAGGCCTATGTTATGGCGCACACACATGATCCATGTTTGCCTATGTCAAAAAAGTCAGCATTAGGGATCCAGACAATAATAAAGTTGGGTACTTAGGGCAGGGGTACACGTCTTTACCATGCAGAGGACTTATCCTTCCCAACAGCTTGTCTACTGGGAGTTTGCTGAAGCTGGTGAAGATGGGGTCCAGTAGTTGACCGGCAGCATGCACAGGGTGCTACTCACTGAGAGAGTCTGAGGTTGGACAGGCCCTCGAGGATGTCGGCTGTGTTGAGATCAGTGGGGTCCACGAGTTGGTTTTTGACATCACCAAGTAAAATAAAGGCACTTGAGTCAAGAATCAGGGAGGGGGCAACATTTGCAATGGTGCCACTGAAGTTGGCGCTTGTTTGGGAAGGCGGTAGATAACAGTGCCACCCAGGACGTAGTTCACAATGATGAGGAGTTTGAAGGTCAAGTGTTCCATGTTGCTGGTGGTGCTTTCCAAGGTGGGTGAGAATTGGATGGATTCTTTGAAGATGACAGTGATTCCGCCGGTCTGTTTGTCTTGTCTTGAGATCTTGTATCCAGGGGGACTGCTGCGGCAATAACGTGAGCAGACGATGAAATCGAACAGGTTTCGTCAGGAAGAGAAGGCCTGGTGAGTGGTTGTGTAACATATCCCAAATTTCGGTGGTGTGTTTAGTGAGGGAGTAAATGTTGAAAAGTATGAAGGATATGGAGTGGTGTGGTTTAGTAGGGGGGTCAGATATGTTTGGGCATGTGTTGAGTATGTTGGGTGTGTGAGGTCTGAGGGAGGAGTGAGATGGGTGTGGGAGAGTGTATGTGAAACAGCAGATGGTGCAGCAGAATGCACCTTCAGTGTTGGGTGGTGAAGCTCAGCAGCAGCACTGGCAGATGTGACCGGGGCTTAGGGCGTGAACGGTCATGGTGGGGTGGCGATGGGGGGAGGAGGATGGGAGGAAGGTTAGGGGTCCTGGAGATAGGCTTGGCTTTTACATGCTTTTGGCACGGTACGTCTGCATTACAGCCTCCATTAGGTGAAGACAGTTTGACAGGAAGCCAGTCATGTCACTTCCTGGGCAGATGGATGATGGGAAAACCACTAAGGTCATTTCATGTGCAGATGGATGATGGGAAATTACTTTCCTTGCTCAGCTTCTTCTTTTAAAGACCGCTTTGGCGGTAAAGCAGTGATGTCACTTCCTTTGCAGAATAATGCTGGGAAATCCAGTGATGCCCCTTCATGTGCAGATAGATGATAGGAAATCCAGTAATATCACTTCCTTGCAGTTGGATGATGGGAAATCCTGTGATGTCACTACCTATGCAGATGACTGAAGGTAAATCATTGATATGTAGGATTGTGAATTGGAATTTTGAAGGGACGCTATAAACACACACCTTCCAAATTGTTATTCGTAATGCATTTCTAAACACATTTTTCAATTCGGTAACCAGTTACCGAATCGCTAAATAAGTTTAGTACATTTGTAAAAACTAATTAGCTGTCACAAACCCTGTGAATTATCAAAAAGCAGGGTTTGTGGCCGCTAAATGGCATTGTACATCTAGCCCTAAATCTCTAATTGGAATGTTTTGAAAGGAGCATCACAACTATGTGATAAACAGCATGAAGCTGTAATTTCATAAGCATGCAAAAGTTGCCAATATTGTGCACATACTTTTCATTCAGTTTGCATAACAACAGTAACATTTATATAAATAATAAGTGACACATGAAAAACTGCATGATGGATTGTCACAAACAACATGACTGTTGGTAATCTCTTAGCAAGATAATCTGTAACATTTTACGCATGACTGAATCTGTTTGGTCACCTACAGAAGAGCATCATGGAACCAGTCTGTAAAGACCTTCAGCCCCTCATCAGGGATAATAAGAGCTATAGAAATACCCATATCATGCCATACTATCTTCCCTATACCAGACTTCATAGTTAAACTGCTACTGGGGCTAAATGCTGTTCCTAACATAACCCTTTGTTTTAACAATTTTTAATCAGAGTAACTTTGTATTATTAACGTCTGCATCTATATCTAGGCAATCTGCAAATATGGATGCGCAGACAACTACTTTGCATGTCTTAGCTGCAGAATTTAGGCCCTTGTATAGAAAAATTATTTTTGTGTTGTGTGTTTAATGTACACAGAATAGAATATGAATGTGTGCTTAAAATATTGGAGGGGTGTAATGTGAAATTATACAAACATCGTTTGTGTTTCACTATTTGACAGAAGTACTAGTGCTTATAGGGTTTGCAGACAGGCAAAATGAAAAAATATACATCGCAAAAAATACTCTTACACAAAGGGTACAGTTAAGGCTTAGGTTAAATTAAAAACGCTTAAGAGCTATATTATACAGAATGTGGGTGTTAAGTTCCGTTTTCCTCTCAATGTTGTGACGATTTAATGAGAAGAGCTTGAGCGTGATTATAAAAATTAGGGCTAACAACCCTGAGTGGCCATTACTATAATTCCAAATGCGGTGGACTGTAATGTATGTTTTTCAGGGTAATTTGTTCCCTTCTTTTTTGATAGCTCTGTTAATTAAAAATATGTATACAACTACAAACACTTTGCAACATTTTTTGCTGCAGTCACACATGTTTAAAGCTTATATTCTACCAGTATTACTTACTCTAGGGGTAACTATGTTGTGAAATTAGATTTTCACTACACCGTTATTTCACAAAGTTTGAATAACACGATATTAAAGTAGATATATATTTTGTTTTATATTTGCAAACGTAGCCTTATACCAGAGCTCTCACTGCAGCTCTCCGTTTCCTACCAGATGCACCTGTCATACATGTCCCTGAAGATCACTTTTCTCTGCTCGGAAGGCAAAGACTCGTTGCTCCTAAAAGTTTGTTAACGCTCGGAGGTTCAGAGGTGGCCTGGGGGATGGAAGCCGTTGCTCAGCAACTGTTCATATGTTAATGTGATCAATTAACTGTTTTAAGCTACAGCTGAAAGCAGGGCGTGCCATGCAGCCGAGGCCAGGTGAAGATACGTGGCATTTAGCACGTTGTTATATGTAGTTGCTTTCTAGTTGGGCTAGTTCGTGTAACTTTGAAAACAATTACTAGTTCCACGGAAACCGAATATTTTAAAATCGGCAAACTCTAAAGAAGTCCAGCTGCACGCAGAACCTACATGGAAAGTGTAAAATAATTAAAACATATAGGGGCATATTATCAAGCGGCAGCGATAATTATCGCTGGCCGCTGTTAGCGTGAGGAATCCTATCGCCGGCTATCGCTGGAAATTATCGCCATGCTAGCGCTGTATTAACAACGCTTAGCGCAAAGGCGATAATTTTCCAGTGATAGCGAAGTTTTACATGGAACATCGCTGGTTTTCCAGCGATGTCCCATGGAAAACGGCGAAATACTTGGCGATAGGGCCTGTGGTCTTAGCCACACAATCCACCCCCCATGTTAGGTATGCCTTAGTCAAGAATTTAGCAGACGTTAAATTCCTGCGTTAAGGCATACTTAACGCAATTTAAAATATCGCTAACCCACGTTGCTAATATGGCGATACCTGGGTTAGCGATATTTCCCCCTGTTGTTTTCACAGGCATGCCCCCTTTGCATCTCATTAGCGATGCGATGGGAGGCGTGCAGAAAACGGACGCTAAGTCAGGAATCACGCGCTAGCGTGTCCTTGTTAATTCGGCGATAAAATTATCGCTGCTTTTCGTCCGAAAACGGACGCTAAAGCGGCGATAATTCATTAACGCCGCCTTGTTAATATGCCCCATATTTCTTTCTGGCACATTGTCACATAAGCGAGTAGGGCATTTCTCCAAATGCAGGTTTATTGACAGAATATGCTTAGAAGGATCTTAAGGAATGGTTAAGAACACTTCATCAATAAATTCTATTATAGGTGCAAGACTTTAATATTCTATCTTCCTAAAAGCACAAACGGAGCAATTGCAAAATGTGTGCACAAAGTTTCTCATATAAAGGACACCTTCCAACTTCAGACTTAATTTCGATTCGGACGTGAAGCTAGAGTTACCGCCTTTATTGGACTTCCAATTATGAAAACACGTCGCATTTCAAATGGCCCAGTGAATGACACACTTGCTGCTGACAAATGCAGCAATGTGCAGGTCATGTTGTTGAATCCCAGCAAGGCTGACTCGGACATCGATTCTTCTGAGGTTGGTAAATTGAGTTCCATGGAGTTGGACAAAAGTAACCACTATTTGTTTTACAATTCTTATAAATAACAGGAGGGAGTTATGAAGCATATGGTATTAATATGCTGTTTCTTTTACTATAGGTTATGGGTGAACAGCATTCATAAGTACGCAGTGTCATTTCGACTCAAGTACAAAAAAATGGGCCATGCCACACTTAATATTGGAGCGCATATTTTGAACATGCTTTTGCAACCTGCTTTTTAGTAGATTGTAACAGCACATGGAAATGGTGAAGTGCAAAAACTAAATGTGTGCATTACTGCCATGTTTTTTAAACAGATTGGTAAATCTAGTGTAAAGATTCACCCACATTTGTGCTGCGGTATTTTTTGCGCCCGCTATTTACAATACGATCTAAATGATACCTTCAGTGTCATGTTACAGATTTTCTCACTATCGATTTTGCAGAGCAGTCATAATTTAGCTTTGGCTGAAAAGCTTCCCAGGGCATAATAATGCATGGATTAGTTACTTGTAATCTACATGTAATCTTATCCCCCACATTCTGACCTCAGAGAAATTGCTGTGAGGGAACTGTGCTCTAGGAAAAACACTGCGACCCAGATTTACAAAATGATTACGCAGCGCAGTGGAGCAGCCGCAAATGCTGCGCTGCATGAGGAGGAGAGAGGAGAGCACCATATTTACAGAAATATGTCTCTCTCCTCCCCTCTGCCTAGCACAGGCGCAGAAAAGTGCTGCTGTGCACCACACACACACCTTTGCGCCATAGTGCAAGGGTGCCTCTGTGAGTGTAGCATAGGTTTTGTAGCGGAAGGAAACACTTCTGTACAAAATACTATGCTTAGACTAACTTTGAAACTTTTCCCACCTTGTATGTGTGCTGTGCAGTGCAGCACACATGCAAAGTAGGAAAAGAAAGAAGAAATGAAAGCATTTCTCCGTGATAGTGCCTGGTTAAAGTGGGAGCTTTTTTATGACGCAAAACCCTGTCTACTTATTTTAGTAAATAGGGTTTTGCATCAGAAACCTTGGGTGGTTGCACGGGAATGCCCATGCACCACCCATGGAAGGTCCCCCTTGGTGCTAAGTTATGCTAAGCAGCAATATGTGATGCTCTGCGCCATCTTAAAGTGATTTTCCAGTGCAAAAAATGTTTTGCGCTGGAAAGTAAATTAGTAAAAAAAAGATTTTGCGTTGATTTGGGTGACTTTTGTGATGCAATCACGGCGCTACATCTTAGTAAATATACCCCCAATCTTGTGGTTTTGCTTTGGGGCAAAATTGCTGCAAAATTCTGAGTGTTTCTGCTCAGAATGAGGGATAATAATATGTGCAATCAGAGCTATCACACTAAATTTCCACACTTTCTTCCTCTTTGCTAGCAGTTTCTCCATGTATATATTGGCA
Source organism: Calotriton arnoldi (assembly GCA_963921515.1). Lineage (NCBI taxonomy): Eukaryota > Metazoa > Chordata > Amphibia > Caudata > Salamandridae > Calotriton > Calotriton arnoldi. Next base: position 693,986 of record CAWUFW010007855.1, on the reverse strand, counting down.
GGTAGTACCGGACAAAATTTGAACATGGAAAATACACAGGCATGCTCAATTGGAACATAACTGAGAATATCATGAACAGATGCAATGTTTTCCCAAATCTAGTCACTCACTCACCCAGCCATCATCTAAAAGATCATATTCCATAATGTATTTTAATATCTAAACAAAGGCAAACCAACGTAAAGGTTCAGGATACCTGGCACAAGCAATAAAGTGTAACAATGTGCATTGATAACTCAGTTATTTGCAAAAAAATCAGATCAGTTGATATCGTATTGCACTGCAATGCACTACCATTCTTTAAATGCAGATAAGGTCAAACAGCAATAGTGAACTATTCTTGGATTTGAAACTGACCCAAATTGCATTTGAAAATGTTTATCAAATCACTACAAATTTTCAAACACAAAAGTCTTAATTCAATAGTAAATAAAATTTCATTTTTTATAAATAGAGAAAAAGTTAATGTGTATAAAAAATATTTGGATAAATGCATGATTCAGCCGTTTTTCCTTTTAAAGGTCTGTTTTTCTGCTGCTATTGTGCTATTCTGGTGAACAAGGTGTGTTTAAATGCAAAGTGTGTTTAAGGCTGCAGTACCGGCTCCTGTCTACAGGGGCAGTGCTCAGCAAAAATATAAACACACTTGAAGAAACACAGGTCCCCACAAGGCAATTTTTAAAAAAGTTGTAAAAATCGACACAGATGTCTCTGAAGTCATTTTATATCATTTAGAAGACATTGCCTTGTGGGGACTTGGGTTCAGGTCCCCACAGTGCAATCAAGTCCCCACAGCGTGAGTGTGTTATCACACCCAAGTCCCCACAAGGATAGTAACACAAACCCACACAGACACACACACACACACAGACACACACACACACACACACACACACACACAGTAACATAATGAATACACCACAAAGAGACTCCACACAGGTTTAGAAAAACAGCAAATATTTATCTGAGTAAAATACTACCAAAACAACAAAAATCCAATAAGTAGAAGTCGAGATATGAATTTTAAAAGAATAAATGCAGTAAAGCGCTTAGATGCAAATTGCGCTAAAAGGTTACTTTAGGTTGTGCTGGACTGGTGCAAAGTCAAAGTTCTGGCCAACCCCATGGAAGTGCAGGCTGGCTACAGGACCCATGCAGGCCCCAGTGAACAAAGTATATTTCTTGGTCGCAAACAACAAGATGCAATTATTTTCTCCACACAGTGAAGGCGACGTGTCAGTTCTGAAGACGGGTGCCAGAGTTGAGATGCATGTCGTGATGTGCTAGATTGTGACAAGCATTAGAGGGAATGCGTTGCACTCCCTAATCTGCCACAGCAGCGATATGGTGTCCTATGTGTCGATCTCTGGCTCCTGGTTCCGATGTGATGTGATGCGCGGATTTTACTCCCACAACTAGGTCGATGCGTGGGTTCTATCACACACAGACAGGAGATGTGTCAAAATCTGTGTTGCAAGTATCTGTGCTTCTTCCAGTGAGCAGAGGTACAGACTTTGATATCCCTGAATCTCAAGCAACAGGAGGCAAGCCAAAAAGCCCTTGGAGACCACTCGGAGGGAAGGCAGAGTCCAGCTCTCCTTCAGCAGAGTCAGAGAGCAGCAGGCAGCAGGGCAACAAACAGAAAAGTAGGCCTTCCAGATCAGCAGTCGATTTGAGTACTTTAAAAGCAGCATAGCAGTTCTTCTGGCAGAGCTTCAGGTACAAATCCAGTAGTGTCTGATTTTAGGGTGTCAGAGACCCAGTAGTTATAACCAAACATTCCTTTGATGTGGGGGTGACTTCTAAGCAGCTCTCTGATGTTCACAAGTATCCCATTCAACCCATTCAACCCAGTCCTGTCGGCCAGGCTATCAGTGGGGGTAATCAGTACTATGTGTGGGGACAGGACACAGCCTATTCAAGTGAATTGTTAGCCCCTCCCTGCCATCCTGCCCAGGCAAGGCCATCATGATGCAGATGTATGTAGATGGGTACTCAGACACACCTATCCTTCCTGTGTTGGGGCTCTTTAGAGGGACTACACAAAGTGTAGCTGGCACCCACCCTAGATGTGTATTGGAGACAGGCTGTCAGGCACACAGAGCAGTAAGTGCAGAGAAATGTCCACTTTCTAAAAGTGGCATTTCTAAAACAGTAATGTTAAACCCAACTTCACCAGTACAGAGGATTTATCTTTACCATTCCAAAGATATGAAACATGAAAAAGCTCCTTGTGGTAGCCTTGCAATATTTATTCAACAGTGAAATATTCCGTCCTCCCCCACCCCATTGTTCCCTGTAGGTTAGAGCTGCCGGTAGAATGTTGAGTTGATAACAATGACAGTTGAGAGTTACAGCTGACTGGGGATTTTGTGCCGCGGCTGAAGCTTCTTGTTACGGAATAAATCTACTCAACTATTTCACCACATATCTTGTCTGTTGTTCGTGATTTCATATGTGGTGTTCATCGGCACTTCACTACTCTTCTCCGATCAGGAATTACAGGTTAAAAGAGTGTATTTAGAATTCTGAATGCTAACCTATGAGAGGAGTAGGCCTCTTGCCAAAAATGAAATAGTCTGTTTGTCACTGCCAGGACATGCAAAACATACCAGCACATGTCCTACCTTCATGTACACAGCACCCTGCTTTTAGGGCTACCTAGGGCCTGACTTACGTGTGACTTATGTGTAATAAAGGGGAGTTTCAAGCTTGGCAAGTAGTTTTAAATGCCTAGTCGAAGTGCCAGTAGACTGCACACACAGGCCCTGCAGTGTGCTCTCTCCTCTAAGCATGGTATGATTAGTTTATGCCTATTCGGCATATTTGGTTTACTAGTAAGTCCCTTGAAAAGTGGTATACCATATACCCAGGCCCTGTAAATGTAATGCTGCGAGTGGACCTGTAGTACTCATTGAGCCAAACATCAAAAATAGCCTTTCAAACCTCTCTCAGGCCTGCCACTGCACGGCCTGAGTGCACAGGTTACTGCCACTTCCCCTTGGAAATTAAAACTACTAGCCAAGCCTTAAACTCCCCTTTTACTACCTAGAGGTCACCCCTAAGGTAGGCCCTAGGTAGCCCTATGGGGAGGGTGCTGTGTAAGTAAAAGGTAGGACATGTACCTTTATGTTTTACATGTCCTGGTAATGACAAACAGCCTATTTCAATTTTCACTGCTGTGAGGCCTACTCCTTTCATAGGCTAGCATTGGGAATTCCCTTATATACTTTTAAGTGGCAATACCTGATCAGAAAGGAGTGGTGTTGCCATGTTTGGTATGTTTAGAATGTTAGTGATAAACCCTACTTACTGGTGAATTTGGATTTCACATTACTATTTTAGAAATTACACTTTTTAGAATGTTGCATTTCTCTGTTCTTATAACTCTTTGTGCTTTGCAGCCTGTCTCCGATACAGGTCTGGGCTGGGTGACAGCTACACTTTGTGCATTCTCTCCAGACAGCCACAAAACAGGAAGGTCTGGGTGTGACGGGATGCAACTGCATTCATCTGCATACTGATAGTCTTCCAGGGCAGGGATAGGAAAAGTTGGTTCACACTAGCATTTGAATAGGTTGTGTCCTGCCCTCACACAAAGGGCTGATTTACCCCATACTGATAGTCTGGAGTCAGGCCTGGGCTGAAAGGGATCTTTATGCACTTCTGAGGGCTAGTATTTTGAAGTCACCCCCTACATCAACGGCATTTTTGAGTTTAAGTAGTGAGTCTATGGCCCAATCTGATCAGACACTGCATGGGATTTGTAACCAGACTGCTGGCTCTACATCTGTACATTGCAAGGAGGACTATTGTGCTGCCAACTGCTTTGCTGTGTTGGCCTGCTGCCTGATAATTGTTGGGCTGCAGGAGGGACCGCCACTTTGCAGCTTATCTGGATGAACTTAACTGCTGCCTGCTACCTGCTTTAGTGCCACAAAGTGTTCTCCAAGGGCTTGGTATCTTGCTCCCTGTTCCTTCAAAGTCTCAGGGCCATAAAAGTCTCTGCATCATCAGTATTGCCGTGAGACTGTGAGCCCGGCAATTCACAACTTCAACCCCTCCAGTGCTTCAAACCTGCACGAGCACATTCGTTTACCCCTATCAGCGCATGTTGAGTGCTTCAAGCTCCCCACAGCGTTACACCCTCCACAGACCGAGAGTCACTGCAGCACCAGGGGAAGCTGCAGCATTGTGAGCCGGAAGGTTGCCCAGCAACATGGAGAAACTCCACCGACATCATGCTGTGGGCGGGGCCCAGTCTCTAGAGGGAGATCATCATGAAAGCGCACCAGCTTATTCTACGTTGTGCAACGGCATTCCCCGCTCACCTGTACCCCGAGGAGGAGAACCGTGGCTGGGGACATCTCTGGCCCACCTTATGGCCCGATGTCACCCTGCCTCCTACTTTAGGGAGCCCCAGTGATGTGGATTCCGGGGGTGTAGCCAACCTCCCCCATAATGCCAGATTCAAAAGGTACTGGGATCACGTAGCTGCACTGCGCGCTTCTAGGCAGCTGGAATTGTGGACCGAGCGAGGGCTCTTGCATCCCCCCTCCTTCTCCTTTGGACTGGATTTGGGGGGCATTGTTCCTGGCATAAAGCAACTAGTAGAGACTGAACAGCTTGAGGTCTTAAACCCACTCAAAATTACCATACAAAGTTTAGTAGGTGCGCAGGTGCTCCTGTGCCCTATGCTTTTCTGAATGCAATCGGTTATGAGTTTCCAGCAAATGTATGAGATTCTCTCTAATTCTGCATTACTTACACTAATCATGTAATTCATGTCATTGTGGTCCTCTTATGGTGTTATTCATAATGTAGAAATCTATTTTTTTTATATAACCGTGTATGATGTCTCTTTTGTAGTGTATTCATTGTGCTACTGTGTGAGTGTGTTGGACAAATGCTTTACACATTGCCTCTGTAGATAAGCCTGCCTGCTCTGCGCCAAGCCACTAGAGGGTGAGCACAGGTTGTCTTTGGTGTGTATCTGACTTACCCTGACTAGAGTGGTTGGTTCTGCCGGGGTGGGGTGCATACTTAGCCAACCAGAAACCCCATTTCTAACAATTACAAAGATACAATCAGTAGGACCGGAGTTATTGAATTTGTAAGTTTTAAGTCAAAATAGCATCAAGAAGAACAAAGCGCCTGAAGGAGAGTAGGATCTGCCTCTTATGGTTACCCCCACTTTTTGCTGGTGTATCACTGTTTTACGACTTTAGTCTGGCTGGGGCCCTGCTATTCAGGACCCCAGCCTAGCTGCTTCCTCTCTAAATTGATTCCATGTACTTTAGGTACATCCCAGATTGGATTCTGGGGTGCCCTTATAAGTCCCTAGTATATGGTATACTATGTACCAAGGGCATACCCAGAGGCCTACCAGGGGCTGAAGCATGTATTGTGCCACCCCTGGAAGGCCCTCCAAAATGACACCACAGGTCTGCTACTGCAGCCTGGGTAAGGTGGTGCATGCACCCCTTACTGTGGTATAGGCTACCTATATCACTACCATTGCACACACATATAAACCTATAAGTCACTCCTATGCAGGCCTTAACAATCCTAAAGGCAGAGTGCTTGGTTTTTATGTGAGAGGGTGCCCCTGCATGAGCAGAGCCCCTCTGCAGCGTTCGGAGTCAATCCTCTGGTGCTGTTTGTGGTGCAGCCTGACCATATACTCTTAAGTGCATTATAACCTCGCGTTAAATGCTAACTTTGGGATGGCTGCACGGAAACATGTCGTGTTTGGTGTCAAACATCTTGGAATACTACCCCCCCCCGCCAGTTCTGGCGGCGGGGGTAGCATTCCACCCTTCTAGAGGGAGAGACATGTACACACCGCCCTACCCGGTATTAACTTTACAGAGCCCTGGCATCACAAAAGGATGCCGCTGCCACAGACATGGGTCTGGCCTCCTGCTGCTGACCGAAACTCCGGCAGGGGAGGCCTGGACAATAGGTTTCCTGTCGAAGGGAGGTGTAACCACCTCCCCAGACAGGATAGTGTGTATTGGGGCTGGGCGGGAGCACTCTCTGGTGCTTTGAAGTCCTGCACTGGGGGCACATTTGGTGTCCCTGTGCATAGTCCAGTTCAAACTAGTAGCAGGGGCTACCTGCCCCTGCTCTGGCACGAAACTGGACAAAGGGAATGGGTGTAACCACCCCTCTTCCCTGACCCTCCCATAGGTGGGTCCCCAGAGTATGTCCAACCCCCTAACTTGGTATAAGTATGGGACCCCAGTCCTTAGGACTTTAGATTACCCTGGACAAAACTCTGAAGCCGAATCCTGGACCTTCGACGCTCTACTTCAAGATTAGAGGACTGAAGAATCTCCCTTGGGGTCAAGGAGTGACTCCCCTGCTTGGCAGGCACCTAAGAAGCAATTGTCTGGTCTGCATCGTTGAAGCTCCCGCCGGACGCCGAAGTCTTTGCAACACCAGAGGTGGATTTCGAGACTTCCCCGAGGCTGCCCTGAGACCCCAGCGAAGCTGAGGCACGTAGCTGTCGTGGGTAACGTGGACCCGTGACCCCTGGACACCAAGAACTTTTGTAAGTGCATCCTCTTCCTGGTCTTCCACAAAGTTGTGCTTTGGGCTCCCAGTAGCCACCGCCTCCAGCACCGACTGCACCGAAGATCACTGGCCTCCACTCCATGAGTGTCCTGTGAGCCAGCTCCAAGTGCGTCCACTCGAGGCTCCTTCACGGTCGCTAGTCCGTTGGCTAGTGAGCCCTCCCGAAGGCAACTCTTCTTTTGCTTGGGCTTTCCTGGTTGCTCCAGACGTGCCCTGACTTACTCTTGCTGGGTAAGTCCCCCAGACCTTGCTGGTCTGCATCAACGTCCTTTCTTTGTTTCCACGTGACTTGCCGTTGCCAAGGCTTGTTGGGTCCAATCCGGTCGCCGACACTGCAGCAATCGACAGACGTTGTGGGACAGCTCGAATCCAGCTCCTGGTTGTCGTCGACACCTCCTGGACCTCCTGGCTGAAGAGTCAAGATGACCGTCAACCTACTTGAAGCACCCGACATCGGTGGGCATCTGCTCATCCCCTTCCTGGTCACTGGCTAGTGACCCAGACTCTGTCCCCTCTGCTTTCAGGTCCTTCAGATCTTCGATCCACTCTTGGATCCACCCGGACACTTTCGACTTGGTTGCCAGCAGCCTGCTGCAGCAGATCGCCATTGAAAACGACGACGAAACCCGATGCCAAAAGACACCTATGCACCCGGCTTCCCTGGGTGAGGTAACTCGAGTACTCCGGTGCTCCCGTGGGTATTGACCCTAGAACTGCCTAGTACTAAAGGGGTTTGCTCCAAGTCCTCCTCTAAGTGTCCTTTCCTTTTAAAAATCCAACCGCGGCTTTCCCCATAGAAGTCAACGGTGACTCACGGCTGTGTTCTCACACTGCACGCGTCCCCCGTGGGTCCCCTGTGTTACTACCGTGGGTGGTTTCTTGGGGTCCAAGCACTTCTACAGGCTCTAGGCCTTGTGTCTAGCTCAGTCGTGGTTCTTATACCACTTTATTGGTATATGGTTTGGTACGCCCCTAGGGCTCAAACGTGTATTTGTGCTATTACTGTTGATATTTGACTTGTAAACTATGTACTTCGAACTCTAGCCTCATAAAGAGACTAGAGGGGTGTGTTTAAGACTAAATACATATATTTTATATATATACCTGGTGTGGTCCTCTTTCATTTGGTCACTCAAGAGATTATAGACTGGTAAAACAAGCTGCTTTACATTCCTTCAAGACTTAGCCTGAAGGCTGCTCTCCATAGCTACCACTAGGATAGCTTTCAATAAAGGTTGTCTTTAACCTATCTCCATAAGGGGTTGTTTGGACTGGTGCAAGGTGCCCACTAAAACTAGTGGACAGCATATGCCAGGCCAACTTTTCACAGCGCCTACAAGGGATATCTGGTTGCGCCTGACTGGGACAAAGTCACAAGTTCAGTCCGACCACAATGGAGCATTGGCCAGCTGCAGGGATCCAGTTAGGCATGCTAAACAGATTACCTTAAATCCTCGTTTGGAGTGTTGTGTGACTCCGCGCCGAAGATGCGTCATACAGCCGAGGCGATGTGTCGGTTCCAAGATGCAGAAAGGCTTAAGTGTGAGGTCCTGTTATATCGATGTCGAGCATCCCATTGACTGGGCTTGTGATGTGAAGTCCAATGTGGGGGATGCAATACGCAACTGAGGCAAAGTGTTGTTTCCACTGAAAGATAAAGCTGCGATGCAGAGTCTTGGCATCATCGTTGAGACCACCGTTAACAAGAGATACAAGAAGCTGTGCTAGGGAAAGCATCACGCAGTGGCGTTTCAGAAGGCGATGCATCGGTCTCAAGACACGAGTTGTAGCAGAGATGTGAGTCTTTTGTGAAGGGTCCAATTGACGCAACAGCTGCTAAGTATCTGTTCTGCTCGGAGATACGCTGTTCAGTCAAGGAGATGTGTCAGTTCTACTCGGAGATGGTTCACTCAGCAGAAGAGATATGTCAGTTCCACTGGCAAGCACCTTAGGTCCACCTTAGTCTAAGAGTCCAGGAATGGGGTGGCACCACTTGGCAGGGTAGACTCACTGATGGCAGAGTCCAGGTGCAGCGGGTGGAAGAATGTTCAGATCAGGAGGCCAGCAAACTAGCCCGAGGAGTCACTCTGGGTTCTGGAGTCAAGTGATACAGGTCCAGTCCTTCTCAAACAGGACAGAGGGCTGCAGGTAGCGGGTCAGCACAATAAAGCAAAAGTCCAGCAAGGTACAGTCCATCAGAGTGGCAGTCCTTCTTCCTGATAGAGTATCCACAGGTCCAGGAGTGTACTGAAATTGTGGTGTCTGAGGTCCTTCATTTATACACAGTTGTGCCTATGAAGTGGGGAGAAACATCTAGAGACAAGCCTTCCTTTGAAGTACACAGATGCTCTGCCCTGCCACACCTGGCTGGGTATTCATCCCATTGTGTGGGGTTCAAGACACGGCATATGTAGGTGTAAATGAGGCTGGTCCCAGCTCCTCCCTCCCTTCCTGCCACTGATAGCCCACTCAGTCATGCCTAAGCTTTCATTGTGTGCGGCTGTCTAGGAGGAATACACAACGCCCAACTGCCATCTACTCGCTGTCATGTGCCTGAGACAGGCTGCAGGCACCAAATAGGTAAAGCAAGAAAATGCCAACTTTCCAAGAGTAGCATTTTCAGAATTGTAATTTAAAATCCAACTTCATCCTAAATTTGGATTATTAATTAGGATTTCAGAGGCACCAAACTTGAAACAGGCTTATCTTCCCATTTGGAAATTACACTTAAAAAAGTAATAAGGTAGTCCCAATATTATCATATGGGAGATATAGGTCTTGCAGTAGTGAAAATAAAATGTTAAGAGTTTTTTTACTACCAGGACATGTAAAACTTAAATGTACAGGTCCTGCTTTTTAAATACATTGCACCCTACCATCTGGGCTGACCAGGGCCTACTTTAGGGGTCACTTATCTGTGTAAAAAAGGAAGGTTTGGGCCTGTCAAAATGTTCACTTTGCCTGGTTAAAATGGCAGTTTAAAACTGCATACACAGGATCTGCATTGGCAGGCCTGAGCCATGTTTAAAGGGCTATTTAAATGGGTGGCACAATCAGTTCTGCAGGCCCATCAGTAGCATTTAAGTTACAAGCCCTGGCCACATGTGGTGCACTTTACTAGGGACTTATAAGTAAATTAAATATGCTAATTGGGTATAAACCAATGTTACCATGTTTTAATGTATTAAGCAGAGAGCACATGCACTTCAGCACTGGTTAGCAGTGTTAAAGTGCTCAGTCCAAAGGCCAGCAAAAAACGAATTCAGCAAAAAGTAGAGGAGGAAGACAAAACGTCTGTGGGTGACCCTGCAAAAAAGGTCATTTCCAACATGATACATAAGTGTGGATTAAGTGAAACATAGCAGTCTGAACAGCAATTAGGTAGGAAGCGACAGGTGAAGAGCTCCATGTACAGGAGAGTGGATAGATAACGGAACATTTCTGAGAAGGAGAATTTGTCAATGACTACAAGTCTTCCTCCATACCTTTGTGTGTGTTTGTGTATGGTGAATGGTCTGATGGTGCAATACAAGGGTGCTAGGATATCAAGGACGTCTGAGAATGTTTCAATTGGGCAACATTTCATGTATGAAGTCTACATCAAAGTTCTGGGTGTTGGAGATGATTATGACATCAGCAACATGTTATACTACATATTTAGCATAGTTGAGCATTAGATGTAAGTTTCTTTCTCCTGGAGGTATGTGATTTGTGGTTAAGTGAGTGGGAGTTGAAAGGCTGGAGGTTCATGTGTGGTAGTGTACAATGGATGGATGTTGGGTGATCGGGCATATATATATACAAAGATTATTTGGTTGTGTATGGCAGGAATTTACCGGAGGTAAAAGAGGCAGGACATTTACTACTTGGAAGAAAAAGCAAGAGAATGTGAATCACCCCTTGCTTTGGAACCCAAGAAAACACATCATTAGGGCCCAACAGATATGACCTTGTGGTGGGAACTGCAGGATGCCTCCTTAACGGCTGGGAGACTTAGGAATTGGGGAGGTCACATGATCTCATGCCATGCTGTCTCCAATGGTTTTCTGATTGCTTGGGAATATATTTTCTAGCTTTTCAAACTACATTACATGGTAGAAAATGCAGACTGGAACTAATTGGCAGTGCTCTCTCTCTTGTGCTTCCACTGAATGTTAGGTTGCAAGGGAATGCGTTCTTACTTTCTTTCATGCTTCCTCTAGTGGAAGAAATGGTATTTGTATCCCTGAGTGGCTCGGAGACTTCACAGCTGGATAGATTGTGTCGGCTCACTCTGTTCCTCTTCTACCCACTATTGGGTTGCATTGGGAGGGTTCTTCAGCTTTTAACAAAATTCATGCTGCAGTAGAAATTTGTATTAGTAGATGTGAATATTTAGGAGTTGTGAAGTCACATAGGGGTAAATTCACAAGGAAATGATGCATCGTGGTGCTGTGGCAAATTTTTCAGGGCATGGATGATCCGTATTTAAAAGAATACTGTGCACCCCAGTGTTTTCACATGCACTTGTGCTTAAAATAGCTGCATAGTGCCAACACAGACACACTTGCACAGTAGTGCAAGGGTGTCTGCGTTGCAGGGATGATTTCCTGCAACACAGGTACCCTTGCACCACCCTTTAAAGATTGTTTATGTGCAGGAAGAGTCACCTTCCTGCACACAAACAATCTTTAAAGGTGATTTTCTCGTTCTATATGTGCTGCAGAATGCAGCACACATAGAAAGAGCAAAGTATTTCTCCTTGTTGCGCCAATCTAATGCCTGCTTTTGCATGGTGTTAGATTTTGGCGCTGCCTCAGATTTACACATCCTTGTAAAACTGGGGGAGCATTAAAAAGCAATGAGTGGTGTGGTAGAACTCCAACAGCAACACCCATTGCATGCTCCGTTCATGCAGAAAACTGCCTGAAAGGGTACCATATTGACAAATCAACACTAAGCCACGCAAAGTGGCTTAATGCCGCTTTGTGAATATGGTGCAGGGCATTGCGCCACCGGAACGTCGAAAAATGTGACATTCCGGTGGCCAATCCCCTTGTAAGTTTGCCCTACAATGTCTTCTTTCTTTGCTTCCAATAGCTTTCGGTTGGTTGTATTTAGGATTTTCGACTTTTTCAAGCTTCCTTTTGTGATGTGTGTTACAAGATGACTCGTAATTGGTGTGCTGATTGTGGGGACATGGAGGGTCAAGTGGCTTTACTCTACTATGCCTCTGCTTGCTGTTGGCCTATGTTGGGCTTTTTACAGATAGGTTAAGTTTATTGCTGTGGTGGCAAATACAGCCTGGCACACTGGATCCTGGTAGTCCATTTGACTTCACCGTTCTGCTTCCAATAGCTTTTGAGTACATTTTAAATAGGGCTGTGTGACACTGCGAAGTCTGACACCATGCAACTCCCTGCATTTTTTTATGTTCATCAGATTCACTAGGTGCAAATCTTATAACGTTTTTAAAGCTAAAAGAGAAGCTCTGTGCACCTGGAACTTGGAACTTTACCACTGCTGCCTCGGATCAAGAGTGCAGGCGGGTATTTTGTTTATGGCACCATCACACTCCATTACCTGATGTTAGATTTCTCAGTGTAGTACCTCTGACATCGGGGAAATAAGATAATGGAGCTGCTGCTATGAAAGTAGCGGCAAACACAATGGCAGCTACTCAGCCCTAGTCCGTAACACTGCAGGAATGAGACATCAGGCTGGCGGACTTTATTTTAGCTGTGACATGCTCTTTCTCCATTTCAAGGTTCTAGGTGTCCCAGGGTGAGACTTCCAGCACTGAAGATCCTTGTGAGCCCCTTGTCTGTCTCTCTCTTTCACCTTTTTTGTGTCTCTCTGAGCCTCTTTTGCTCGCATTTTTGCCCTTTTCATGTCTCTTTTGCTTGTTCTTTCACCCTTTTTTGCTTCTCTTTGTGCCTTCTCTTATCCTCTTCTTTTCCACCCTTTTGCCTCATGTGCCACGCTCCCCTTCATGCATCCTGCCCCCCTCCCTCCTCCTCCTTACATGCTTCTCCTGCACTTCCTCTCCCGCTCTCCCATGCTCCTGCTAAGTCCTACCGACAGCTGCCACTCTCAGGAACGTGGTCTAACTCCTCCCCAGAGGCACTCTGCTGTGCTCCTGCTACTGCTCAACACCGGCTGCACATCTCCCCACTGCTGCCGAGCCACTCCACCCACCACACAAGGAGCCTAATCATGAATGAATTGCCATTTCACATGCAACACTCGACTCACAACGCAAGCACCCCCTACAATCATTTAGCCCTCCCACAGCATGCCGACCCACCCAATCAGCAAATTAGCATTCACAGAATCACTTTCATGCATGTTACTCAACACTCACTCACTCTGCAAAAACACGCCACAGAGATCTGGTACATGCTCAGCAACAACGCCCCAGCCCTCCTATTCATGACTGGAACCTGACTGACCCCCCTCATCAGCCTCAGACATCTCCATGGCAATCCCAGCAGGATACAAGATCGCAAGACCGGACCGACAAAACAAACCAGAAGGAGTCACGATCATCTTCAAAAAATCTCTCAACTGCCTGACACTAATCAAAACACAATCCCCTTTATGGAGCACCTTCACTTCAAGCTCCAAATTACAACAAACTACACCTTGAAAGTAACCCTCCCCTACCGCCCACCCAGATGATGAACAAACTTCGCTCATGGCATCACAGACTTCGTCACCCCCCCTCATCTTGGACTCCAACGCCTACATCCCCCTAGGAGACCTCTATTTCCATCTGGAACACCAAACCAACCCCAGCTCCACAGCAATCCTTGAGAGCCTCGGCATCCTCTGACTCATCAAGCACGTCACCGAACCCACCCACGCTGCTTCACACACCCACTACCCCATCTTTGCTACACTTAATGGAGTAAAGTTCACCTCAACTACACCCCTCACTTGGACTGACCACTCCATCATCCACTTCCAGAAAATCACCTCCCAACTCAAGACATCCACCAACAGCAGTTAATCTATCTGCACCTGGAACAGCTGCACAGAAGCAGACTGGGCCAATGCCCTATCTAAGACTAGACCCATCCCCACTGGACATGAACACCAACACAGACCAACTCAACAATTTGTTATCCAACTGCACCAGCTCCCTGGCACCCCACAAACACAACTACCACAAAGAGACAGACCAACTGGTACTCAGAAGAACTTTTAGCAACCAAACAACACTGCAGTCAGAGAGGAAATGGAGAGCTAGCCGAAAAGAGACTGACAAGGACACCTTCACAGAGGCCAAAAACAATATCACTACCAGATCAGAGAAACCAAAAATACGGCTCTAGCCGAACGCATAGAGAACTCCAACAGCAACAAGGAGATCTTTGTGATCATCAAAGACTTCACCTCACCCTCTGCCTCCTCAAACACCATTGCCCCACTGCAGGACCTGTGCGACAGACTATCAGGGTACTTCAATGACAAAATATGAACCACCTGCAACAACTTCCACCATCAGCTGGACCCTCACAGCCTCGCCACCAGCCTACCAGGCCAACACACCCGAAGCACCCTATGTGCCTTGAAGACCAACATCAAGGAAGAAACAACAAGCATCATGATAACCATCCACTCTGGATCACCTATGTCTGCCCTCACCACATCTACAACATGGTTCTCCACACTATCGGTGGAACACTCACCCACGTCCTGACTACCTCCATCTCCACTGCCACGTTCCCAGATGCCTGGAAACACACCGCTGTAAATGCTCTGCTTTAAAAACCTTTGACAGATCCCACTTAACTAGCAAACTACAGACCAATCTCCCTGCTACCTTTTCCAGCAAAGATCATGGAGAAGGCCATAAACAGACAGCTCACCAACCACCTCGACCAACACCAGCTTCTGGAACCCTTGTAATCTTGATTCCGACCAAAGCACAGCACAGAAACCACACTCATCGCAGCCACAGACAACATCAGAATGCTCATCGACTCAGGAGAAACAGCGGCCCTCATCCTGCTCAACCTCTCAGCCGCTTTCGACGCGGTCTCACACTTCACCACGAGAAAAATTACACCATGAGTCTGGCATCCAAGGCTCTGCACTCAGCTGGATCTGCTCCTTCCTGACGGGAAGAACACAGAAAGCCAGCATGACACCCTAAATGTCAGAAACCAGAAATGTCATCTGTTGAGTGCCCCAAGGTTCATTCCTTAGCCCAACCCTGTTCAATGTCTGCATGACACCACTGGCTGACATCATCAGACCCCACAACATTAACATCCTCTCCTACGCAGACAACACCCAACTCATACTCTCCCTTTCAGACAAGACTCCTGTGACCAAGACCAACTTCAACACCTGTGTGACAGCAGTAGCCATGTGGATGAAGTCCAACTGCCTCAAGACCAACAGGCTTAAAACCGAAGTGGTGATCTTTGAAAACAAACCCTTCCCATGGGACTCCACCTGGTGGGCTATGTACCTTGGTCCCGCCCCAATCCCAACCTCCCATGCCAGAAATCTGGATATCATCCGGGATGAAAAATTGGACATGGGAGCACAAGTCACTACAGCTACCTCCACCTGCTTCCAACTGCTGAAGATGCTGCGAAAAATCTTCAAGTCGCTACAGGAAAACACCAGGAACATAGTCTCACAAGCCCTCATAACAAGCAGACTGAACTGCAGCAACACAATCTACACTGGTATCAGAAAGCAGCTCCTGAACAGACTCAAAACCATCCAGAATGCAGCAGCTAGACTCGTCTGCAACCTCCCTCAATGCACCCGTCCCACTTGACACGTCAAGGAACTTAACTGGCTCCCCATACACAAACACACTAAGGCTCCTCACAAGCACCTACAAGGCTCTACACAACATA
Organism: Calotriton arnoldi; assembly: GCA_963921515.1. Taxonomy (NCBI): domain Eukaryota; kingdom Metazoa; phylum Chordata; class Amphibia; order Caudata; family Salamandridae; genus Calotriton; species Calotriton arnoldi. Next base: position 678,546 of record CAWUFW010007855.1, on the reverse strand, counting down.
GATCCCGCTTACCTATGCTCAGCCAGTCTCTCACTCCCCCACATGCCCCGCATACACAAGAATAGAGCGGGAGGTTGCGCCTTCTCACACATTGCCCCCAAGACTTGAAACAACTTCCCCATCACATCAGGTGCTCAGTGTCGCTTATCAAATTCCGCAAGAAGCTGAAGACCAGGGGGCATATTAGCAAGACCCACGTTAAAATTATCACCGTTTTAGCGGCAGGAAACTGCCGCTAAAACGGCGATAATGGGCTTGCTAATATGCGTTATAGAATTCCAATAGAAGCCCAGGTTAGATGTGCAGGACATCTAACCTGGGCTTCTATTGAATTCCATAACGCATATTAGCAAGCCCATTATCGCCGTTTTAGCGGCAGTTTCCTGCCGCTAAAACGGCGATAATTTTAACGTGGGTCTTGCTAATATGCCCCCTGGTTGTTTGATTAACTCAAGGCTAGCCCTCACCTACTCAATGGCAAGTGTCTGGATACCCTCATGGGTGAATAGCATGCTATAAAAATATACATAGCTTGGCATAGCATAGCAAGTGATGTTTACAAATGTCCACCTTCATTTTCCAAGAGAAGATTAATCTAATGAGGCTTGTTCTGCCAATAATAAATTAAAACACACATTATTTCTGGAATCCAAATGCACAGGGAGGTGAACAGAAGATCTGACAATCCCAATCTGAGTCCTCTTTTTATAGAAGCAGCAGTGAAAGTGCCACTGCCTTAAGATGTTAGGATTATGAATGGGCGAAATCACACGTTTGAATATTCGTGCGTGACAGATGTGCAATTGGGCTCTTTTGCACCCATTTTCACAGATTGACTGGCCAGGTGAATCATTTTCCCAGTGACATGCAGTAATGGCCCATTCTTGGCATTTTGTGCCTTTTTATCATTTTCCCTAACCCCCCACCACCATCTGCACACTTTTATATACTTTCCATTGCTGTGCTTCAGCTCCTCACGCTTTTCACACTTCTTAGAATCCTTGGGCCTTGTCGTCACTACTTTAATATCAGACACTGATGGATCCAAGGGTCTTTTAATTCTTGAACTTCCTAAGAACCTGGGCTTTGTCGTTGGTTACTCCTACATTGGTTCACATTACCTTACCAGAGGCAGAATACTTTAGTATGTCCATGTGCTTGAACTTCTCATGCCCTTGATCTTCTCCATGCTGAAGAGCTGAAGAGATCCAATTCGGCCGAAACTGGTCTTGATTTGCTTGTGCTTCACAGAGGACCTGGCTTGCCAGTTCGGGCTGGACTGTTCCTATTAGAGCCGGATCAAGATTGATTTGCATATGGCTGGGACTAGTCAGAGGTGGTATTGAGGAAATCTGGGTGCAGGGTACCCTCCTTGCCATCTGCCCCAGGTGTATATCCCTGGTGTACCACTTTATACTCCAATACTGCTTCGTAATCAGCCTGTACCATGTTCATAGCGTCAGCATGATAGTGCATGTATATCATAGAGAGCAGTTGGAACCAGGCTTTACAGCTACCCAAATATGACAGGGGCAATGACACTAGCAAATCATTTTTGTGCATAACTGAGGGAAGTAACCCACACACCCAGCAATTCGTGGCATTAGTAGTACTGTGTACCTGATGAAGCATCTGAACAAAAGCATTTTGGGCATAAGTCTGTCTATGTCTTTCTTTATGTGGGGTCAATGTGACAAACGAGTGCTCAGCTGGAACCAGGGTAGTCCCTATCAAGGTGTGCACGGGATGTTGTTCCTCTAAGTACCAGACCACCCCAAATACGACTAGCAAGGAAAGCAAAATTATTACAACAAACACTATTTTACTCTTAGTGAACCAAGAGGACCAAACAGGACCATCTGGAGTGGGACGCGGAGCCGCAAAGGGCTGCTCCTCATCAGGAATAGGACGACCAAAGGGATACATTTAGAAAACTTCAAGGGCAACTTATAGGTGTCACAAGGGAAAGAAAAATTCACGGGCTAGAGCCACTATTGCAACAACAGTACCAGAGGGCACAAATCACCCAGCGTCCGTTTAGAGCCTCGCTGGCAGGCTCCTATTGTTCATCAACGATGGTGCTATGAAGCACTCCCACGGAGGAGCTGCGTTATGGCAGCCCTTGCAGAAAAACAAATTCTTCTTCTTTTAGGATAGGGCACCCTCCCTCTTGGGCAAATACCCTCAACTATCCTGTCCAGTGTCCAAGGCAGTGCATCAGTGTAGTTCGCCCTAGTCTAATACAGGCACCTTAGGCACAGCACCTGCGCCCTAAGCTCAAGTTCTTCCCTAACTCCTAGTCTGTTCGGCTGATGCACTGTCCTTCTTTCGGGGCCTCAGATTATATTTTGTTATTCCAGGTACTGTTTCATCAACAAAAAGGGGCAGAAACTCAGGATCAGATGGGCATCAAAACTCAGATTCCGGTGTATTAGAAACTGTGTTATCCGGGGCGGCCCTTATCTCTGGTGGGATCGCCTCGGACAGAACTGCATCACTTTCTTTGTCCGTCTGCGCCCACCTCAACCGTGCGTCAGAGAAGGGAACGAAGCGTGGCACCCTCTCACATTCCTGATCACCGATGCCTTCGTTGACCCAACGGTCGTATGGGAGCGGTAGAGGTATCCGTTTAACGTGCGAACCGTGGATCCAGGGTTTTCTGCCGTCTACTTTCACCGCTGTACGGGTGGCAAGAAGGACGAGGAGAGGCCCTTTCCTCCTCGGCTCCAAACAGCTTTTCCGTTGAAAATTTCAGATGAGTACAAAATCTCCGGGCTGTATTTGATGCCCGGGCCCCTCTGGTACTGGCTGCAGCGTGGCTTGTATCTGTTGGTGAAGAGAACTAAGATCTTTAGACAATTCATACAGATAGTCTACAAGCAGGGGGTACTCTATCTCAGAAAAGCGCTTGGGTCTCGGGACGCCCCAGACATTAGCAGGGCGTCCAAAGACCACCTCATATGGGGACAACCCTGTTCTAGAATGCGCTGTCGCTCTGGTAGATAATAAAGCCAAGGGTAACGCATCTGGCCATCGCAGTCCTGTGCTTTCTTGAATCTTTGCTAGCTTCAGTTTGAGAGTACCATTGTACTTCTCAACCAGACCTGCTGACTAGGGGTGATTCGCTGCATGAAACTTCTGCTTAATATGCAAACCTGTGCACACCAATTCAATGACTTTTGAATTGAAGTGACTTCCGTTGTCACTCCAAATCACGCTTGGCAACCCGTAGCGCGGTAAGTACTCTTTTAGAAGTGCTTTCGCCGTCACCATAGCTGTATTCTCTTTAGTGGGGTAAGCCTCAATCCATTTACTGAATGCGCAGATCACTACTAGCACATACTTTAGGTTATTAACTCATTCCATTTCGATGAAATCCATCTGGAGAACCTCGAAAGGGAAGGAAGGCGGTGCAAAGTTACCAGCGGGTGTAGGAGAACCTTTCCCAGGGTTATGTTTCAGACAAATGATGCAATGCTTCACTAGGTACGTGACTACCTTAGCGATATTATCATTCTGCCATACTGGGTCCAGTAACTTGCATATTCCTTTGGCACTAATATGCGCTGGGCCATGGTAACAACAGGGAGCACATATGAATTAGGCAGCAACCATCGCTGCTTCCCAGACAAGTCAGTCCAACACCCATCCTCATCCAAGCGACCTGTTCTCTCCTCCCACATTGCTAATTCATCTAGAGTCACCTCACCTTGGATTTCCCTGACATTCTCCAATGTGTCCTCGAATATTCTGTTGTCTGGGACCCACCTAGCGGGACCTGCCATTAACATCTTTTTCATCTTTGATCGAGCTGTCTCCTTAGCTGTCTGGTCTGCGAAAGCATTTCCCCTCCCAACATCATCTGTAATGGCTTCATGAGCGCTACGTTTCATTATTGCTAACTTATTGGGAAGTGTCAATGCAGACAGCAATCTATGTATCAATGGCCCGTTCTGTATCCGCAGTCCGTGCGAAGTCAAGAACCCTCTCTCCACCCAGAGGTGCCCAAAAATATGGGCCACCCCAAATGCGTACTGGCTGTCGGTGTAAATATTAACAGCCAGTCCCTCACTCAACTCACAAGCCATGAGGAGGTCAACCAACACTGCAGCTTGGGCCGATTGGTGTGGGATACGAGATGTCTCAACTACAGTGTGTAACGTTGTGATTGCATAGGCTGCAGTGGTGGTGGCATCTGGTAATTTGAAACAAGAGCCATCGACATATAGTTCCCCTTGGGGGTCAGATAAGGGAACATCAGTCAGGTCTACCCGTCCCTTCGTTTCTTCCTCAGTCCGGAATAAACAATCATGGACATCATTGTCCTTTTCTTCCGACGGGAGGGGTAGTAGCGTGGCTGGGTTCAGAGTCGCACATCGTTTGATGGTAATGTGCGGAGCAAAGAGAGTCAATTCATAGCTAGTCAGACGCGCACTAGTAAGGTGCTGCATCTTTGTCTTATTCAATAACGTATCCACAGCATGAGGTACCATGACTGTGAGGTCCGTATCAAGGACGAGCCCTGCCGATTGTCTGATAGAAACTGCCACCGCCGCGGCAGCTCTCAGACAGCTCGGGAGTGCTCTGGCGACATTATCAAGCATGGCCGAGAAGTAGGCGCAGGGTCTCTGCTTACCACCAAAACCCTGTGTTAGAACAGAAAGCGCGCAACCGTCCACCTCATACACGTAGAGCACAAAAGGCTTCTGGAAATCAGGAGTACCAAGCACAGGAGCAGAGCAAAGCGCAACCTTTAATTGTTCAAAAGCTTGCTGGCATGCAGGGGTCCAAGGCAGGGGTTCATGCACATCTTTGGTGGTCAGGTAAAGAAGGGGTTTTGTTAGTAGGGAATAGTTAGGCATCCAATGCCGACAATACGATGTTATCCCAATGAACGCGCGTACTTCGCGTTGGGTCTTAGGAACAGACATATTAGTAATAGCAGCTATGCGCTCAGGTGTTAGTCTGCGACCCTCCTTCGACAGTAGGTGACCTAAATAGGTGACCTCCTGTCGACAATATTGAAATTTGGGAAGTGACACCTTGTGTCCATGATGCGCCAGATGCAACAATAATTGAACTGTGGCGTCTTTGCAACCATCCTCATTGTCCGAAGCCACAAGGAGGTTGTCAACATACTGCAACAGCACATTACCAGGGGGAAGCTCCAAAGAATCCAATTGAGCTTTCAAGGCTTGGCTATAAATACTAGGACTTTCAGTATAGCCTGTGGAGCATGGCAGAATCTAAAGCTCCGACCAGCTATTGCAAATCCAAACAGATATCTGCTATCTGTATGGATTGGTATGCTGAAGAAAGCATTTTTAAGTCAGTTACAGAGAAGAATTTTGCTGATGGGGGATCATTGTCAAGATCGTTGTAATGTCCGGGACCACAGGGTACTGGGGAATTACGATCTTATTTACCTCTCTGAGGTCTATCACAAAACGGTAAACGTCAGGGTGGGCATCAGAAGAATCCAAGGGTGTCTTTTTAAGAATAGGAAGAATAGGGCTATTACACACATTCGCCACAGTCTCTTCAACCACGCCAGACTTAATCAAATCCTGTATTATTAGCAATAGGGCCTTTTCACCTGCCTGGGATATCTTGTACTGGGGAATACGTGGCAATTTAGCATAGTCTCTGATCTGTATAGATACAGGCGGGATCTGAAGTAACCCCACATCCGTGTCTCCTGTAGCCCATAATGTATGCGGCACATCTTTAAACTCAGCGGGAAGGGGGGCATCCTTTGCAAAGCACTGTTTTGCACGTGCTACCTGCGGTCCAACAGTCATGTAAACACTGTCTGGAGAACAAAAAATTGTTGCATGCAGTCTTTTTAACAAATCGAGTCCTAACAGATTTTCCCCACAATTTGACGTCAGTAAAAATGGTGAATCGACCGTAAAGGGTCCAATAGTCAAAGCAAGAGGTTTGGAAATGGGGCTAATGACCGGTACGCCTGAGAAACCCACCGACACACTGTTTTGGCCAGACAGAGCTGCCCCCGGGACCAGTGAACAGGAAACTGAGCTATTCATAGCCCCTGTATCAACTAAAAAAATTTCAGTAGTACCCTGTAAATCAGCAGTGACGTAAGGTCCGTGCTGATCTATAGGCATAGGAACTGGTCCCTCGCCCTGTCCTCGGCTGTCCTAGCTATGAGACAACCCTGTCACTTCGTCCATGTCATAGTCGTCATGATAGTACTGTCGTCCTCGGGGGTCGTCAATATAATTCCCGCTCTGCCTATTGTATGATGTATCCTCTGACTGCATCCCCCCTCTACCTCCTGTTCCTCGTCCGCATCCTCAAAAACCCCGACCTCTCGGGGCCTCACCTTTCTGTATCAACTCCGGACACTCGTTCCGCCAATGTCCCTCCTGCTTGCAGTACGCACATTGATTGAGCCCGAGGGGTGTGTTTGAAGCACCACCCCTGCCAGATCGGGGCGGCCGTTGGGCCGAACCCGAACCTCTACCTCGTCCATTTCCCCTCGCAACTTGCGGCATCAATACCCTCATCTTCAAATCCTTTGACTTTTTCTCTACCCTTTCCTTGTCCTCATTCTCTCTTTGTTCGTAATACTGTGCCATACTCAATATCACTGACGGGGATGATGTCGTCCAAGTACTTTCCGAAGCCTGCAACCGTGTTGCAATCTCGGGAAGCAAGTAAGTGACAAATCTGTTGACAAATAAACGAACACCACCCGCCTGTGACAGGTCCTGACCACTAAAATCTAAAAACACCCCTTTAAATCTGGTAAAGAGATCCGACACACTTTCATCCTTCTTCTGGCGACACGCAGTCAACTTATCCCAGTCCACTCTCTTTGGCGGGATAAGTGAGTGCATGTATGTTATAATACGCCCCGGCAAAGCGAGGAGCTCCGCTTTCAGCTTGTCGCTGGGTTACGCTCCTCATCCCAAGCCCTGATCTCATCCCACGTGCCCCCCAACTCTAGTGCATGATCCTGCATATGAACCTGCCTCCATATATCCACCGGTACCAACAGACCGAAAAACAACTCTATGTCAGCTAGCGTCATTACTGTGGAGGAGGCCACCTCCGTCAATTGTTTATAATATGCAGTAGGGTTTTTTCGGGGTCCGGCAGCTGGCTCTTTAAGGATAGGACCTCACTCCTCTTCCAGGGAGTATAGATCCACTGTTCCTGAAACCGAGCGTCAACCCGTGGTCTAATCACAGCATCGGTGGAATCACGCAGTCCTGGAATTTCAGGGTGGTAAATGGGATGAATTTCCCTCATGGGATGCTGTGTCCCCATCGTCGTAACCTTCTGGAGCAATCTGCCTCGATAACCCACTAGTGTCATTATATTGCTAAAAACCTCATTGGGAGCCATACCTGCAGCATATACCCTATCCTGTATGTCATATATTATTTGCTGTGCAACACCTTGAAAACACTGTTCCCACAACCCTATCAGCGTTGCTGACATGTGCTTAAGGGCATGCTGCTGTATAAACGGCTCGTAATCTTTCATCACACTCCATACATCCTCCACTCTATAGATCGGATTCCGAGCCCACTGAGCTGCTTGATTCACCACCATTTGCTTTTCCTCATCAGCCACCGCAGAACGCACCACTACTTTATCCATTCGGTCTCGCGCTGCTGCCCAGTTCACTTCATGTACTCCACACGCAGGAGTTTCGACATTCAACTGTGCCTGGGGTGTCACACTCAGGGGGGAAAGAGCAGACGCAGAGACAGGTACCATCATGTAGGGAGACAGGGTGGTAGGGGTGAAAGGGGGAGTAGCAGTCGATACAGAACTAATAGACTGGGTGGGGGAGCTAGCAGCACCCGTCCCGGTGACTGGTGTGAGTAGAAGAGAAACATGAGGGGCCGGGGCTGAAGCGGTAGTGCTAGAAACAGGAATGCTAGAAGGGGCGGCACTAGAGGCCAAGGACTGAGATGTCGGGACTGTCGGGTATATCCGTTCAGGGGCATAAGGAGGAGGAGGGCGAGAATCTAATAGCTCTTCGACGAAATCATCACCTTCCTCTCTAGAAACATAACATTTGTTTGTCTGTAACCGAAACTTTCTATCTGCGCATTCTATACCCTTCTCTATTTTTCCTCTTTCATAGGCTACTGCTTTCTGTGTTATGGTTTGCGTCTGCCTCTTCCGGGCCTCTTTCTCTGCTTTTAGTCGTCGCTGCTTTGCTTCTTTCTGCCATACTCTTAAAGAATCAAACATCGACTGTCTGCTCCTTCTAGCGAACAACTTGTCCTGCAAGAAATTCAATTTCTGTTCATCAAATGAGCCAGTAAGCGGCCACTGTAACTCAGCATTGTCCCTCGTATATTTATGCCACAATGTGCTAAACATAACAGGGCCAATACCATGTTTAACGTATACGTCAAAATTTGAAGAACCCTCCGGAGGTGCAGGCTGGCTCTCTTCCAATCGAGCATCAGTAGAACAACATCGACATCCAAAACACCCCAATTTGCTGAAACAAGGCATCTTAATATAAGACACATGCACTGTCCCTGACGGACAAATATAAGACCAACAACGGCAAACAAGGATAAGATAAAATAACAAATATTATTCACGAACCAAACCAAACGTTCCAAGGACCACTCCCTACAGTCCGGGGACTTTACCACATTCAAGAAGACAGGCTCCAGCCCCAGACCTTTTCAAGCATTAGCCAAATTACCAGTTGGTCTGGCAGATTGTTCGCGGACAGTCCCGGACCTTTTCAAGCGCTGGCCAAATTTCCAGATGGTCCGGTGAACTGCTCACAAACACTCTGTGCCTTTTCAAGGGTCCGCAAACCCACCAAGTTCAAGACAAGACAGTCCGGAGACCGTACCAAGACACAGCTCATCGACTTGTGTCGTTCAAGCAAGGCAGTTCGAGAACTGCAGACAAGACAGTCCGGAGACTGTATCAAGACACAGCCCGCAGGCTCGTGCCGTCCAAGAATGGCGCCATTTTTCCAAGAATCAAATCACTCACCTGGTGCACACAGGTCGAGTCAAGTTATTCTCCACTGCCGACTCTTCGGACCAAACGGTCAACTCCAAGGTTTCGCCTTCTCAGGACCCCAGACGGTGACCACTAGACGAGGGTGCGCCCGATCAGCCGGGCGGGGCAGCTGCGAGAACCAAGCTCGGTCTTGTGCGGGGTACCCCGATCCGCCCGACCAACCAAACGCACCCCCCGACCCTACAACCCGATTACGGGCGAGTCAGATCACCTTGCGGGGTCCCTGTTCGGGTGCCAACTGAAGGAAGTGGGCCACTCGGGTTTTCTTACAACCACCTGCTATGCCTTCCCAAGAATGAAGAGTCGATCAGATAGTAGAGAATACAAACTTACATTTATTACCAATGCTCTGCAGAGGAGTCCATCATGACCTGCACCCTAAGATGTCTGCCGAGGGACTGGCCCCCCAACAGCCCACACTGAGTAATCATTCCTCTCGAGAAGCCCTCAACCACGCCCACAATGAAAAACTACCGGCCTGGGCCGATCATGAACAAAGAGATACCAAAGGGGATGATGGACGGAGCGTTAGAGCAAATCAAACACTCACCCCCAGTCAACTGATCTGGGTTTAATCCATCATCATTCTTTAGCTCACTCCACCACCCCAGTTCAGACATGGCCATATGCAAATCAGTCTGACCCTGTGCCTCATGGGAACAGTCCAGCCCGAACTGCCAAGCCATGTCTTCCCTGGACCGGAAACAAGCATCCTGGGACCGGTTTCGGGTTCAAAACCCTCATCAGCCAGGCTATCTTGAATCCAGTGGCAAAGTGAGCAAGGGACCCACGTCTGGGCATACCCTGCCAACTTAGGGCGAACAAAGCAATACCAAAGGGGATGATGGACGGAGCGTTAGAGCAAATCAAACACTCACCCCCAGTCAACTGATCTGGGTTTAATCCATCATCATTCTTTAGCTCACTCCACCACCCCAGTTCAGACATGGTCATATGCAAATCAGTCTGACCCTGTGCCTCATGGGAACAGTCCAGCCCTAACTGCCAAGCCATGTCTTCCCTGGACCGGAAACAAGCATCCTGGGTTCGGTTTCGGGTTCAAAACCCTCATCAGCCAGGCTATCTTGAATCCAGTGGCAAAGTGAGCAAGGGACCCACGTCTGGGCATACCCTGCCAACTTAGGGCGAACAAAGCGATACCAAAGGGGATGATGGACGGAGCGTTAGAGCAAATCAAACACTCACCCCCAGTCAACTGATCTGGGTTTAATCCATCATCATTCTTTAGCTCACTCCACCACCCCAGTTCAGACATGGTCATATGCAAATCAGTCTGACCCTGTGCCTCATGGGAACAGTCCAGCCCGAACTGCCAAGCCATGTCTTCCCTGGACCGGAAACAAGCATCCTGGGACCGGTTTCGGGTTCAAAACCCTCATCAGCCAGGCTATCTTGAATCCAGTGGCAAAGTGAGCAAGGGACCCACGTCTGGGCATACCCTGCCAACTTAGAGGCGAAAAAGCGATACCAAAGGGGATGATGGACGGAGCGTTAGAGCAAATCAAACACTCACCCCCAGTCAACTGATCTGGGTTTAATCCATCATCATTCTTTAGCTCACTCCACCACCCCAGTTCAGACATGGCCATATGCAAATCAGTCTGACCCTGTGCCTCATGGGAACAGTCCAGCCCGAACTGCCAAGCCATGTCTTCCCTGGACCGGAAACAAGCATCCTGGGACCGGTTTCGGGTTCAAAACCCTCATCAGCCAGGCTATCTTGAATCCAGTGGCAAAGTGAGCAAGGGACCCACGTCTGGGCATACCCTGCCAACTTAGGGCGAACAAAGCGATACCAAAGGGGATGATGGACGGAGCGTTAGAGCAAATCAAACACTCACCCCCAGTCAACTGATCTGGGTTTAATCCATCATCATTCTTTAGCTCACTCCACCACCCCAGTTCAGACATGGCCATATGCAAATCAGTCTGACCCTGTGCCTCATGGGAACAGTCCAGCCCGAACTGCCAAGCCATGTCTTCCCTGGACCGGAAACAAGCATCCTGGGACCGGTTTGGGGTTCAAAACCCTCATCAGCCAGGCTATCTTGAATCCAGTGGCAAAGTGAGCAAGGGACCCACGTCTGGGCATACCCTGCCAACTTAGGGCGAACAAAGCGATACCAAAGGGGATGATGGACGGAGCGTTAGAGCAAATCAAACACTCACCCCAGTTAACTGATCTGGGTTTAATCCATCATCATTCTTTAGCTCACTCCACCACCCCAGTTCAGACATGGCCATATGCAAATCAGTCTGACCCTGTGCCTCATGGGAACAGTCCAGCCCGAACTGCCAAGCCATGTCTTCCCTGGACCGGAAACAAGCATCCTGGGACCGGTTTCGGGTTCAAAACCCTCATCAGCCAGGCTATCTTGAATCCAGTGGCAAAGTGAGCAAGGGACCCACGTCTGGGCATACCCTGCCAACTTAGGGCGAACAAAGCGATACCAAAGGGGATGATGGACGGAGAGTTAGAGCAAATCAAACACTCACCCCCAGTCAACTGATCTGGGTTTAATCCATCATCATTCTTTAGCTCACTCCACCACCCCAGTTCAGACATGGCCATATGCAAATCAGTCTGACCCTGTGCCTCATGGGAACAGTCCAGCCTGAACTGCCAAGCCATGTCTTCCCTGGACCGGAAACAAGCATCCTGGGACCAGTTTCGGGTTCAAAACCCTCATCAGCCAGGCTATCTTGAATCCAGTGGCAAAGTGAGCAAGGGACCCACGTCTGGGCATACCCTGCCAACTTAGGGCGAACAAAGCGATACCAAAGGGGATGATGGACGGAGCGTTAGAGCAAATCAAACACTCACCCCCAGTCAACTGATCTGGGTTTAATCCATCATCATTCTTTAGCTCACTCCACCACCCCAGTTCAGACATGGCCATATGCAAATCAGTCTGACCCTGTGCCTCATGGGAACAGTCCAGCCCGAACTGCCAAGCCATGTCTTCCCTGGACCGGAAACAAGCATCCTGGGACCGGTTTCGGGTTCAAAACCCTCATCAGCCAGGCTATCTTGAATCCAGTGGCAAAGTGAGCAAGGGACCCACGTCTGGGCATACCCTGCCAACTTAGGGCGAACAAAGCGATACCAAAGGGGATGATGGACGGAGCGTTAGAGCAAATAAAAAACACTCACCCCCAGTCAACTGATCTGGGTTTAATCCATCATCATTCTTTAGCTCACTCCACCACCCCAGTTCAGACATGGCCATATGCAAATCAGTCTGACCCTGTGCCTCATGGGAACAGTCCAGCCCGAACTGCCAAGCCATGTCTTCCCTGGACCGGAAACAAGCATCCTGGGACCGGTTTCGGGTTCAAAACCCTCATCAGCCAGGCTATCTTGAATGCAGTGGCAAAGTGAGCAAGGGACCCACGTCTGGGCATACCCTGCCAACTTAGGGCGAGCAAAGCGATACCAAAGGGGATGATGGATGGAGCGTTAGAGCAAATCAAACACTCACCCCCAGTCAACTGATCTGGGTTTAATCCATCATCATTCTTTAGCTCACTCCACCACCCCAGTTCAGACATGGCCATATGCAAATCAGTCTGACCCTGTGCCTCATGGGAACAGTCCAGCCCGAACTGCCAAGCCATGTCTTCCCTGGACCGGAAACAAGCATCCTGGGACCGGTTTCGGGTTCAAAACCCTCATCAGCCAGGCTATCTTGAATCCAGTGGCAAAGTGAGCAAGGGACCCACGTCTGGGCATACCCTGCCAACTTAGGGCGAACAAAGCGATACCAAAGGGGATGATGGACGGAGCGTTAGAGCAAATCAAACACTCACCCCCAGTCAACTGATCTGGGTTTAATCCATCATCATTCTTTAGCTCACTCCACCACCCCAGTTCAGACATGGCCATATGCAAATCAGTCTGACCCTGAGCCTCATGGGAACAGTCCAGCCTGAACTGCCAAGCCATGTCTTCCCTGGACCGGAAACAAGCATCCTGGGACCGGTTTCGGGTTCAAAACCCTCATCAGCCAGGCTATCTTGAATCCAGTGGCAAAGTGAGCAAGGGACCCACGTCTGGGCATACCCTGCCAACTTAGGGCGAACAAAGCGATACCAAAGGGGATGATGGACGGAGCGTTAGAGCAAATCAAACACTCACCCCCAGTCAACTGATCTGGGTTTAATCCATCATCATTCTTTAGCTCACTCCACCACCCCAGTTCAGACATGGCCATATGCAAATCAGTCTGACCCTGTGCCTCATGGGAACAGTCCAGCCTGAACTGCCAAGCCATGTCTTCCCTGGACCGGAAACAAGCATCCTGGGACCGGTTTCGGGTTCAAAACCCTCATCACTAGGCTATATTGAATCCAGTGGCAAAGTGAGCAAGGGACCCACGTCTGGGCATACCCTGCCAACTTAGGGCGAACAAAGCGATACCAAAGGGGATGATGGACGGAGCGTTAGAGCAAATCAAACACTCACCCCCAGTCAACTTATCTGGGTTTAATCCATCATCATTCTTTAGCTCACTCCACCACCCAACTTCAAACATGGCCATATGCAAATCAGTCTGACCCTGTGCCTCATGGGAACAGTCCAGCCCGAACTGCCAAGCCATGTCTTCCCTGGACCGGAAACAAGCATCCTGGGACCGGTTTCGGGTTCAAAACCCTCATCAGCCAGGCTATCTTGAATCCAGTGGCAAAGTGAGCAAGGGACCCACGTCTGGGCATACCCTGCCAACTTAGAGGCGAACAAAGCGATACCAAAGGGGATGATGGACGGAGCGTTAGAGCAAATCAAACACTCACCCCCAGTCAACTGATCTGGGTTTAATCCATCATCATTCTTTAGCTCACTCCACCACCCCAGTTCAGACATGGCCATATGCAAATCAGTCTGACCCTGTGCCTCATGGGAACAGTCCAGCCCGAACTGCCAAGCCATGTCTTCCCTGGACCGGAAACAAGCATCCTGGGACCGGTTTCGGGTTCAAAACCCTCATCAGCCAGGCTATCTTGAATCCAGTGGCAAAGTGAGCAAGGGACCCACGTCTGGGCATACCCTGCCAACTTAGGGCGAACAAAGCGATACCAAAGGGGATGATGGACGGAGCGTTAGAGCAAATCAAACACTCACCCCCAGTCAACTGATGTGGGTTTAATCCATCATCATTCTTTAGCTCACTCCACCACCCCAGTTCAGACATGGCCATATGCAAATCAGTCTGACCCTGTGCCTCATGGGAACAGTCCAGCCCGAACTGCCAAGCCATGTCTTCCCTGGACCGGAAACAAGCATCCTGGGACCGGTTTCGGGTTCAAAACCCTCATCAGCCAGGCTATCTTGAATCCAGTGGCAAAGTGAGCAAGGGACCCACGTCTGGGCATACCCTGCCAACTTAGGGCGAACAAAGCGATACCAAAGGGGATGATGGACGGAGCGTTAGAGCAAATCAAACACTCACCCCCAGTCAACTGATCTGGGTTTAATCCATCATCATTCTTTAGCTCACTCCACCACCCCAGTTCAGACATGGCCATATGCAAATCAGTCTGACCCTGTGCCTCATGGGAACAGTCCAGCCCGAACTGCCAAGCCATGTATTCCCTGGACCGGAAACAAGCATCCTGGGACCGGTTTCGGGTTCAAAACCCTCATCAGCCAGGCTATCTTGAATCCAGTGGCAAAGTGAGCAAGGGACCCACGTCTGGGCATACCCTGCCAACTTAGGGCGAACAAAGCGATACCAAAGGGGATGATGGACGGAGCGTTAGAGCAAATCAAACACTCACCCCCAGTCAATTGATCTGGGTTTAATCCATCATCATTCTTTAGCTCACTCCACCACCCCAGTTCAGACATGGCAATATGCAAATCAGTCTGACCCTGTGCCTCATGGGAACAGTCCAGCCCGAACTGCGAAGCCATGTCTTCCCTGGACCGGAAACAAGCATCCTGGGACCGGTTTCGGGTTCAAAACCCTCATCAGCCAGGCTATCTTGAATCCAGTGGCAAAGTGAGCAAGGGACCCACGTCTGGGCATACCCTGCCAACTTAGGGCGAACAAAGCGATACCAAAGGGGATGATGGACGAAGCGTTAGAGCAAATCAAACACTCACCCCCAGTCAACTGATCTGGGTTTAATCCATCATCATTCTTTAGCTCACTCCACCACCCCAGTTCAGACATGGCCATATGCAAATCAGTCTGACCCTGTGCCTCATGGGAACAGTCCAGCCCGAACTGCCAAGCCATGTCTTCCCTGGACCGGAAACAAGCATCCTGGGACCGGTTTCGGGTTCAAAACCCTCATCAGCCAGGCTATCTTGAATCCAGTGGCAAAGTGAGCAAGGGACCCACGTCTGGGCATACCCTGCCAACTTAGGGCGAACAAAGCGATACCAAAGGGGATGATGGACGGAGCGTTAGAGCAAATCAAACACTCACCCCCAGTCAACTGATCTGGGTTTAATCCATCATCATTCTTTAGCTCACTCCACCACCCCAGTTCAGACATGGCCATATGCAAATCAGTCTGACCCTGTGCCTCATGGGAACAGTCCAGCCCGAACTGCCAAGCCATGTCTTCCCTGGACCGGAAACAAGCATCCTGGGACCGGTTTCGGGTTCAAAACCCTCATCAGCCAGGCTATCTTGAATCCAGTGGCAAAGTGAGCAAGGGACCCACGTCTGGGCATACCCTGCCAACTTAGGGCGAAC
Organism: Calotriton arnoldi; assembly: GCA_963921515.1. Taxonomy (NCBI): domain Eukaryota; kingdom Metazoa; phylum Chordata; class Amphibia; order Caudata; family Salamandridae; genus Calotriton; species Calotriton arnoldi. The sequence goes on along the minus strand of CAWUFW010007855.1, from coordinate 662,782 downwards.
AAAGCGATACCAAAGGGGATGATGGACGGAGCGTTAGAGCAAATCAAACACTCACCCCCAGTCAACTGATCTGGGTTTAATCCATCATCATTCTTTAGCTCACTCCACCACCCCAGTTCAGACATGGCCATATGCAAATCAGTCTGACCCTGTGCCTCATGGGAACAGTCCAGCCCGAACTGCCAAGCCATGTCTTCCCTGGACCGGAAACAAGCATCCTGGGACCGGTTTCGGGTTCAAAACCCTCATCAGCCAGGCTATCTTGAATCCAGTGGCAAAGTGAGCAAGGGACCCACGTCTGGGCATACCCTGCCAACTTAGGGCGAACAAAGCGATACCAAAGGGGATGATGGACGGAGCGTTAGAGCAAATCAAACACTCACCCCCAGTCAACTGATCTGGGTTTAATCCATCATCATTCTTTAGCTCACTCCACCACCCCAGTTCAGACATGGCCATATGCAAATCAGTCTGACCCTGTGCCTCATGGGAACAGTCCAGCCCGAACTGCCAAGCCATGTCTTCCCTGGACCGGAAACAAGCATCCTGGGACCGGTTTCGGGTTCAAAACCCTCATCAGCCAGGCTATCTTGAATCCAGTGGCAAAGTGAGCAAGGGACCCACGTCTGGGCATACCCTGCCAACTTAGGGCGAACAAAGCGATACCAAAGGGGATGATGGACGGAGCGTTAGAGCAAATCAAACACTCACCCCCAGTCAACTGATCTGGGTTTAATCCATCATCATTCTTTAGCTCACTCCACCACCCCAGTTCAGACATGGCCATATGCAAATCAGTCTGACCCTGTGCCTCATGGGAACAGTCCACCCCGAACTGCCAAGCCATGTCTTCCCTGGACCGGAAACAAGCATCCTGGGACCGGTTTCGGGTTCAAAACCCTCATCAGCCAGGCTATCTTGAATCCAGTGGCAAAGTGAGCAAGGGACCCACGTCTGGGCATACCCTGCCAACTTAGGACGAACAAAGCGATACCAAAGGGGATGATGGACGGAGCGTTAGAGCAAATCAAACACTCACCCCCAGTCAACTGATCTGGGTTTAATCCATCATCATTCTTTAGCTCACTCCACCACCCCAGTTCAGACATGGCCATATGCAAATCAGTCTGACCCTGTGCCTCATGGGAACAGTCCAGCCCGAACTGCCAAGCCATGTCTTCCCTGGACCGGAAACAAGCATCCTGGGACCGGTTTCGGGTTCAAAACCCTCATCAGCCAGGCTATCTTGAATCCAGTGGCAAAGTGAGCAAGGGACCCACGTCTGGGCATACCCTGCCAACTTAGGGCGAACAAAGCGATACCAAAGGGGATGATGGACGGAGCGTCAGAGCAAATCAAACACTCACCCCCAGTCAACTGATCTGGGTTTAATCCATCATCATTCTTTAGCTCACTCCACCACCCCAGTTCAGACATGGCCATATGCAAATCAGTCTGACCCTGTGCCTCATGGGAACAGTCCAGCCCGAACTGCCAAGCCATGTCTTCCCTGGACCGGAAACAAGCATCCTGGGACCGGTTTCGGGTTCAAAACCCTCATCAGCCAGGCTATCTTGAATCCAGTGGCAAAGTGAGCAAGGGACCCACGTCTGGGCATACCCTGCCAACTTAGAGGCGAACAAAGCGATACCAAAGGGGATGATGGACGGAGCGTTAGAGCAAATCAAACACTCACCCCCAGTCAACTGATCTGGGTTAATCCATCATCATTCTTTAGCTCACTCCACCACCCCAGTTCAGACATGGCCATATGCAAATCAGTCTGACCCTGTGCCTCATGGGAACAGTCCAGCCCGAACTGCCAAGCCATGTCTTCCCTGGACCGGAAACAAGCATCCTGGGACCGGTTTCGGGTTCAAAACCCTCATCAGCCAGGCTATCTTAAAACCAGTGGCAAAGTGAGCAAGGGACCCACGTCTGGGCATACCCTGCCAACTTAGGGCGAACAAAGCGATACCAAAGGGGATGATGGACGGAGCGTTAGAGCAAATCAAACACTCACCACCAGTCAACTGATCTGGGTTTAATCCATCATCATTCTTTAGCTCACTCCACCACCCCAGTTCAGACATTGCCATATGCAAATCAGTCTGACCCTGTGCCTCATGGGAACAGTCCAGCCCGAACTGCCAAGCCATGTCTTCCCTGGACCGGAAACAAGCATCCTGGGACCGGTTTCGGGTTCAAAACCCTCATCAGCCAGGCTATCTTGAATCTAGTGGCAAAGTGAGCAAGGGACCCACGTCTGGGCATACCCTGCCAACTTAGGGCGAACAAAGCGATACCAAAGGGGATGATGGACGGAGCGTCAGAGCAAATCAAACACTCACCCCCAGTCAACTGATCTGGGTTTAATCCATCATCATTCTTTAGCTCACTCCACCACCCCAGTTCAGACATGGCCATATGCAAATCAGTCTGACCCTGTGCCTCATGGGAACAGTCCAGCCCGAACTGCCAAGCCATGTCTTCCCTGGACCGGAAACAAGCATCCTGGGACCGGTTTCGGGTTCAAAACCCTCATCAGCCAGGCTATCTTGAATCCAGTGGCAAAGTGAGCAAGGGACCCACGTCTGGGCATACCCTGCCAACTTAGGGCGAACAAAGCGATACCAAAGGGGATGATGGACGGAGCGTTAGAGCAAATCAAACACTCACCCCCAGTCAACTGATCTGGGTTTAATCCATCATCATTCTTTAGCTCACTCCACCACCCCAGTTCAGACATGGCCATATGCAAATCAGTCTGACCCTGTGCCTCATGGGAACAGTCCAGCCCGAACTGCCAAGCCATGTCTTCCCTGGACCGGAAACAAGCATCCTGGGACCGGTTTCGGGTTCAAAACCCTCATCAGCCAGGCTATCTTAAAACCAGTGGCAAAGTGAGCAAGGGACCCACGTCTGGGCATACCCTGCCAACTTAGGGCGAACAAAGCGATACCAAAGGGGATGATGGACGGAGCGTTAGAGCAAATCAAACACTCACCACCAGTCAACTGATCTGGGTTTAATCCATCATCATTCTTTAGCTCACTCCACCACCCCAGTTCAGACATTGCCATATGCAAATCAGTCTGACCCTGTGCCTCATGGGAACAGTCCAGCCCGAACTGCCAAGCCATGTCTTCCCTGGACCGGAAACAAGCATCCTGGGACCGGTTTCGGGTTCAAAACCCTCATCAGCCAGGCTTTCTTGAATCTAGTGGCAAAGTGAGCAAGGGACCCACGTCTGGGCATACCCTGACAACTTAGGGCGAACAAAGCGATACCAAAGGGGATGATGGACGGAGCGTCAGAGCAAATCAAACACTCACCCCCAGTCAACTGATCTGGGTTTAATCCATCATCATTCTTTAGCTCACTCCACCACCCCAGTTCAGACATGGCCATATGCAAATCAGTCTGACCCTGTGCCTCATGGGAACAGTCCAGCCCGAACTGCCAAGCCATGTCTTCCCTGGACCGGAAACAAGCATCCTGGGACCGGTTTCGGGTTCAAAACCCTCATCAGCCAGGCTATCTTGAATCCAGTGGCAAAGTGAGCAAGGGACCCACGTCTGGGCATACCCAGCCAACTTAGGGCGAACAAAGCGATACCAAAGGGGATGATGGACGGAGCGTTAGAGCAAATCAAACACTCACCCCCAGTCAACTGATCTGGGTTTAATCCATCATCATTCTTTAGCTCACTCCACCACCCCAGTTCAGACATGGCCATATGCAAATCAGTCTGACCCTGTGCCTCATGGGAACAGTCCAGCCCGAACTGCCAAGCCATGTCTTCCCTGGACCGGAAACAAGCATCCTGGGACCGGTTTCGGGTTCAAAACCCTCATCAGCCAGGCTATCTTGAATCCAGTGGCAAAGTGAGCAAGGGACCCACGTCTGGGCATACCCTGCCAACTTAGGGCGAACAAAGCGATACCAAAGGGGATGATGGACGGAGCGTTAGAGCAAATCAAACACTCACCCCCAGTCAACTGATCTGGGTTTAATCCATCATCATTCTTTAGCTCACTCCACCACCCCAGTTCAGACATGGCCATATGCAAATCAGTCTGACCCTGTGCCTCATGGGAACAGTCCAGCCCGAACTGCCAAGCCATGTCTTCCCTGGACCGGAAACAAGCATCCTGGGACCGGTTTCGGGTTCAAAACCCTCATCAGCCAGGCTATCTTGAATCCAGTGGCAAAGTGAGCAGGGGACCCACGTCTGGGCATACCCTGCCAACTTAGGGCGAACAAAGCGATACCAAAGGGGATGATAGACGGAGCGTTAGAGCAAATCAAACACTCACCCCCAGTCAACTGATCTGGGTTTAATCCATCATCATTCTTTAGCTCACTCCACCACCCCAGTTCAGACATGGCCATATGCAAATCAGTCTGACCCTGTGCCTCATGGGAACAGTCCAGCCCGAACTGCCAAGCCATGTCTTCCCTGGACCGGAAACAAGCATCCTGGGACCGGTTTCGGGTTCAAAACCCTCATCAGCCAGGCTATCTTGAATCCAGTGGCAAAGTGAGCAAGGGACCCACGTCTGGGCATACCCTGCCAACTTAGGGCGAACAAAGCGATACCAAAGGGGATGATGGACGGAGCGTTAGAGCAAATCAAACACTCACCCCCAGTCAACTGATCTGGGTTTAATCCATCATCATTCTTTAGCTCACTCCACCACCCCAGTTCAGACATGGCCATATGCAAATCAGTCTGACCCTGTGCCTCATGGGAACAGTCCAGCCCGAACTGCCAAGCCATGTCTTCCCTGGACCGGAAACAAGCATCCTGGTACCGGTTTCGGGTTCAAAACCCTCATCAGCCAGGCTATCTTGAATCCAGTGGCAAAGTGAGCAAGGGACCCACGTCTGGGCATACCCTGCCAACTTAGGGCGAACAAAGCGATACCAAAGGGGATGATGGACGGAGCGTTAGAGCAAATCAAACACTCACCCCCAGTCAACTGATCTGGGTTTAATCCATCATCATTCTTTAGCTCACTCCACCACCCCAGTTCAGACATGGCCATATGCAAATCAGTCTGACCCTGTGCCTCATGGGAACAGTCCAGCCCAAACTGCCAAGCCATGTCTTCCCTGGACCGGAAACAAGCATCCTGGGACCGGTTTCGGGTTCAAAACCCTCATCAGCCAGGCTATCTTGAATCCAGTGGCAAAGTGAGCAAGGGACCCACGTCTGGGCATACCCTGCCAACTTAGGGCGAACAAGCGATACCAAAGGGGATGATGGACAGAGCGTTAGAGCAAATCAAACACTCACCCCCAGTCAACTGATCTGGGTTTAATCCATCATCATTCTTTAGCTCACTCCACCACCCCGGTTCAGACATGGCCATATGCAAATCAGTCTGACCCTGTGCCTCATGGGAACAGTCCAGCCCGAATTGCCAAGCCATGTCTTCCCTGGACCGGAAACAAGCATCCTGGGACCGGTTTCGGGTTCAAAACCCTCATCAGCCAGGCTATCTTGAATCCAGTGGCAAAGTGAGCAAGGGACCCACGTCTGGGCATACCCTGCCAACTTAGGGCGAACAAAGCGATACCAAAGGGGATGATGGACGGAGCATTAGAGCAAATCAAACACTCACCCCCAGTCAACTGATCTGGGTTTAATCCATCATCATTCTTTAGCTCACTCCACCACCCCAGTTCAGACATGGCCATATGCAAATCAGTCTGACCCTGTGCCTCATGGGAACAGTCCAGCCCAAACTGCCAAGCCATGTCTTCCCTGGACCGGAAACAAGCATCCTGGGACCGGTTTCGGGTTCAAAACCCTCATCAGCCAGGCTATCTTGAATCCAGTGGCAAAGTGAGCAAGGGACCCACGTCTGGGCATACCCTGCCAACTTAGGGCGAACAAAGCGATACCAAAGGGGATGATGGACGGAGCGTTAGAGCAAATCAAACACTCACCCCCAGTCAACTGATCTGGGTTTAATCCATCATCATTCTTTAGCTCACTCCACCACCCCGGTTCAGACATGGCCATATGCAAATCAGTCTGACCCTGTGCCTCATGGGAACAGTCCAGCCCGAACTGCCAAGCCATGTCTTCCCTGGACCGGAAACAAGCATCCTGGGACCGGTTTCGGGTTCAAAACCCTCATCAGCCAGGCTATCTTGAATCCAGTGGCAAAGTGAGCAAGGGATCCACGTCTGGGCATACCCTGCCAACTTAGGGCGAACAAAGCGATACCAAAGGGGATGATGGACGGAGCGTTAGAGCAAATCAAACAATCACCCCCAGTCAACTGATCTGGGTTTAATCCATCATCATTCTTTAGCTCACTCCACCACCCCGGTTCAGACATGGCCATATGCAAATCAGTCTGACCCTGTGCCTCATGGGAACAGTCCAGCCCGAACTGCCAAGCCATGTCTTCCCTGGACCGGAAACAAGCATCCTGGGACCGGTTTCGGGTTCAAAACCCTCATCAGCCAGGCTATCTTGAATCCAGTGGCAAAGTGAGCAAGGGATCCACGTCTGGGCATACCCTGCCAACTTAGGGCGAACAAAGCGATACCAAAGGGGATGATGGACGGAGCGTTAGAGCAAATCAAACAATCACCCCCAGTCAACTGATCTGGGTTTAATCCATCATCATTCTTTAGCTCACTCCACCACCCCAGTTCAGACATGGCCATATGCAAACATGAACTGGGGTGGTGGAGTGAGCTAAGAATGATGATGGATTAAACCCAGATCAGTTGACTGGGGGTGAGTGTTTGATTTGCTCTAACGCTCTGTCCATCATCCCCTTTGGTATCGCTTGTTACGCCCTAAGTGGCAGGGTATGCCCAGGCGTGGGTCCCTTGCTCACTTTGCCACTGGATTCAAGATAGCCTGGCTGATGAGGGTTTTGAACCCGAAACCGGTCCCAGGATGCTTGTTTCCGGTCCAGGAAGACATGGCTTGGCAGTTCGGGCTGGACTGTTCCCATGAGGCACAGGGTCAGACTGATTTGCATATGGCCAGGTCTGAACTGGGGTGGTGGAGTGAGCTAAAGAATGATGATGGATTAAACCCAGATCAGTTGACTGGGGTGAGTGTTTGATTTGCTCTAATGCTCCGTCCATCATCCCCTTTGGTATCGCTTTGTTCGCCCTAAGTTGGCAGGGTATGTCCAAACGTGGGTCCCTTGCTCACTTTGCCACTGGATTCAAGATAGCCTGGCTGATGAGGGTTTTGAACCCGAAACCGGTCCCAGGATGCTTGTTTCCGGTCCAGGGAAGACATGGCTTGGCAGTTCGGGCTGGACTGTTCCCATGAGGCACAGGGTCAGACTGATTTGCATATGGCCATGTCTGAACTGGGGTGGTGGAGTGAGCTAAAGAATGATGATGGATTAAACCCAGATCAGTTGACTGGGGGTGAGTGTTTGATTTGCTCTAACGCTCCGTCCATCATCCCCTTTGGTATCGCTTTGTTCGCCTAAGTTGGCAGGGTATGCCCAGACGTGGGTCCCTTGCTCACTTTGCCACTGGGTTCAAGATAGCGTGGCTGATGAGGGTTTTGAACCCGAAACCGGTCCCAGGATGCTTGTTTCCGGTCCAGGGAAGACATGGCTTGGCAGTTCGGGCTGGACTGTTCCCATGAGGCACAGGGTCAGACTGATTTGCATATGGCCATGTCTGAACTGGGGTGGTGGAGTGAGCTAAAGAATGATGATGGATTAAACCCAGATCAGTTGACTGGGGGTGAGTGTTTGATTTGGTCTAACGCTCCGTCCATCATCCCCTTTGGTATCGCTTTGATCATGAACAAAGAGGCACAATAGGAAGAGCTAACACCTGCCAGATGGGTACATTTTATCAGGAATCCAAGGCCACAGTGCTGGGTCTCAGCATCTCCTAACGTGGGAGCAGAAACTACACATTCGGATAAGTATGCGAGGGCAGAACGGCCTATTCATTAGTAAGTCGAGAAACAGCCTTGAACAGAAAGAAAAAATAATAACGAAATACAGTGTTCTGCTGGGGCAAGCAATATGAGTAATGAGGCCTAACTCAGGCACAGTCTAAGCAACCTAATAAGGATTACAAAATGCAAAATGGAGTCACACTCGCTAACTGAAGCCTGCGCATTACGGGGATAACTCAGTGGGTTACATAACGTGATTACAAATGACATCTATTTAGCCACACATTGCTAACCTAATATAACGTGAAATGAGTGCGTTGCAGGGATGGGAATTTGAAACCTAACACTACCCCAAATGATTACCAGTGGTTAGACTTATTTCAAGCATTCTCCCATCACCTTTTGTGTGTTTGATGTAACACCCTAAGTGGCTATGGGTATGCTCAGACATGGGTCCACTGCTCCCTGTACCACTGGAACCAAGCTACACCTAAATGAAGAGAGCAAATCAAAATTGGCTTTGGATTTTCGTGTTTTCTTGTTCAGAGAGAACTTAGCCGGGCAGTTCCAACTGCACTGTTCCTCTTAGAGTGACTGAATCTAAGGTGGTTGGGAATAATCTGAGGTGGCATGGTGGCAAAAGAACATTGGGTTGGAATGCTACCAAAGCAATTTCCAGTGGCTAGATTTATTGCACACATCCTCCCTTCGCCTTTTGTGTGTTTGATTTAATGTCATAAGTGGCCAAAGGTATGTCTAAAAGTGGGCCACTTACTCATTGTGCCACTGGAACCAAGCTACATCCGACCGAATAGCCTCAATCAAGGAGAAACTGGTCTTGGGTTGCTTGTGTTCCGGATCAGAGAAGACCTGGTTTGGCTGTTCAGGCTGTACTATTCTTACTGGAGCAGGGTCAAGACTGATCTGATTTGCGTATGATGGGGTCTAATCTGAGGTGGCGTGGCAGGCAAAAGAACGATGGATTAAAATGCTACCCCAAGCAATTGCCAGTGGTTAGACTTATTACAAGCATACTTCCATCTCCTCTTGTGTATCTAACATCAGAAACAGCACCAGCAGCAGCTCAAACAACAGCATCACCACCAAAGAAAGACATTACCTGTGACAGTGACAGAAGCATCACCTGCAACTGCACCTGCATCATTGGCATCGGTCCCACTGGAAACAGTTTCACTGGTGACAATACTTCAAACGGCAGTCATACCAGCAGCACCAGCAGCAGCAGGTCCACCAGCATCAGTACCTGCAGCAGCACTATTAGTCAAAGCTCCAGAGGCTGCATCCACTGTGCCAACAGCATCATCTCCACATGAAGCTCTGATATTCTGGATCTGGCAGCACTTCCTATTGTCAGAGGGAGAGATGGTTTGGGCTGTGGAAGTTGTAACCCACAAGCTCAGTAGCTGCCACATAAAGAGGGGCACCCACCATGTTGCTGAGTACATTGATGCTCATTCTCCACCTTCAGCCCCTCCAAAATCTCTTGTAGCTGTCAGTGACCACCATCACCGCCTCGACCAGCACCACCATTGCTGCCTCAACCAAAGCTACTGCCAGTAGAACCACCAACATTGCCATGGCCAATACCACCCCCACCAATTCCAGAACCACAGAGCGACCTCTTCTTGTCCTGCAAACATTATGACAAGCACACCTGTACCATTGTAGAGTCCTCCTTCTTTCCTAAGTCATGGCCTATTTAGGTGTGGTACCCTGGTACCGGCACCTATGCCCAGCAATATTTTTTGGTGCTGGGTGTAATGTTGTATATACTAATGGTTGGTTCTGTCGAGAAAGGTAGACTTGCTTCAGAACACTTTGCATTTTCCTGACAACTAGGAAAAACAATCAATGGCATACAGTCAACATTGAATGCCATACAGACAAAAAATGAGAGGGTAACTTATCCTTCTAGCAATCCATTTAACTGGGGAATGCCCACACCTCTAGTTCCTGTCTACATGTAGATGTTAGGAAAAAAGAGACGAAAGTGCTTCAAGAGTCCCCGCAATTTAGAACATTTCTTCAATGACGGTGCAACTGCATCCGTCTATCTCACCTGCCTGACTCGAGTCTACTCAATGGGGCCTCGCAGGGAAGTACTTACCTGTTTTAGATTCTCAAGGTGCATATGGAGGATTTTCCGAGAATAATGGGATCTCTCCCCACAAGGCCCATGTATACAGGTTGCTCTGAAATATATTCATAGTCCTGAAGAAGACCCTGGGTGATGTCTTGCAATAGTATTCTTTGACTAGGGGTTGAAACGTCGATGTACAGATCAGGCATTCCGTACTAGTATTCCACATATCGGTGCTAAAGAATAAGGCTATATATGTTAATGTACATGATAAGTCTATACGGATGTAGAATTAAGTGTTTACTTCTATGTGCATTGTGAATGTTAAATGTTTGGATTGTGTTCTATGTAATAGCCTTTTTTTATATGGCACATATTTATGTAAGTAAAGAAATATGTTGTTGAACAGTCCTGTGATTTTACATATTTGTATATGTGGTGTTGTATACGATATATGACTTTCAATATATCATGCACATTTTGAGTCTATAACATTAGTCTTATCATTTTTTGTCTCTATGGCATTCAATGTTGACTGTATACCATTGATTGGTTTTCCTGGTTGTCAGGACAAATGTAACACGTTCTGAAGCAATTCTACCTTTCTCGACAGAACCAACCCTTAGTATATACTGTTCTAGTTACCCAGGTTCTGTGAGATACTGGGTTGCCCCATTAATATTTAAGGGTGTAATGTTGGGTCATGTCTGTAAACTGATCCTGTCATGTAGGGGAAACACTGCCTTCAGCCTTCATGAAAGTTCTGTGGGAGTATGTAAGGTGGCAGCATCAAGAGCAGTTCCTGCCACTCCATGACCAAGAGCATGCAAACCTCAATGATGTGGTGGCAGAGATGATCAAGGGGAGATACTGAGGCTCCACCTGACTGTTAATATGATTCTTTAATTCTGTTTTTTCCCTTAGTGTGCTGGAAGAGCTAGAGAGGAGAAAGTTGCATATTGTTTCTTTACGACACTAACCTGTCTGCACCTGACTGTCTTCCTCCTCTATTTCTATCTCTCCCAGGTGTTTTCTTTCTCTCTTTTTCATCTGTCTATATTGCTCTCCCTTTCTCTGTTCGTCACCCTCATGTTACCTCTCTCTTTTACTCTCTATTTCTCTTCCTGCTTCTTTTCTCTGCTCTCTCTGCATTCTCTCATTGTGTATCTCCCACTTCTTTTTCCATCAATGTACAACCTTTCTGCCTTCCTGCCTTTCTCTCAGATGCCTGTGGCCTGCCTGTGGGTCAAAATGACTGTTACGATGGAAAGTTGACAAAGAGAAAGTTGAGCATTATCTCTTTCCCACAATCACCTGTCTGCACCTAACTGTCTTTCATCAATAGTTCTCTCTCTTAATAGTGCTCTCTCTCTCCCTCTTTTTCTCTCTCTCTCTCTCTCTCTTTTCCTCTGGCTCTGTCACTTTTCTTTTCATAGTCATTTCCCTTGTTTTACTTCTCTCTTTCCCCCTCTATTTCTCCCATGCTACTTTCTCCAGTCTCTTCAAGATGTCACCTTATATAATCCCTCCCTTGTGGTCCCTGTACTGTGTCTTCCTTCCTACCACTTACTCTCTCCTATTTCTCCTGGAGGTTTTCAGATAGAATTTGTATGACTGCCTAGCTGGCTGGCTGGTGTGAGAGTTGATTTTTCCTTAAATCCTTTAGAAACCTAGCCTATGCTAATTTAAGTCTGTGTTTACACTGTCCTCCATCTTGAACCACTGTTGTAATACACCACTTGAAGATCACTATTGTTGTATAACTGTTCTTAAGTAAAGAATTTTGAGTTTGACACTAATAAACTGAGAGCATTCCCAGAGACTTTATCCATGATGCTCCTAATCAAGAACATCCCAACTGTCCCAGACTAATGTTGAACAATGTATCAAATTGCATGTGTGAATAAACTGTGAGAATGATAAACCCAACATACTACTACTATGAGAGAATTCTCTAATGTATTCTGTAATAAAATATTTCTTGTTACTTGTTCCTCATTGGTGCAAACTCTGAGAACTGCTTAGTTGTACAGAATTGTATGGAAGTCACTGTCTAAAGTCCTATAAAAAGACATGCATCTCACTGTGCCCCGGAACCCCCTAATCCCCACCTTAGAAGGTGATTCAATGCAGAATTTTATATAGATCTTTATTAAGTTCTTTATACTCATGTATTGTATGCCGCTAAACATTTTAATGGCATATTTCTTGTATTCTGCAAATTCATTCCTTACATAAATGTACCAAACTTTAACCAGTGTCTGTCATTCTTATTGAGGATGCTGCAATATTGAATTGGTCATTATGTGTTAAGATGGATCCAGTCCGGATGGGCGTGGCCAAGATGGCGGCTAGAGCGGACGCAGTGCCCTGAGCTCCGCTCTGTACCCGCAGTAATTATCCTGTTTCGTACTTGTCTGGCCGAATATCCTGCAGTGGACCCGGCGCGGAAGGTGACTGGAATCCAATCCTGCAAAAACTGGACCTCTCCGTGGTCCTGTGAGGTGGCGGCGAGCTCCGGTCTCTGGCCCCGCGACGGGGCGTGTTCCCGCGACCCGGAGTGCTCCCACGGAGCTGAGGTGATTTGGTGCGGGACGCACAGTGGCAGCGCGGAGTGTGCGCCCACTCCCCGCTGTGGACCCGGGGGCTCGTGGAGCTGTGCCCGTAGCGTAAAAATCGAAGGTGCCCGCGAACATCGGCCGCGGTGGGAGACGCACCCGGACCCGCCATTTTGGATTGGGCGGCTTGTGTCGGATGGGCCCGCCGCGGCAAGAGCCAGTGCCTGGGGAGCCTAGCGGATGCGCAGTGGTTGCGCCCTGGATGGGGTGAGTGGCTATCTGGGACTGCCCCCCCCCCTCTCTTCCTGGCTCCTCCACGACCGGTGGGTGCGGAGTGGACTGGCTGAGTGACCTGGCCTGGGTGCATTGGACTGCGTGCGGCGAACGTGTTTGAGGGGTCTGCCTGGCCTGTGGTGACTCTTGGGGTGGCTGGGCCCGGCCGGCTGGCTGTGCGCTGCCCCCTAAAGCGATTGGACTCCTATCTTCACCCCTGCGCTTAGGCTGTGGACCCACGGGGTGAACGGTGGGGTGCCCTGCTGGTGGATCGTGCCTTCTGGCGGAAGCTCGGCGTGCCCCTCTGTGCTCTGCAGGATGGAATATGAGGGGACCCGAAGAGCACTGATACCTGTCTGCGTGTGCAGCGCTGGGGGAGTCTGGTGTGGCCCCGGGGCTCTGGCGTGGTCGCTGCTGCCGGGGTGCACGGGGCGCCGCGGACATTGTGCGACTGTGAGGTGCTGAGCGGCGGAATCCCGCGCCGAGGGGCGCCTTGATCTCGGACAGTGCAGCACACGCACCTGATCCTATGCCTCAGTCCTCTGCTAATCCTGGCCTCTGGAGGTGTCTTTATACTACGCCACCAGTCCGTGGTCTTTTGCGGGCGCTATAATGGGCAAACCCAGAGTGGACAAGCCTCAGGCACAACCTCCGGAGACGGAGCCGGCGTCCATGGACCGCGGGGTTGCGGGCCCCCCGCAGCTTTCCACCCAGGGGAACCACAATGATCACTCTCATCGCTTTGATGAGCGGCGATACTGGATATAAAAACGACCTTGGGCGCGAAAATTGACTCTCTTAGTATTGATAAGGGGTTCCTGCGTGAGGACCACAAGAAACTCAAGGGGCGAGTCGATGAAGCTGAATCTGTCTTGGCGTCCCTGAGGCCTACGGTGACCACGACGACCACCCAGTTGCAGGCCCTCCAGCAGGAGGTGGACTATCTCACGGCGCGTGTGGAGGATCAGGAGTGGCGCTCATGCCGCAATAATGTACACCTTGTGGGTCTTCCCGAGCGGGCGGAGGGTCCCAGCATGGAGCTCTTCCTGGAGGAATGGTTCTCACGTGAAGTTCTGCAGGGCAAAATGTCGAATTTTTTCTCCATCGAGCGAGCGTACAGGGTCCCGGGGGGCCCCCCGCACCCGGGTGCATTCCCTCGTCCGGTGATGGCCAGGTTCTTCAATTATCGTGACAGGGACCATGTGCTGCAGGTCACCAGGACTAGGGGTTCTTGGGAGATCGACAACGCTACAGTCCATATCTACCCGGACTACACCCTAGCCGTGCAGCGCCGCTGCTCCTCCTACTTGGAGGCTAAGAAGTGCCTGAGAGACCATGATATCCAATACTCCCTACAGTACCCTGCACGTCTCTGTATTCATCACAAGGATGGCTCGGTCTTCTGCAACACGCCCGAAGAAGCATGGGCTTGGATTGACCAACAGGGTATGGCGCATGATCCTCCTACGCCACAGGCGGGCACGTAGAGGCCGGGGCGGGAATCGGACACGGCGCCCGACGCAGACACAGGTTGCGCAGGAACGGGCGCAGGCCGTCAGATCGGTGGAACAGTTGGGTTCTTCTACCTCATCTCCTCGATGGGACTCGGACTCCGATGCCCAGATGGACCGCACGCTACGACTCACGGACTCACAGATCGAGGCATTGGCGGGGTGGCCCGGCCCTCACCCCGCAAACGGCAGATGCGCTAGGTTGAAGACATCGAGGTTGGGCCTGTTCTTCTTTGATGTGGGGATGGACGCCCCGCACATGCCCGCTGAGGGCCAGACTGATTCATGGGAGGCAGAATGGACGCTGCCCACGAACTTTGCGATACCCTCCCCAACGAGCGATAAGTAGCTGATACAGCAACTCACTTGGTTTTTCTTTTATCATATGTTTTGATTTGTGTGTTCTTGAATTTGCAGTTTAGTGCGAATGGCCCATTGCCCGTTGGCAACCAGGCCTGGGGTGGGAAGTTGGGGTATTTTTGATGGTTTTGTTTTTCTATTTTCATGCTCACACTTCACGAGATCTGGTTCCGAAACATGTCTGAGTTCGATAGTCTGGGACTGTGAGTGTATTGATGGGAATGTGGGCTGTCACATACTGGGAGGATCTTTGCAAAGATCTTTTACACATCTACGTAGATGGCTCTCGGGGATTACTCCTTTCTGACCTGGAATGTGAGGGGGCTGGCGGGATGCATCAAGTGACACAATGTGTGCCAATACCTACGCAGTCACAAGATCACGATAGCGTTGCTCCAAGAGACGCATCTCACGACACAGACACTAGCGTTGCTCCGCAAGCGCTGGCGGGGTACGGTCCTGGGCACGATGTACTCAGGCTACGCCAGGGGGGCGCTTATTTGGGTGGCTCCTGGGACTCCTCTTCAAATTACGCACTCCAAGGTGGACCCGCAGGGCCGTTATGCTACCATGGAGGGCGTGCTGAATGGTTCCCCCCTGGCGCTGGTCTCCCTGTATGCCCCGAACTCGGGTCAATCCCACTTCTTGCGACTGCTCATACCCTCGCAGCTTGCGGACCCCACGGTCCCCACATACTGGGGGGGTGATTTCAATGGGGTATGGGATCTCGTCTTGGATCGCTCCCGCCCCCCTCTCACAGGGGCGCAATCCATTACACTAGCACACCACATGCGGGAATGGGCGTTTCAAATGCAGGTACATGATGTATGGCACAGATTACATCCACAGACGCACGTATAATCTCATTACTCGGCACTCCATGATTTACATACGCGGATCGACATGGTGTTTTGCTCGGATAATGCTCTACACAAGGTGGTACATGCTGAGTATCTAGCGCGCGTGCTTTCAGACCATTCACCCTTACAACTGAACCTGACCTGGGGTACTCAACGTCCTGCGATCTCGACTTGGCGCTTGCCTGGGGCAGCACTCGCTGATTCCTCCTATCAGGCCACCCTACTGGAGTCCATCACCTCCTACTTTGAGGTGAATGAGGGGACTGCCTCATCAGTAGGGGTGGAGTGGGATGCCTTTAAGTCTGTTCTATGGGGCCATGCCATCAAGACCACGTATGGGGCTCGTAAAGCCCTGACTACAGCGCTTGCCACACATGAGTCCGCGATCCAGAGTTATGAGCAGCATATTCCGACTGATCCCCTGCTTGCCCCCTCCCTCGCCCAGGCTCGATTGGCGTATAAGAACGCGATGGATGACCTGTGTGCCTTGGATTACAGAACGTATTTGCCGCGTAGGCAGGGAGAGGGAGACAAGGCCGGGAAGCTCCTGGCATGGCTCCTCCGATCCGACACTTCCCAGCCTCCCATTACTACCATATACACGAGTGCTGGGGCCCTAGTGAACACACAGGCAGCTATCAAGCTCTCCTTTTATGAATACTACACTACGTTGTATGCAACCCCGGCCCCGCACGACCCTGTTCGCATTCGGGAATTCTTGGAGGGAGTACAGCTCCCACAGATCACCCCGGCCCACCGAGATGCTCTGGAGCAGCCCATTGCGCAGGATGAGATTACGGACGCCATCCGGCAGCTGGCGGCGGGCAAGACGCCGGGGACGGATGGGTGGCCGGCAGAATTTTATCGGACCTTCTCTGCACAGCTAACACCTAGGCTGGCCAGGGTGTATGTTGAGGCCTTTGAGACGGGTGAGTTACAGCACACTATGAGAGAGGCGACACTGGTTATCTTACCTAAACCAGGCCGGGATCCCCTTCTAATGGCCTCTTATCGTCCCCTGTCGATGCTAAACATCGATTATAAGATCCTGGGGAAATTACTGGCTAACCGACTACTTGCTACTGTCCCTCTGCTGGTCCATGAGGACCAGAATGGATTCATTCCAGGCCGCAGTACGGGCTGAATCTACGGCGGTTATTCACGCTCCTGGAGTGGGCGCGGGTTGGGGGGGAACAGCCTTGGATCGCCTCACTTGATATAGAAAAGGCGTTTGACACCTTAAGCTGGGCTTACCTCGAGGCGACCCTGACAGGGTTTGACATGGGTCCCCACTTCCTGGAATGGATACAACTATTATACCGTGGGCCTCAGGCTAGGGTGAAAACGGTCGCACTTACTCACCGCTTCTATCAATAGCAAGGGGAACATGACAGGGCTGCCCCCTATCACCGATCCTTTTTGCTCTGGCCATGGAGCCGATAGCATGTAAGTTGCAGTTGAGGGTAAGGGACTGGGGTATAAGGGTCGATCAACGATGGCACATTGTCTCGTACGCCGATGATGCGCTGATTTATCTCCGCGGTGAGGCCGGGATTTTACAGTCCATCATGGCTCTTTTAAATGATCACGCGGGCGTGTCTGGACTCCAGGTTAACTGGGAGAAATCGGTGGTGTTTCCAATGACACCAATGACACCAGCGCAAAGACAGCTAGCGCCGCTTACTCCGCTGAAGTGGGCGTTCGACACCTTTAAATACTTGGGGGTACAGATTTACCATTTGGGATCGGATACGGTTGATGGGAACCTGGGCCGAGCTATCACGCGAGCGCGCACGACCCTCTCGTTTTGGACGGGCCTTCCTTTGTCTCCAATGGGCCGGGTAGCAATATCCAAGATGTTAGTCCTTCCCCGTCTTTTATATTTTTTCTGCGTACTTCCGTATCGCCTGCCCCGGAAACTCTTCAGAGACCTGGAATCCCTGCTGGTATCACTGATATGGGGTCCTTCGCGGGCTCGTGTGGCCCTACATAAATTATACTTGCCACTGTCGGATGGCGGCCTGGGTGCGCCAAATTATGAACGGTACTACGCAGCGGCACAACTACAGTGGCCAATGCGGTGGCTCGCCAAAAGCAACCTCACTGAGTTGATCACTGGTGCCGTGACCTGGGATGTCCCAACGCTCCTGGAGTGGCTCTCGGGAACGGCTACGCTGACCCAGAGGCGACAGGGCAACCTATTAATGACTGCAGCCAGGAGGCACTGGGCTAGATACGTGACTCCCAGGGGCCGACCGCCCCCTTACGCTCCTAGTCTACCCTTGGAATCGCTCCCTGGCACGTACTCATGCCATGGACGTCCGGAGTTGGGGGCGTGGAGGGAGAGTGGGCTGGACACGTGGTGGGATATGTTCACTGACTCGCAGTTGTTGACGTTTGAGGGCCTAGTGGAAACGTATGGGGTGCCACAGGGCTCCTTTTTACTACATGCCCTACTGACTCGTCTGTCCTTGCAGTCCTGGGATGCTGACGGGGTGGAACCTGTTAGTTCGCACTTACTGCACACCCTGCTTACACATGGCCGCGGGCGTCAAGCCATAACCGCAATATACACCTCCATTAGATTGGATGATCCTCCTGCATTGCTTACACTGCGAGCGTATTGGGATGGCGAACTGTCTATTACCCTGTCGGATAAACAATGGCAACAATGTCTTACCCACCCCAAAAATATCTCGACTAACGCCAGGGTGAAATATACTCAATTTAACTACCTTCACCTTACGTACCTCACCCCTCACAGACTGGCACGCATGTACCCTACTGCCATGGACATCTGCCCTAGATGCAGACATCAGGGAGCTACTTTTACCCACATGGTTTGGACTTGCACCACCATTCGCGTATTTTGGCAGGAAGTGGCTGCTGTGCTTACAGTGGCGACAGATGCGCGGGTGGAGGTGGAACCCCTCCACTTTTTGTTGGGAGTTACGAGACGTAACTCTACTCGCAAGAGTGTGAATACATTTCTGGACCTCGCTCTGGGTTTGGCTAACCGGAGGATTGCCATGGCCTGGAAGGCGCAGGCAGCCCCGGGATTACTGTGTGGCTGTTGGATCTGCGGAGGGTACTGGTTTCGGAATGCATAAATCAGCGTGAGGCTGAGGCGCGGGCGCCATTTCCCCCGCCGCAAACTCCTGTGCAGTGGCAGGGATTTTTAACGGTGATCGAGGCCAGAGCCGCTGCGGCCGTTCCTCCTCCCTGAATTTTCCCCCGCATTAACGGGGATGCGAGGTTGCTTGCCCCCCGCCTGACTTGCTGCCCCCTTCCCGGCCTCAGCGCGTCCACTTTCCCCCCCTCCTCCTCTTCCATCTACTCCTATGTTTACCCCCGAGGTGCACGACATACCAGCACACATCCTATCATGTCCCTGTGCTTACATCTACGTCACTTTCTATCACACCAGACCGGTAATTGTGGTTGTTGTATATAGGAGATCGGCTCTTGTTCTCTTATTCAGGTCGTATGTGAATTTTTATTTTCTCTATTCCCTTTTCTCGATTGTTGAGCTTTTTGTGTCCGTATTCATATTGTCTCTGTCAGAGGTATGCGGTATATAACTGGACTGGATTTGTGGAGCAATGCCCTGATTCTCCTTTTGTAAAATTTGTAGTAATTTGCTTATGTTTGGTTGTGCGGCGCTGCGGAGTGAAGCAGTGAGCCGCCCTGCCCAGTAGTCATGGAAATGCTAATAGATTATGAGTTTCCTTCTGCCCCTACCTAAGCCATTCGATTTTCTTGCTAATTTGTATTGTCAATAGTGTATCCCGATTACTCTGCAAATGCTCTGGATGTTACTTTGTTAAAATCAATAAAAATCATTTATTTAAAAAAAAAAAAAAAGATGGATCCAGTCGGGAAGCTCCAAAGACCATGCTGAGTCTACACCACTCCTGGTCCTTGCCTTTGGCGTACCAATATACATAAATATTCCACACTGGTTTGTGTGAGAACACTGGCATGATGAGAAGAACTAGTGGAGGGATGAGAAGCTAAAGAGCAAGAACTACCATTGGCAATAGTATTTCAGCAATTCTACTCCGATCATGTAACTTGAGCTACCACTTTTTATGTCACCTCTACTTAAAAAAGAGTTACACGGATTGACAGATTGTGTGGACATTGCATTGTTCATGAGTGGATGTCTGGGGCAAGAGGTCTTGACCATAAAATCTTGATTCACCGTCTAGCATAAATAGCGATTAAGGATAAGGCCCTGGCTCCGCTCACCTCCTTTCTCACAGTCAGGAAACAGAACTTGTCATTAAGCCCGACCCTTTTTAATATTTATGTGACTAAGTTGGCCCCACTCATTAAAAAGTTTAACTTAGTGCTAACGTCCTATGCTAACGACACCCAATTGGTAGTTACTGCCTCTAATAATGATTCCTCAGGTCCGCAAAGATGTCGAGACTGCATGGAAGCAGTCATCAGTTGGATGAGTAGGCGCTGTTTGAAACTCAACTCGGGGGAAAAAAAGAGAGGTTATTATATTCGGGAATCCCTCCCCAATCTGGTCCCCTAAGTGGTGGCAGAATGACTGAGTCAACCTTCTACTCCCGTCCTTTAAGCTAAAAACTTGGGAGTCATCATTGATGACAAACTTAACATGGGTGCCCAAGTGTCCTCAGTGGTTTCATCAGCCTACTATACCCTCAGAATGATCAGAAAAATACTGCCATATATTCCCAATAACTTCAGGAAAAATGTGATTACTTCATTTGTCCTTTCAAAATTAGACTATTGCAGCAGTCTTTATTTGACTGTGCAAGAAAAGCAAGTAAATAAGTTGCAACTTGTGCAGAATGCTGTAGCTAGAATGATCCTGAATTTGCCTAAATTTCATCCCATCTCCCAGGGACTTTGAGAGCTACATTGGCTTCCGATACATAATCGTGCTAAATTCAAAGCCTTATGCCTTGCACATAAGGGACTCAACAATACAGGTCCAGAATTTCTTAGGAAGGTGTTTAGATGGTACATTCTTAATAGAGCCTTGCGATTCGCAAATTCAAAAACTTTAGTAATCCCTAAGATTAAAAAGGTAAATTGGGGAGGCAGGAGTATCCTATTCCGTACAGCAAAATGATGGAATAATCTCGCAGCATGCATTAGAGTCATCCGCTTCTTGTTGGCATTTAGGAAGGAGATTAAGACCTGAATTTTTAACAATTAATGCGTCATGTCAGCATGCTCAGCTTTCAGTCAGCGCCAAGACACCCAAGGGTAATTGCATGCTCTACAATTTCCCTTAACATAACATAACATGTTGGTTCATCGTGATAAAGGTAAGTCTCTCTATAGTTCCCTTTTAACAGTCACTATGCCCCCAATAGTATTAAACCTCTGCTCCGACTGGATGCTGGGTAACTGAGCATGTCCACCAGCTATCTTGCTAGTGGCAGCCATACCTTCTTTTTATTCTTCTAGTACAGCTTTGACTTCTCTAAAACCCCCCTTTCACAACAGTCTTTGAGATATGCATTCAAATGTACAAAGCTATTGGCTCTCATTGATGCACAAAACCCTCTGATCATTCCTGCAACAGAAGGCCAGCAATGGACAGCTTGCAGGCATACTGGAGACTGCACTCATCTGGCCCTCCACATGCACCAGTATTTCTGCCCATCAGCACTTGCTGCTGCCACATCAACTCCTCCCTATAGCTTCACTTTCCTTTGTTGAGTATATCTGATTAGAGTCTAAGCACGGTGACAAGGCACAGAAATGATCCCTGAAGCCTGGTTTCCAGAAAAATGGCCAGCAAGTATCCGTCACTCCACTTGATTTCATAAATCCTTGTGTCAACCTCCATGCAAGCAAGCATTTTGCCAGCATGGCTCTTGATCTTGTTAGTTGCATTTCTGGTTTTGAACAGAAGCAAGTGTGCCACGTCTACCTCCATCAAGTGTATTCAAAGCAGAATCTTGCTGAGCCCAATGTCAAGTCTGCTCACCCTAACAGTGTCCTCCTTAACAGGTCTCAGCTCTTTGTACACAGGCCAAATCACCAACTACTAGATTGTTGTGCAGTCTGTGCATCCAGAGCCCTTGAGTGCTGGGCTGTCATAGAACAAGCAAATACACAAGCCGTTGCTCCAAGCATGTAGAACTTTGACTACCCAAGATTGTGCATTTACTGAGATTATTTTGCGCCATTTCACTCTGTGATGGATTGGCTGAAGTGTGAGCGTATCTTGTTTGCACAAATCAGCATCCATTTTTTTCTGGTCAAGCGTGTTCACAGCACGGAATTTGCATAGAACGTTAATAAATGTCCAGCTGCACTGAATGTGCCATATGTACCATATCTGGGAGCCAGAGTGACACTGGCAGAAACTTCTGGAGTGGCACGTTTGTGTCCAAATATACCTTAAACAGCATGCTGCTGTGGCTGGCTGGCAGAGATGGCTAGCTTGGCTGCCCCACTGAGGTTGCAGAGTTCCGCTGCTCCTCTTGATGTTGATGACCACCATCTTGAGCATTGACAGTACACAAGTTTCCTTTGCCCCCAGAATGTGCTGTGCTGACCACCAGTTGTTGTCAATGTTGTTGTGGCCAATGACATGCTGTCGACTTTTGTAGTATTATGACTCCCATCCTGAAATTACAGTACTAGTCAAATGCCTCCTGACTTTTGGTGCTGCCAACCTCTAGATTGTTGGTGCCCTAATGCACTACTTTCTGCTTAGAGTTCATCACATCGGCCAGAGCCAGTCCAGAGCTAATCCACTTCTGGTTTTCCATTGGAAATGTGCATACGTATGTGCAGGAAGTAAAGAAAAAATGAGGTCATCAAGTCAGTTCATGACAGTAGACAAAAAACAATTACCCGAAAGAAACCAGCGTGGGTTCTACTTGCAAGAACAGAGGGTGCAAAACAAGTGAAAATGGAGAGAAAACTCAAAACCCGGTATAAACAAGTGACATTTGAAGCGCTAAGGGACCAAAATACATTTCACCCACAGTGGGCGTATGATGAGAGACGTGATGTGAATAACCATGGACAAACTAGCCACCAAGGTAAAATTGGAAATACAAACTACAATCCAGAAACAAAGCAAGCCCGTTGCAGAAATGGAAAACTGCATGTGGATGCTTACCACCATCCCCACAGGCTACCCTCGATTGCAACCATAAGATATGTGAAAGTGGGGGGGCGTGACACGCACGCAGACAATATGGCTGCATCTGTTTAAGCTCCGGAGAGCCTCCGTGAGGCCGTCCGGTTTTCCAGTGAACGGAGTCCTGGAAGGTTGGTTTCAATGATGTGTATCTGCAGCGGAAGGTAGCGAGGGCACGCAGGAGAATTTGCGGCGCATTTGTAGCGCTTTTGGTGCCTTTTCCAGCGGTATCTGTGTTCTCCTCAGGGTGGCGCCTAAGATGGCGGCGGAGCGAGGAACACGGGCGCATTAACCCTCACAACTTGGATGTTCCAGGGTACAGCGGTTGATAAAGTAAGAGCGCTTCGCCTGAATCACATAACACGCTGCTGCTGAAGGATAATATATGCTCTGAGGCATTTGAAGTTGAAGTCCATTCAGATGAAGTTTCTTTTAAGCAGCGCTGAGACGCTGTATGTGTAAACTGACAGTGGCCGCTTATGGGAAGTTCTGCTTGCCCTGAGGGGAACTCCAGGGGTCAAAAGAATGTGAATATTTGCAGCTTTGTTTCACCTATAAATAAAGCGCTGTTCTTTTCCGAGGCGATATGTTTCTCCTGAGGGGCAACACATTTAATATGAAGGCTCCTTGAATGTGCGCTGCTGTGCGATGTTGTTTTCTTCACCAGCTGAATATGTGGAGCATTGTTTAAAACAGGATCATCAATAACCTTTTTGCGCTTAAAATCTGACTGAAAGTTCATAATGTGTACTGCGATGATAACCTTGACTACCAGTTTTGGAGTGGCAGAAGATTAATACCTGCTCCTTAATGAGCTGGTTTTGCTACGGTGGTTTTCTGCATCTGCACCTGTTCCTCTACCATTATCGCTGGTTGGACACTAGTCTCTCAGTGGCGCGCACTTATTTAAGTGCTCTTTAACCACGAGGTAGAGGTTGCTATCTGTCTGGACAGTGACATTTTGTAGGGTACAGTTTATGTGTTTGGTCATTGTTCTTTGTCCTCTGAGGGGCTTGCTCCGCCATATTTCCAGGTAGCGCTCTGGTGGTCTGGAACAGGGAGTGGTTGGTAGTGCTGTTTTTCTTTTCACCTACATTTGTCTTTTCCAATGGCAGATAATATGGGTCTCCCTGTAAAAGATAAGGATGCAAAGGTGCTCTTAAGAGATCTAAACAAACGTCTCCCACGCCAGAGGTAACATCTAAGGAATCTACTACTACTTTAGACACAATACTTCTACGTCTAAATACGGTTCATGATATTGCGCAGAGTACTAAAACAAATACAGACCTACTTCAGGTTGAAGTTGCGGCGATTAGAAGTGACTTCAAAAGTTTGTCATTACGTGTTTCAAATGCAGAATCTCGCATAAGCGCAGTTGAGGACACATCTCATCAGCAGGCCAGGCAGGTACAGAATTTGGAGCGCTCTATGGCTTCTTTGCGGAGGGACCTTACAGAACAGGAAGATAGGATTCGTAGGAGTAAATTACGTATTTTTGGTCTACCAAAAGATGCGGAGAAAGGTGCTCCTTCAATGCTTGAGTTTCTGCTGGACTGGATCCCTACGGTTCTCCATATCTCCTTTCAGAAAGACTTTGAAATAGAACGTGCTCATAGAGTTCCTTCTTTTCGCCCTAAGTCCTCGCCGCATCCTAGGCCTATAGTGTTCAAGCCTTTACGACATCAACACTCAGAACTTATTTTGTCTCAGATGAGGAAGATCAGATCGATTACATGGGAAGGCCACAGGATTGCTATATCTCAGGATTTTGCTAGAGATACTGTCATCAGGAGGAAAGGTTTTTAAACCTTCGGCGGAGGCTTTTGGACATGAACATTCCTTTTTCCTTCGCTGGTCCCTCACGATTCAGAATAACTTTTAAAGGTCGCTCTCAGATTTTTTATGAACCATCAGAGTTAACAACTTTTTGGATAATCAATCTGAATCGCGAATGGAATCTGACTCTCCCTCAGTCTCCTCTGGTTCTTGAAAGGATCATTGCTTTTATGGCTGGACTCTAGTATTTTCTGTGCCTATTTTTCCTCTTACAGGTTTTTGAGGCTCCTTTTTCCTGTGGGAAGTTGGAGGTTCCCTTACTTCATCCACGGTTATGGGCCTTTCAAGTTTATCTTTATCTTTTTTTCTTTTTGTGTATTAACCTTTCCTTTGCAGGTTCATCTTTCCGCTTATAACTTATAACGATATCTTTTTTGAGGGAAGGTTGATGTCAAAATAAGATTGGGCCCTTCTCTTAGTGTTCTTTATTCAAGATATATTAATTGCCTTTTGTAGGTGTGTTCCAATAACTCCGTTTTTTTATCGCATATATGCATCCCTCATGTTATTTATATATTTTTTCCTCGTATTAATCGTTCCTTTGCAGGTTTTTCTCTCCACTTATAGCTTGTAATGCTGTCTCTCTTTAAGGGAAGGTTAGAGTTCGAGTAACATGAGGCCCTTTGTTTAGTGTATTTTATTCACTTATCTAATTATTGCCCCTTATATAGGTATGTTCCATTAACTCTTTTTTCCTTTGCAGGTTTTTAACTGGAGCAGTTATAGGAATTTCCATTTCTTCATTTCATTGTGTATTGATAGCTTGTGTGACGCTCTTACAGTTCTCATTATCTTGTTTCATAGCGTAATTTATTTCCTAGGTGTGGCTGAGGATTACTTTGTGGCTGCTTATCTAAACATTAACTGTTTTTTAGGTGATATGTTTATTGTGACAGTTGGATGCCCTTGTAGAATCCTTTTTTCCGCAGGCGTTAAGAATGTATTTATTTAACTCTTTCTTAGATATTTATTTTATACTATTTGTATGATACGTAAAATGTGACTCGCTATTCAGGTTTTTATCAAATGGTAATGTTGCTGGTATACTCATTAATTCTTTCTAGTCGTCTTCCCCTTTTTTATCAATCATAAGGGTGTTCACTCATATCCTGGATTAATTTCTTATTGTAGAAATAATATAGTACATGTTAGCTAATTTGTATTTTGTCTGATGTATTTACACAAACATTGTGTAACCTATAATAATGAATGGATTATGTTATATACTGTTTATACACCTATCCCTTCTATGGCTAGTGGTAAACAATGGCCTCTTTGGCTGCTATTTCATGTTCCCCCCATATATGGTTCTGGTCTCTTATAGACTTCCCCTGGTGGGGTTATTCTTTTTATTTTTGCAGTTTGTGTTTTTCTCCTCACCTTTTCTTTCTTTCTTCCATTTCTGTTTCTTTCTTGCTGTACTGAGTTCTTTCTTCCTACGGACTTCAGCCTTACTCTCTTACTTTTATGTGTATAAGTTTTCTTCCCGTGTCGTCCATCTCATGCAATATACATCCCTTAGTGTTTTTCATTTACTGACTTTTCTGATCTCCCTTATTCATGGCTGGCTTAAAAGTGATGTCACTTAATGTGCGTGGTCTGAACCACCCAGTAAAGAGATCAAAAATTTTGGATTACTGCAAAGGCCTTTCTACTGATATTGTGTTATTGCAAGAAACTAAGATAGCGTATAAGGAGGCTTTATTCTTGCGTAAGCAATGGGTTTCTGATGTGTCGTGCTCAGAGGCTTTTGGGAAGAGGAACGGGGTGGTTACTCTTATTTCTAAAAATTCGGGATTGTCCATTGTTTCGGCTGAACATGATCTTGAAGGTAGGTGGCTGCTTACGCAATTGTCTAATGGGTCATCTGATCTCTATATTATGAATATATATGCTCCCAATAGTGATGACTCCTCTTTCTGGCGAACAATAACCAAGAAGCTTTCCGAAATATCTATTAGCGATAAACTGATTGTCGGGGGAGATTACAATCTGCCAATGGATCCTATCTTGGATAGATATTCTGCATTCCGATTCCGTCCTCCCAGGGCGCACAAACAAATGCTTAACATGTGTTCTTCCCAACGACTCATTGATGTGTGGAGAATGCATAATCCCACTGGCAGTGACTTTACCTTTTTCTCTTCTCCTCACTCTAGCTTCTCTCGCATTGATTATCTCTTGGTTCAAGCTAATATGTTGAAACATACTTCAAATGTGATAATCCACCCTATAGTTGTCTCTGATCATGCCGCAGTCTCTTTCACTCTTCTTAATCTCACAGATAGTTGTGGACCGCGTACTTGGCGTCTCAATACAGAAATCTTACAGGACGACAAAGAGGTTGAGTTGCTTGATGCAGCTATACATACTTTTTCCGAGAGAATGAATCATCCGTGACATCTCCTGTAGTACTATGGGACGCTTTCAAATGTACCCTTAGAGGCAACATTATTCAAACTATGGCACGAAGAAACAGTATTATTAAAAAGAGCTTCTCTCGATTACAGACAATATTAAACAAAAAGAATCACTATATAGAGGTTCTAAAGATAAATTGATACTGCAAGAAATCAAAAATCTTAAATATAAGTATAATTCTATCTTGACCAAGAGGGCACACATTGGGGTACAATTACAAAAATCAAAGCGCTTGTTACTAAAAAACCTAGCAGGTAAAGTTCTGGCAGCTACTTTAAAATATCAGGACACTAATGTTCGATCAACTCAGATTACCTGTATCACAGATACTGCGGGAACTCGGAAATTCTTGACTAAAGATATTTTGGAGGTATTTCGTGATTTTTACTCCAATTTATACACCCCTGAACACCAATCTTCTTTAGCGCAGTGCCAACAATTTCTGACTTCTATTCCTACTAGTACCATTGCCGACACGGATATTGTTTCTCTAGGTAAACCGATTGAGTCCGAGGAAATTGTTCAAGCCATTAAGGCAACCAGATCAGGGAAAGCGCCAGGACCGGATGGTTTTTCTATTGAGTTTTTAAAAATATTTGGGGGCCTATTAGCAATAACCGGCGATAATTATCGCTAAGCGCAGTTAGCGCTAGGATAATTATCGCCGGCTATCGCAGGTTTCTATCGCGGAGATAGTGTGCTATCAGCAACGCTTATCTCCAAAGCGATAGAAACCCTGGAGAACAGTGTGAATATCGCTTGAAAACAAGCGATATTCACACTGTGACCAGTGTTAGCTTGGCGATAGGGCGAGGGGATTTAGCCATGTAATCCACCTCCCATTGGATTACATGGCTAAGTCAGGGTGAGACCAGGCGTTAACAAACCAGCGCTAAACGTGTTTAGCGCTGGTTCGTTAATCACCTCCCCTGCCTCGCTAATAGGCGATAGCGAGCTTAGCGACTGTTTCCAGTCGCTTTTAGGTTGGGAACGCCTACTTTGCATGCCATTAGCGATAAATATCGCTGGCATGCAAAGCGGCACCTAACCCGGTCGCTATCGCCTAGAAGCTGTCGCTAACAGCAGTTAGCGACAGCTTGCTAATAGGGCGTTAGAATTATCGCCGCTTTAGCGGGAAAAAGTCCCGCTAAAGCGGCGATAGAGCCCTTGATAATATGCCCCTTAGTTCTTCTCTAGTACCACGTCTGCAACAGGTCTTTGATGCCTTTGTTTCTTCTGGGAAGGTTTCGGGTTCGGCAACGGAGGCTACTATAGTGGTTATTCCCAAAGAAGGTAAGGATCATTCGGACCCCAAGAATTTCCGCCCAATCTCTTTGCTAAACATGGAAACAAAAATTTTTGCAAAAATTTTGGCAAAACGATTGGAGTCTCATATTCCTACTCTCATTCATCCCTCCCAGACGGGTTTTGTCAAGGGAAGATTGGCTAGGGATAATATCCGTACTTTCTGCCATATCTTAGAGAAAGCTAAGGGTTCTAGTACGCCGGCGGCAGCTATTGCGCTTGACGCCGAGAAAGCTTTCGATAAGGTCTCGTGGCCTTATTCAGGCTGTACTTCAATCCCATAACCTGGGGGATGTATTTATTGGAATGGTTATGTCCTTGTATACTCAACCTAAGGCTAATATCAGAATTAATGGAATTACCTCACCCTTCTTTGATCTAGGCCAGGGCACTCGACAAGGTTGTCCATTGTCACCACTTCTTTTTTACTGTCTATTGACCCGTTACTTCGCCTACTTAACCTTAATCAGGACATTCGGGGTTTCAATTTGGTTCACAGCTCATTAAAACAGCTGCGTATGCGGATGATGTTCTTATCTTCTCTGAAGATATAGAAAGAGCAATTCCTGCTATTTCCACTATTATCAAACAATTTTCTCTTGTCTCAGGATATACTTTAAATAGAGACAAAACCGAAATGTTTCCTCTTAATCGGCTGTGCTTTTCTTCTCACATGGGAGATGCAGGATTTAAATGGCAGTCTGAGCGGCTTAAATATTTGGAAATTTGGTTTTCTGCGAATTTATCGGATACTATCTCTTACAATGAATCTCAGGTACTGGATAAAGTAAAAAAATTATTGGAGGCTTGGTCGCCTAAGTTCATCTCATGGTGGGGACGGCTCCAGTCATTAAAAATGATGATAACTCCTATTGTCAATTTTGTGTCATCCATGCTCCCTGTAAATCTCTCCTCTTCCTTTTTTCATGAGATTGATGTGATCACTTCTAAATTTCTCTGGAGCGACAAACGTGCTAGGATTGCATACAAACAATTAAGGAAATCTTATGATATGGGTGGTTGTAACTTCCCAGATTGGAGTTTATATCAGTCGGCGTTTTTAGCTCTCAGGGGGCCTTATGGTTTCCTTCTGATACTAGACATATTCCACCATGGCTATGTATTGAACAACATTTGTGCTCTCCCTTACCCACCTCAGCTTTGATGACTGCGTCTACATTGACTTTTCCTTTCTCTGGACGTATCATAGCAGACACCATTTTAGCATTGAAAAGGATGGATAAGAGAGTTTCTTTACACATTCAAAATTCCAGGTGGTCTTCTTTGTGGCACAATCCCAAGATTAAGATTCAGTTGGACGCGGAGACAAGGTCATATTGGGCCAATAAAGGTGTTACATTGGTCTAGCATCTTTATAATGCTAACAATGATCCTTTGCCTTTCTCCTCGTTGGCCTCAGCTTATTGTCTTAATCCTATTGATTTCTACTCATTCCTTAAAATTAAAGTAGCTCTGTCCAAGAGTACCTTTCATCCAGATTCGCATATGGTCTCTCTCCTACAGCTTTGGGGTAAGGTAGGACATATGGCTTCTAGGATATATACATTTTTGTTCACTTCTCCGTCATCACCTTCTACGGTCACACAGCTCAAATGGATGCACCATTTTGACGCTGATATAGTCAAACATATTACATCGGATACTTGGAAAACTATTGGGAAACTTTCCCTACGGAATAAAGTTGCTCCTTCTCTGATTCAATCAAAGTTTTATACTATCAACCTTCTACATTGGACCCCAGCTCGTCTATATACACTCAAACTTAAAGATGATGATCTTTGCTGGAATTGTAAAAGTGCTGCTGGTACTCCTCAACATATTTTTTTGAGTGCTCCCTTCTCCATGCGTTCTGGGAATTCATCCATAAGCATTTATTATTAATTTTTGATATTCAATTTGAGCTTTCCTTTCCTTTAGTCTTGTTGGGTCCTTGGGCAGCTCCATCTCCACTTCCTTTAGATGAGTTAGATTTACAACTTTTGGATTTACTGGTATCCATAGCTGTTAAGATTATTTTGTCAGAATGGAAATCATTTAATGCCTTATCGTATCATACATGGTGGGCATGGGTATCATTTCTCCGTGGTGCTCACACTTCGGTGGAGGAGAAACATTATACTCCTTCCATTTCCTCTGGTGTCTGGAGATCGCTTGATAAATATATCCATTTAGCCTCTCAGGGCCTAGTCGCTCAGTACCCTTTTTCTACCGCTGGTTGATTTTCCCTCTTTATTTTACTAAGGCTGGAGTCCCTTTCTTTCTTTCTCTCTCTTTCTTTCTCTTTTTCCATTTGTCTCTTTTCCTCTTTTCCTTTTTCCGCTTACGTTCTCTTTCTTTATTTTCTTTTGTGTGTTCATTCCTTGCTAGTTAATGTAATACAAATGAATTCACATGAATAGGTTCTTATATTCCTGCTGGTTTTAGATTTTACCCACTATTTATCATATTGCTCATATTTATGCGTTTTGTTAACTATTTATTGGTCAAGAAGGCTTTTATGTATTACATGCTGTAGTACCTTAATTATTTATACTCTCTCTCTTAAATTAATAAAAATTGTTGAACAAAAAAAGATATGTGAAAGTGGGCAAACACTGAGATAAGCATATGCCAGCACAACCAAGAAGCAAGCAATCTCTCAAATGGAGACTTTTAGTAGTAACTGTTAAGGTACCTCCAAAACTTGTTGCTGATGGTGGCACACTGCTTTCCTGCACCATCAGCCAAGGGTATTGTAATGTATGGTATTGCAGTATTTATATAGCACTTACTACCCCTATGTGGGGTGCTTAAGAACTTGCTTTCATAGGTAGCATGCTACACCGTGTAGGCAGTAGCGGTCGGTGGTAGGAGTGCCGGCCGGGCGGTGATGTGGGGTGGGGGAGGGGCAGGGTGGGGGGTAGTAAACCACAGATTATGGCCGAATACAGGTAAGTAAACATTTAAATAAATAAAACGAATTTCGTTGTGAGCGCTGCATCGCCAAATGCGATGCAGTGCAATAAAATAGAAGTCCAGCAGAGCAGTTTTGCAGCAGAACAGACAACATGGACCTCCTAATCCTGCAGCTGGGAGTTGGCCCAAGAAGACAACAAGCACCCCCAGACCAAATACCACAACCTCAACCTCCACCATCACCATAAAAGCAGCACAGGAGAAGGGAGCGCATCTCCTGGCAAAGGACCACCCTCATTGGACTCCTTGATTAACAAGTGATCAAAATGTATCGCCTAAAGAAAGCTTCCATTTTGACCCTGCTGCGTCAGATCTCACCACGGCTACAGACACCAAATGACAGGGTTGGCAACATTCCACTGCAGACAAAGCTACTGGTGGTGTTACACATGTTGGCCTCAGGATCTTTCCAAGCAACAGCAGCACGAGTGGCAGGGGTCTCACAGGCATCTTTCTCCACCTTCCTCCCTTCTGTCTTGGATGCCATCATTCAGCTCACACCACAGCACATCCATTTCCCCAACACACCACAGCAGCAAACGGACATTAAACACAGCTTCTATGCCATCGCTGGCTTCCCACATGTACATGGTGCAATGGACTGCACGCATGTCCAACTGGTACCACCTGCAGCATCTTCTCACCTATACCGCAACAGAAAGCACACACACTCCATCAATGTCCAGGCCATTGTGGACCATCGGGGACTATTCATCAATGTACTGGCGAAAAATCCTGGGAGTGTACATGATTCATATATATTCAGAAACAGCATCATCAATGACCGATTCCAAAATGGACAATATGGCAATGGGCTCCTTGTAGGTAAGCATCAATCAATTAACACATAACTATATTCTGCAAGAATAGCTGGCCCACTGGCACATTACGTGCCCTTGTGTCAGAATGACGCAATAAGTGAATGTGAAAATGCCAACGAACATATACACTATAATCACTTAACATACAGTCCAAAGCTGCATAAATACTCGGTTTGGGCGGTAAATTCCGCTCCGCTCGCGGAATTTGCGGAATTTTGGCAATTCCGCGGCAAACGCGGAATTGCCGAAAATTCCGCGATCCGCGGCGTAGCGCAATTTTTTCCTTGTTCGCGCTTTCAAAATGCGTGTTCGCATTACCGGGATCCCTGCGTTTGCCAACGAGTTTTCCTATCCGTTCGCGTGCGCCACGAGATTTTGGTAGCCGGCCGCGCGATCCCGCGAGAGTGTGCGATCGCTAACACGTCATTCGGACGCGCCATCGGACATCCGCGTTCGCGAATAGGAAACACGCATCGCGAGCAGGCGGGACAAGTGAAACAAGATGGCCGCGCCAATTGGCGACCGCATGGGCAAGTTCGCGAGATATTTCCCCCCGAGCATGCAAACAGCGTCCCCGAAAAGGAAAAACGCATCGCGAACGGGCGGAACAAGCAATTCCGCGTGCTCGCGGAATTCTGCGTAGCTTTTTTACTGTTTCGTGGAACTTTGCGTAACGCGACTACGCAAATTCCGCCCACCCCTAATAAATACATAGCAGCATAACCGAAAGTGCTAAGGGATAACAGATACAAATGCAAGCGAATATCCCACAAAAACTCGTGAAGACAAATAAGTCACACTGTCCACATATGCACTCATCTCATATAATTCAATTTAACCATTGAAAGGTGTAATGCATTGTAAAGCATGCATGGAAATAGCGAACCAGCCAAATGGAATGTGTCCGTGCATTAAGGTGTCCGTTTGTGTACAAATATATTATACACAGGATGCATGTATCAGTGCACCATGGGACAAAGGTGCCTGTGCAGGGCCAGGTCAACCAAATGTGTGACAACGCAGGGGCAAAGACATTGAACCCAAAAATTTACTAAATGTGTTGGATCACTATGCCTTGCAACCGACTCACTTCTGCACATGTGAGTGCGGCATGAAGGTGTTACATCCGCTTGTGTGTGTACTACATTGATACAGATAGGACATGTACATTCATCATGCCATCAACATCTACAGATGTGACACACAGATTGTCATATGTGCACCGCCACATGCAAATGGCAAACTACATCAGTCTTCTCTAGCATGTCCACCTGCCTCAAGCAGTGACTGTCTGAATTGTTCAGGAGAGGCATTGACATCAATATTACACATGCCATCACACATCATGCTCAAATGCAATGTAATTACATCCGCAACCGTGCATAGTATGCAACAATGTGATGTGTCAAATCACAAACATGAACATCTATCATGTGAAGTGGCAATACTGTACACAACTCTCCCTGGGAATGACAAACTATGCATGCGTATGCAAGGACATTTGCTGAGTCAAGCTGGGACATGAATGATGCACAGACATGCAACATACTTGCAAACACATGTTCTTCTTTGTGTTGTACTCTGTGCATGTGCACAAGCTCATGGCATCCGTTGGCAGAACAACACCTGCACCATGGTCCAACGTAGCTGTGTGGTGTGGATGACATGCACAGCTGCAGAAAGTGGCATCTTCCATCACTCAGAAAAACACATTTAGTAAGATAGTTGCTTAAGATGTGTGATGTGTGAATCATCACATATTGGAAGAGTGAAAATGTATGTGTACCAAAAAAATGACATCTCATTGTGGCTTGAGACATCAACGCTGGTGTCGTGTACCAATTGAATGCAGAGATGCATGTATTCATACACATAACTGTTGCAATGCAAAAGTGGGCATGTGTGTTGTATGCAAAATCCACACCAACACCCATGTCTACCCCCAACACGAAAAGATACCATGAGAGGTGGTATTTGACACAAGCATATGTGAGGACACACAGGGTGCCTGGCTGTGACATGGTAAGAAATGTCCTATGTGTTGTGCTGATGATGCATGATGCAATGTTATCAACCTGCTGTGCAAGTTGACTGTAAAAGTAACACAAACAAACAACAAAATCAGTTTCGCAAAAACTATGGGGCTTATTTACAAGCCCCTTGCGCCGCCGGTACGTCACTTTTTCCCATGTTAAAAGTGACGCACCAGTGGCGCAAGGGCCTTGTAAATAAGTCCTTTTGTACACATACCCCATGATGTTCCTGAATGTCTGAAACAGAAATTAACTCAACACATCCCAAAATCATGCATGATGTTGAAAATGAACACATACATGTGCCTTACGTGACACATCACTTGCACAATACCACACATCTTCACTTATTCATCCCTAAATCCGGGTTGAGTCACTCAGACACCCAAAACGTGTCGCATCTGACCATAAAATGTCACAAAATTCAAAGCGTGAAGCATCGTCCAATCAGGGTTGAGTCACTAAGACACCCAAAATGTGTCGCATCTGACCGCAAAATGTCGCAAAATTCAAAGCGTGAAGCATCTTCCAATCAGGGTTGAGTCACAAAACAAAAACGGGTAGCAACTGTATAAATCTAGACGCAAATTTACAAACGTGACTCTTTTCATGTACAAATGCTGTTAACGCATGAGGCCTAACGCAACAAAGATGAAACACACGCAAAACAGAGAAACGTCACGCATGCAGATGTAAACTGAAATGGCAATTGAGTCGAAAACACGACGCTTCGCCTGAAATATGACGCAAAACGTAAAAACGTGTTGCATCAATGCAGGAAATGATGCAATGACTCAGCAATGCTGAAAACCAGGAAGTACACAGTTACTTTCACTTTCTCTTACTATTCCTAGGAGTGTGCTTGGTGGAGGAGGCTGTTGTGGAGTGCTCTGATAGTTTTTTGACTTTGTACTGTGTTTTGTCTGTATTTTTTGTACTTTAAACATTTATTTGTCTGTCATTTGTAATTGTAAAGTCTTATTGTTGTCTAAATTGTTGTTTCTTGGGGTGTGAGTGTTTATTTGGGGTAGATAGGTGTAGGTCATTCATACGGGTGGGTTTTAATTTTTTTCTGACAATAAGTTACATTTATATTTTCTGTAAGTTTCATTTTGATTAACAGCATAAAAGTTTGTCATGTCTGGAAGGTCCAAAAACCTGTCCCACAGACAGTTTGGGGGCCTTATATGGCTCATTTTTCATTTCCTGTCCCGTATGATCAGCACGGGGGCAGGGTGAGCAAGGGCTACTCACCATCTGAACAGAGGCAGAGGTGGGACAGGGCACGAGCACCACATGGCTCGTATATTTGAGGTTGAACGCACAGTCCACCAACTTAAACACCGCTGGCAGGATCTGGTCAGCAGAGAGGAAGACTTGCTGGACCATCTTGGACTGGAAGTCGGTGGGCCAATTGGTAAGTAAATATCTAAGAACAAATTGTAGTTTGGTAAGAGGTCTACAGCAATGCCATACATTGCTCGGTACATATTTTAAATGAGAATCAGTGGTGTTGCAATGGTCTCTGAGGAGATACATCATGACATCAATGTCCAAATTGCATGTTGTGAGGTCACAGTTACATATGTCGTTAAAATTAAATTTGTTTTAAGAATGGTACATTTGCACATTCACAAGCACACAGTGCCAAGGGTGGAACACTGTGGGTCAGATTTACAAGCCCCTTGCATCACTTTTGCGCCACCTTGCTTTTTGTGACGCAGCGGCGGTGTAAACATTGCGGCCCATTTACAACGTGACACATCTAGGGAGATGCGTCACGTTGTAAAGACCTGCAGCACATCATATCTGCGTCAGGTATAATGTATGCAGGGTGGGCGTTTCCATGCAAAAAAGCCTTGTAGAAGTGACGCAGTGAAATCTACAAGATTTCACTGCGCCCCTTCTAGGACGCCACTGCGTCAAAACCTTACGCCTGCTTGGAGCAGGCGTAAGGAGTGACGCAGCACAATGAGTATAGGCATCCCCATGCATTGCTGGAGTTGCGTTGTGCTTGCGGCACGACTCCAGCAATGCGTGACTTTTGTGCCAACAGATGCGTCAGAATTGCTGATGCATCTGTCAATCCTTGCGCCATGGTGCACCGTATTGTAAATACAGTGCATCCATGGTGGCGCAAGCGTTTCGCATGGTGGCGCAGGGAAAGTGACGCATCTCTACAGTTGCGCCACTTTTTTGTAAATCTGCCCCTCTGTGTGATGCAACAATAAAGCTTTTTGTGTCATCATATCACCAGTGATTTTTGAAGATAACATGTGTGACATTCATTGGCCATTTAAATACGTCTCATATGTGTGTGACACTTTTACCTCACAGCCCTGTTCCATAGGTGTTGCTGTGGGTGTTCACACTCAACACCCATGGACCATCTAACTGTTCGTTAATGCTCTTGGAATGAAACATAATGTATGGGCATTGCACTGCACCCCAACACTTGGGTGACCATGTTGAGGAAATTTAAAGTTTCACATTAGTTAGAATGTCTTTGGAAGCATGAGGCATCAATCAATCAATCAATCAACCACTCATTGAAATTATAAGCGCTTCTCACCCATGAGGGTCTCAAGGCATAGGGGGGTGCAGCTCCGGTCAGTCGAAGAGTCAGGTCTTGAGCGTTTTACTGAAGATGTGCCAGGGGGGGTGGGTGCGCCTGATGTTGACTGGTAGATCGTTCCAGGTGTTGGCTGCAATGCAGGCAAAGGTTCTTCTGTCCGTTCTTGCTCTGCGGATGCACTGGGGTTTGGCGACTGCGCGCTCGGCGGATCAGAGAAACCTCTTGGGGGTGTGGAAGGAGATTCTGTCATTGAGGCATTGGGCTCCAGTGTTGTTGAGGCATTTGTAGGCGTGGGTGAGTATCTTGAAGGTGACTCTCTACTCTACGAGGAACCAGTGGAGGTCTCGCAGGTGTTGGGTGATGTGTTTGTGTCGGGGATGCCAAGGATGGGGGTGGCTGCGGTGTACTGTTCGGTCTGGAGTTTGTGGAGTAGAGATTTGTTGCTCCCGGTGTAGAGGGCGTTTCTGTAGTCCAGTCTGCTGGTTATGAGTGCTTGGGTGATGGTCTTCATTGATTATGTGGGGATCCATTTGAAGGTCTTTTGGAGGATGCGGAGGGTGTTGAAGCAGGTGTAGGCAACGGAGTTGACCTGTTGGGCCATGGAGAGGGAGGAGTCGAGTATGATGCCGTGGTCTCGGGCGTGGTCCGGGGGGGCTGCCGAGTGCGGTGGGCCACCAGGAGTTCTCCCATACAGAGGGGGAGGGTCCAAGGATGAGGACCTCTGTCTTCTCTGAGCCCAGCGCCAGGCAGCTGTTGCTCATCCTGGATGCGACGTCTTTCATTCATTCCTGGAAGTTGAGCCTGGTGGTGATGGGGTCCTTGGTGAGGGTGAGGATGAGCTGGGTATCGTCGGCATAGGATACTATGCTGAGTCCGCGCTGTCTGTCGATGGCGGCGAGGGGGGCCATGTAGATGTTGAAGAGAGTGTGTCTGAGTTATGATCCTTGGGGTACTCCGCAGTTGATTTACTTGGGTTTGGAGAGGAAAGGTGGGAGTCTGATTCTTTGGGTTCTCCCGGCGAGGAAGGAGCGGAGCCATTCGAGGACGGTCCCCTGAATGCCGGCTTTGTGGAGTCTGACGGTGAGTGTGCGGTGGGAGACGGTGTTGAAGGCTGCCAAGAGATCTAGTAGGATTGGGCCTGCAGTGTGTCCTTGGTTGAGGAGGGTGCGGATGTCATCTGTGGCGGCGAGTAGAGTGGCCTCCAGGCTGTGGTTGCTTTTGAATCCAGATTGGGAGTGGTCGAGGATGGTGTTTACTTTGATGAATTTCGTTAGCTGGACGTTGACGGTCTTCTCAGTGACTTTGTCTGGAAATGGGAGGAGGGAGATGGGTCGCTAGTTTTTGAGGTCCGTGGGGGTCTGCTGAAGGCTTCTTGAGTAGGGGTCTGACTTCTCTGTGCTTTCATTTGTCGGGAAATATGCCGGCTTTGAGGGTGCCATTGATGGTGCGTTGTAGTCCTGGAGCGATGGCGGTGGCTGCTCTGTGGAAGAGGGGGGGGCCGGGGTCCGTGGGGGCTCCTGAGTGGATGCCTTTCATGGTCGATGTGGTGTCTTCGGTGGGGATTGTTGTCCAGGATGAGATGGTGGGTTGGCTGGCATTGCTGGAGGATTGGGTGGTTTTGGAGTCTGGTGTCTGGTTGTTGAAGTGGTCGTAGAGGCACTTGATCATCCGGTGGAAGTAGGAGCCGAGCTTGTTGCAGAGGTTCTGGGAGGGGGTGATGTCCGTGCTTTTGCTGGGGGATTGGTGAAGTCCTGGATGATGCTGAATAGTTCCTTGGTATTGCTGGAGTTGGTGAGGATCTTGTTCGTGATGAAGGTCCTTTTGGTGGATCTGATGCGTTGGTGGTATTCTGTCATGGCGTTCTTGTAGGTGGTGCGGTCCTCTGAGGATTCCCTGTTACTCCTGTTCTTCTCGAGGCGTCTGCAGGCGCGTCTAGATTGTTGGAGGTTGGTGGTGAACCAGGAGGCCTCCTGGGCAGCTGTTTGTCGGGATTACGTAGGGGTGCTATCTCGTCTGCGCAGCTGAAGATCCATCTGTGGAGTTCTTTGTCTGCGAGGTTGGCGTCGGTCAAGGTGGTGGTGGCATTGCAGTTGGGGGTGGAGTTGAGTTGCTCTTCGGTGATCTTTCTCCAGTTTCTTTCTGTAGGGCAGGGAGTAGGTTTGTGCGCTGATGGTTTGTCGACGTGGAAGTGTACGCAGTGGTGGTCCGTCCATGGGGGTTGCGTGGGGTGGCTGAAGTGGATGTGGCCCAAAGCCCACCCGCAGACCCGACCGACCCGGACGCCGCAGCCCACAACCTCAGACAATGGATCGAAAACTGCGCCAACGCCCATGCCCCAATCAAGAAACCCTCCACCAGCCACACCAGGAAGAAAGCGAGCTGGTTCTCCCAAGACCTCCAGGCATCCAAGAAAACCTGCCGTAAGTTAGAGAAGAACTGGACCCGCAAACGAACCCCGGAAAGCTACGCAGCTCACAAGGACGCCACCCGCAACCACCACCACCTCATCAGATCCGCCAAGAGAGCCTCCTTCAAAGACCGCCTAGACAACAACGCACACAACAGCAAAGAGCTCTTCAACATCGTGAAAGAACTCTCCAACCCCAACTCCAGCGCCAACGACATCCCACCCTCGCAAGAACTGTGCGACTCACTGGCCACCTTCTTCCACCGCAAGATCACGGACATCCACGACAGCTTCAACACCGCGACCGCCCCGGCAACCACCGAAACACCCACGACCACCACTCGCACCAACCGCCTGACCTCCTGGACCAACATAGACAACAACGACACCATCAAGATCATGAACTCCGTACGCTCCGGATCCCCGACAGATCCATGCCCACACCACATCTTCAACAGGGCCAGCACAGTCATCGCACCCCACCTCCGGAAGGCCATCAACAGCTCCCTCGAGACAGTGACCTTCCCAGAGGACTGGAAGCACGCCGAGATCAACGCCCTACTGAAGAAACCCACGGCTGACCCCAAGGACCTCAAAAACTTCAGACCCATCTCCCTGCTCCCGTTCCCGGCGAAGGTCATCGAGAAGGCCGTCAACATACAACTAACCAGGTTCCTCGAGGAAAACAGCATTCTGGACTTGTCCCAGTCCGGATTTCGCCGCAACCACAGCACCGAGACAGCCCTCCTAGCCGCCACCGACAACATCAGAACCATGCTAGACAACGGTGAAACCGTGGCCCTCATCCTCCTGGACCTGTCGGCCGCCTTCGACGCGGTCTGCCACCACACCCTACGCGCACGCCTCCACGACGCAGGGATTCAAGAGAAGGCCCTGGACTGGACCACCTCCTTCCTCTCCGGTAGAACACAGAGCGTCCGCCTTCCTCCCTTCCGCTCCAAAGCCACCGAGATCATCTGCGGCGTACCCCAGGGCTCATCCCTCAGCCCCACGCTGTTCAACGTCTACATGGCCCCGCTCGCCCGCATCGCCCGACTGCACAACCTCAACATCATCTCCTACGCCGACGACACCCAGCTGATCCTCTCCCTCACCAGAGACCCTCACACAGCCAAAACCAACCTCCACGAGGGAATGACGGCCGTCGCCGACTGGATGAGAAACAGCCGGCTGAAGCTGAACTCAGACAAAACGGAGGTCCTCATCCTCGGGTCCACCCCTCGGCTTGGGATGACTCCTGGTGGCCCTCCTCACTAGGAACGGCCCCCACACCCACCGACCACGCACGCAACCTAGGGGTCATCCTCGATTCCACCCTCTCCATGACGAAGCAGGTCAACGCCGTCTCCTCCTCCTGCTTCAACACCCTCCGTATGCTTCGCAGGATCTACAAGTGGATCCCCACCGAAACCAGAAGGACGGTCACCCAGGCTCTCGTCAGCAGCAGACTGGATTACGGAAACGCCCTCTACGCCGGAGCCTCGGCGAAACTCCTCAAACGGCTCCAACGCATCCAGAACGCTTCAGCACGTCTGATCCTCGACATCCCGCGCCGCAGCCACATCACACCCCGCCTGAAAGACCTGCACTGGCTCCCTGTCAACAAGAGGATAACCTTCAAGCTCCTCACCCACGCACACAAAGCACTCCACAACACCGGACCAGCGTACCTCAACTGCCGCCTCAACTTCTACACCCCCACCCGCCAGCTCCGCTCCGCCGACCATGCCCTCGCCACCGTCCCCCGCATCCGAAGAGCAACCACCGGCGGCAGATCCTTCTCCCACCTCGCCGCCAAGACATGGAACACCCTCCCCTCCACCTACGGCAGACACAGGACCTACTGACCTTCAGGAGACTCCTCAAGACCTGGCTATTCGAACAGTAGCAGCTCCCCCCCTCCCCTCAGCGCCTTGAAACCCTCACGGGTAAGTAGCGCGCTTTACAAATATAATGATTGATTGATTGATTGAAGATGGGGTCGAGGGTGTGACCTGCCTTGTGGGTGGGGGTGGTGACAAGTTGTTTCTGTCTGAGGTTTGTGAGGTTGTCCAGGAGGGTGGTGGAGTTGGGGTCACTGAGGTTGTCGAGGTGTAATTTTAGGTCTCCGATGAGTATGTAGTACATGTAGGCGATGGCGTGGGGTGTGAAGAGTTCGGCGATGCAGGTGGTGAATGCAGTTAGAGGTCCGGGGGGCTGTGGGCAAGGGTGCCTAACAGTGTAGGCACTGGGGATGGTCTGGATCTGGAAGTGGGGTTGTTCGGTGGTGGGCGGGCTGTTGCTTGAGCTGGAGTTCGTGAGTTGGAGGGAGCTCTTGTGTGCGATGGCAAGTCCTCCTCCTGGGAGGTTGGGGCGGTCCTTCCTCTGGTTCTTGTATCTGTTGGGGATGGCAGTGGCAATGTCGGGGTGGAGGTGGAGTTTGTCCTGGTGTCTGTGAGGAAGGCGATGTATGGTGCGAGGGTGTTGAGGAGGTCCCAGATCTCCACGGCGTGTCTGTGCAGGGAGCGCATGTTGAGTAGGATGCATCTCAGGGCTCCAGAGGTGTTGGTGTTTGGTGTGTGGGCGGTGTTCATGTGGGTGCGGTCGGTAGTGAAGGTCTGGTGGCAGGAAAACTGTCCGCGGGTGGTGCTCTGCGTGGAGAGCTTGCAGTTGTTGTTTCTTCCTGGGTTCAGTGCGAGGAGGGTCGCTGAGTCACAGCGGAGTGAGTTTGGATATCCAGGCTCTCTGGCACTGGTCGCGTTCGAGTCGCAGACGGGTGCAGATGGGCTTGCCTTTGGTACGCACGCTGCGCGCATCCACTGCGTGGACATGCAGCGGCCACCATTAAATAGGGAAGGGGGAGGGAGGCGCAGCGGGGAGACAGGAATCATCAAGGGGGAGGGTCCGTGGGGGCAGCAGTGGCAGGAAGGGACCGGGAAGCAGGCGGAAAAAACAACAAAGAGACAGGCACAACACAAGGGCAACAGTGACAATAAAGGCACAATCAGGGCACAACATAGAGGGTAATATGCTGCAAGCATGTAGATAATCAAACAACTATTGTGACTTATCAAGTCCAAGAATTTGTTCATATGTGCATGTACAAACCAATTTAGAGAAGCAGACGTCCTTCCATCATTGTGTAGGTGTATCTGCGTAAGGGCATGTCTTATGATTCTGCCAAAGCACAGGCACGCTCCCAGGGATGCTACACATCATTGTTTAACTCTCAGTAGACAGTGCTGTGGAAGTGACCCAGCATTTGCACTGTCCAAGTGTCAGTATCGCAACATTGCTGTACTTGATGTTAAGAGAGTTACATGGTCTGGGAATTAGCTGCATGTGTTATGACAATATTCTTTGCAAAATGCATAGACTGTATAAATGTCCGGCATTCACAGCTGATTGTACATCTGTTCATGTTTCTTAGGTGGACCCCAGCCATACACACAAGGGGAGGTTGACATGTTTGACGACCCCAACGCTGCCAGTGAGTATCATTTATCATTGATTGTGATGTTGATGATGTGCAAGGATCAAAAATTGCCTGTCTGTGGCGACCTATAGGAAGATCACTAGATCCAGCTGCTGTCTCGACTTGACTGACGCTATTCAAGTTCAAATAACATGAAGCAACACATTGTGAATGGTGTACTGCATGAAGACATGCCTGGACCAATGAAAATCCATGAAAGTGTGAGACGTGCCTTCCCTCAGTCCACAATGCAGTGCCTATTGCCACTTTGACTGGAGTAGCAGAAGCCAAGTGGAGACAGCAGGATCAGCTGTATGATGTTTGGCGAGGAAGGCAGTCTTACAACAGTCCTCAATACATGAGAGTGGTGGTGTTGTGTCTAGTTGTTTAACGGGATGGTGTGTGGGGGTTGCAGTGTGAGTGCAAGGTCAGAGTCAGCTGGGCCAGGGAAGTGCACGGTTTGTAATGCATTTTTGCTGAGAGTCAATGCACTACCCCGGAGTACAATGAAGCAAAAATGCCCATGTTCAGTGTGCATCCTTGACATCTGTCTCTTAATGATTATGCAAAAGAACATGTGAGCATGTTTAGTTGTCTAACGGTTATTTGTCATACATGCTTCAAATTTCTGATGTCTTGTTATTTAAAATTCGTAAAAATCTGGCACTTTCAATATCGGTAAATAGGCCATACTGATTCGTATGTAACTGAGCTCTGGGATTGTCAGTCTGCTTTGTGTTATTTCATGGGGTAATCATTGTGCATTGTTAAGGACACGATTTTATTGTGTCATGATGCAAATGGAAAAACAACAGTTGATGGACAGAATGCAGAACAATGTCATACATTCACCCCAGTACAGAGATCTGGGCCTAAATCCATCGTTTTTTTGCTCACCATGCCATTCCAGTTTGAACCCAGCCATATGCAAATCAGTCTTGACCCTGTGCCTCATGGGAACAGTCCAGCCCGAACTGCCAAGCCAGGTCCTCCCTGGACTGGAAACAAGCATCCTAGGACCGGTTTCGGGGTTTCACCCCTCTTCAGCCAGGATAGCTTGATTCCAGTGGCATGGAGAGCACGGGACCCACGTCTGGGCATACCAGTCAAATGGGCACATCTTGTGCTCAAAAAATGGGCACATCTTGTGCTCAAAAAATGCCTTCTGAGTCCTGACTGTTGAGACTGAATTTTTCATGCACAAATGAATCCTTGGTCCATTTACATGAGGACCAAGTTGGTGTAATCAAACTTTAGCAATATTTTGATGTGTTGTTGAATGAACAATGGACACAATACCATGAATCTATGTTCCCAGGTAGGGGCATGTATGCCTAAATCCTAAGACCATGGGCAGTTCACCCTGCTAGTCCTACATGGCATGCTGCATGTCAGTCAACATGAGTAGTGTCAGTTATTAGATGTGGCATCATATTTGCAACACAGAACACATATCTGCTTCTTAGATAGGCACTTGCTACGACAGTGCATAACTCTGTAAATGTGTCAAATGAACGTACATGTGTGTCAAATGGCTTGCGAAAATGAACCTCAGACTAAACACACTGTGACACAATCTGGTCACAGCAGTTGTTGCAGGTTAAGGATCACATGACTACATGAATGTTACCTGGTGAGCCACATAATGAAAATCTTTGAGGAAATGATCTGGGGACATGATGGGAAACAGCGTTTACAACCCTGCCATTACATCACGTTCCTTTTACAACGCGGTCATTACAATGACCGCGTTGTTAGAACGCGATACCTTTACATCGCAAGTCATTAGATCGACTTGCTGTAGGGGGCGCTCTAACCTAAGGAATAGTATAATTGACTATTCCAACACCTTCCCTACTGTTGCGCACGCTCGAGTTGGAATAGTAAATTATACTATTCCTAAGTCCAGCGCGCCCCCTACAGCAAGTCGATCTAATAACTTGCGATGTAAAGGTATCACGTTCTAACAACGCGGTCGTTGTAACGACCGCGTTGTAATAGAACGAGATGTAATAGCATACAGAGTAACATGCTATATTCAACATGATGTATGTTAACTGGTTTCTTATGTCTCTGAGTGTTGAAATTATATTCATTCTTTGGAAACAAGGATTTACTTAGGATCATGAGGTTTAGCTGATAGCACAGTATGTGATGCACAAACTTAGCAGTT
The DNA here is from genome assembly GCA_963921515.1 of Calotriton arnoldi. Lineage (NCBI taxonomy): Eukaryota > Metazoa > Chordata > Amphibia > Caudata > Salamandridae > Calotriton > Calotriton arnoldi. The sequence continues at coordinate 618,044 of CAWUFW010007855.1, read as the reverse complement.
TGCTACTGGTGTGTGTGGCCCACACAGTGATCAGATGATTGGCACAATTTTTGGAGTCATCTCAAATGATCGCATGCATTGTCTATCTACATTTGTAAGTTATGTACACATTGACTGACACGTGTACTTCTTTTCCAAAAGATAACATGACTGCAGAGGAGGAAAGGAATTTCCGTATTCGCAAAACAAAGTACTCACACATCTGTGGGGTGGCTAAGGGCTTCCGATGGATGTCTTGTCTGTATGACAAGCAGAAGACTGCCAAGACATGGGTTTCAAATGTTCCTCCAAAGAAAAAAACCAATGGTAATGGGAAGGCGTCTTCAAAAGACATTGGCAATGGAGGTGGGACTGTTTTGCAGGAAGGAACATCTCAGGCACCTACACCAGCCCCAGGGCCCGGAATTGCAGCGCCCTCGACATCTGGACAGTCTTGCAGCCAGGGGATGTCCAGCCAAGACGTTGATTATTTCAAGTTGAAGATACGTGGCCTGGAATTGCAGATGGCTGCAATGTTACAAAAAATGGACTACATGCAGCAGTGTATGGACAATCTAATGAGCCAATTCTAGTGACCACTTTGTATATAGTTTTTATAGCTTCTTTTGGCATTTTACTTAGGATTAGTCATAGTGTAGGTGTAGCATAGATTAGGTAGTGTTAGGTAGGGTAGTTAGGTTTTTTATATTCTACATAAGTTCCAATGTTAGTTATTATCTATTTTTCCTATACTTTGGGGTGGGTGGGTGATCTAGTGTGTTGTTACTTGTTTCTTAAAAATAATAAAAAACTTTATGTGTTTTACTACTTTCCATCTTAGTTTATGTATAGGATAAGTATGTGTATGTCTATTGTGCATTGATGTGTTAAGGGTGGGTGGGGGCTGATGTTTAGTGGTCTAACGTGATTCATGTTTAGCTTAGGATAAGTTAAGTTAAGTAAGGTAGGTTACCCATAGTTAGGATAGATTTTTAGATAGTGTTTTAGTTTTTAAGATAGTTTAGTATGAGTAATATAGATAGTTTGTTACGGGTTTTTCTTACATATTTTCATTGTTAATAAATGTTTGTATTTTTGCAAAATTTGATAGTATTGATTGATGGTCAGCAGTTCGAAAGTTGTATGTCTGCGTCATTGGGCACATGGGATGTTACCTCGATTTTGCCTTTGAGTGAATATTCATTGCATAATCTAGCAGGTTGCTGCTCCATGATGATGTATTTGTGCATGTTATTCCAACACTTGTGAATCAACTGTTTTGTGTAAACACTCTTGTGGCTTGACATACATATGGCTATGATTTAAATCATGGCTATGCAGAGAACACTTGTTTGTGTATGTATCACAAATCAGTGTCAACTATGTTTAGTGATGATATATTTGGGTACATAGGTGTTGTCTCTTACACAGATGGACAGGACGTACACACTACACATTGTCACTCTAGGTGTTGTTGCAGCTATTTCATGTTAATGGCCAACTAGTTATTGTGCTACAAGTAGTAACTTCATACCACTGCCCACCACTATGTCTGTATACAGGACAAGTTGAGTGACACTGATGGTGTATGTAGTACCCAGGTACAACTTTGCACACATCTTGTTTACTGGTATGACTAATTTAACTTGCTGTACATGTTAATTCTATTAACACAACATCATTTATGTTCATATTGCAATATTTGAACATGGATTGTAATATTGACAGTGTAATACTTAACAGACAGTGAGCGAGTCCATACACACTCTTTCACGGGTGCTCAGATTTATTTACACACAACTATCACAGTGACATGGTGAAATAGATCAAACATAAAACAAGGTGACATTGCTCTTGTCACACAAGTTGTGAAGCTGCACTCATGTTGACAGAGTTGTGAGGATTTGAGAAAAAAGGTTCTTTAAACTTGATTTAGTGAGTTAGACATTGTTTGCACAATGTTTTGAACTTCAGACATGATGAAAGTTATGATTTAGGTGCACAGGTGTCACTGGTTTTGAGAGGAGATTGTCTCTTGGCAATGTTTGTCAACAATGGAGCGAAAGTTCTCTTGGTAAACAACACCTGTGACACAGTGTGATTTTAGTGTCCTGTCTTCCGCTTAAATTGAGTTGCAGTTGAGTCATCCTCATCAGAAGATTCGGATTGTTGCTCAGTTGGCTATGTAATTGCATGGTGTGTGGGACTAGTGAGACCAACAGCAGTGGCAGAGGAGGTGTGAGGTGCAGCATTATCCTGTGTCGAGTTGTTAGCCACTAGCGCATGATTTATGATGATTTGCTGGTTTTTGATGACAGTTAATAACTCACTATAAAAGCCAGTCATTGTTGCAAGGTAAATGTCCTGCTTTTGCCGCATTTCTCGAAGGATATCATAGATATTTTGAAGATGTTTTTCCACCTCCTTGCTGCCACTGACTCATTATTGACGATATGTTGGATAATGATTGGGCAAGACCAGGGGTTGGGTTGTTGATGGCTTGTTGCTGAGCCATGTTTACAGATTCAGAGTTCAGGCTTATGAGTATGGCCTGCAGTGTACCAGCCACACTCTCAACAGCCACATGCACCTTTCTGAGTAGGTCACGTTGTAGCCCAACAGCTGTTCTTTGGAACTGTATCTGCATATCCTCAAAGTCAGTGGTTGGATGTGTAGTGGCAGATACTGAGTTGGAACTCTGTGGTGTTTCTACGGGATCAGCTACCACATTGTTGTCACTCTCTGGAGGTGGAGTCGGTGATCGTATGGTGTCCAGTATGTCATTCAGAGTGTCATGGTCTATTTGTGGAAGATTGTCGTCCATCTCTTCAAAATCACGTGTGCCATCCACATGTTTGGATGTAGTAGGTGCATCGTCTGCAAAAAGATGGTAATGTGTTACTTGTGCTTGCATGTTTCATCTTTGTGATGTTTTGACAAAGGCATCACATTTTTTTTAAAGGATGATCTCTGTGTCACAGTCAAGTGATCTATGTTGTGATGCAGACCGAGGATCAAGACTTATCCCCACTTGCATCATCATTGCATCACTTATTGTTACAACAGTGGTGCAGGGCGTTGGTATTTATTTTTAATGACCAGTGGACATACACTGCCTTGCTAATGTTTCTCTTGGTGGTATGTACACTTTTATGCCAACACTGTGATGTCAATTTCAAATTAGTGTGTGATTGCAGTGTGTTGGCCTCCTTTGCAGCACCCCAGACTGCAACCCTTCAGATATGTTGGCATGCAACATCTTTACAACATTATAGTGTTTGAAAATTTACATACTGCACAGGCACAGAAGGTTTTTGTTATGAGCACCTTGAACCACCAGTGCATCAATCTTTATCATATTAACAGTGACACACAGGCAGGACAAGTTGCTTTTTGATCCCCCCATATATTTGTATGCACATTGCCCAATCCGGCAGCCTTGCACCATGGTGCTGGGATGCCAGTTTGGTGGCTAGAATGTTTGTACATGAAGGGGCACTTCATGCACATTAACAATATGTTGGTGTTAATTTATCTTCTGATGCATGCTGTGGAATTCATTATGCATTTGACAGGAATAAATATGCTGGGCACATAAGAAAATTCCTCCTTGTTCCTCCTCAGTAGGCCAGCCGTAGGGTGGCATAGCACTCAGATGCATTTTTGGATTGCGAAATGTTTATTAATCTAAACATGCATCAGTGGACATGGGTGTTGCATGAAAATACCTACAGCAAAACACATGTCACACCACTGACATGCTAAATGTATAATTTACAGGTAGTTATTTACAGGCACAGGTTCAGACACACATGGTGGCTTTACCTGTCCTTGTTCAGCACACACAAGTGTACACCACTGGTGCCTCACACAACTTATTGCTCGGATGGGATAACAGGATTGTGGACATCATTTGTGAAGTCCTTGCGCCAACGGTCCATCACGTCCCCTACGTAACCCCAACAAACAGCGCCCCAGGAAGGCCACCTGGTTCACCGCCAACCTCCAAGCATCCAGGCGCACCTGCAGACGTCTCGAGAAAACTGGAGAAACAGCAAATCCTCGGAAGACCAGACCTCCTACAAGAACGCCATGACAGAATACCACCAACGCATCAGATCCACCTAAAGGACCTTCTACCAAAACAAGATCCTCGCCAACTCCAGCAACTCCAAGGAACTCTTCAGCATCATCCAGGAATTCACCTAACCCCCCAGTGCCACCACGGACATCACCCCCTCCTTGGACCTCTGCAACAACATTGGCTCCTACTTCCATCTGAAGATCAAGAACCTCTACGACAATTCCAACCACCAGTCCTACCATGACGTACATCTGACGTAGGGGATTACGGCGAGGAGGAGGAGGGCAGCCCGGAGACACGCGATAAAGGTAAGTGGGCTTTTATTTTACTTTAATTGTAATTTTTATTCAAAAATATTTATTGCGGGGGGTGGGAGGCGGGAGGGTCCGGGGCTCAACTCCGCTCCGCTGCAGAGTCAGAGGTTTTTGCAGACTTCGCGTTCTCCGCGGAACGCGGAGTATGCAAAAATCCGCAAACTCTGCCAGCGGAGCGGAGTTCGTGGCCCAGGGTTACTCAAGATGCCAGCAGCAGATCCCACGGACCTCAAGAACTACCAACCCATCTCCCTCCTCCATTTCGCAGCCTAAGTCACTGAGAAGACCGTCAACGGCCAGCTAACGAAATTCATCATAGAAAACTCCATCCTCGACCACTCCCAATCTGGATTCCACAGCAACCACAGCACGGAGACCACCCTACTCCTCGCCACAGACAAAATCCACACCCTCCTCGACCAAGGACACACCGCAGCCCTGATCCTACTCGACCTCACTGCAGCCTTTGACACAGTCTCCCACCGCACACTCGCCGCCAGACTCTACAAAGCCGGCATTCAGGGAACCACCCACGACTGGCTCCGATCCTTCCTTGCCAGAAGAACCCAGAGAATCAGACTTCCACCCTTCCTCTCCGAACCCACGGAAACCAACTGCGGAGTATCCCAAGGATCATCGCTCAGCTTAACGCTCTTCAACATGTACAAGGCCCCCCTCGCCGCCATCATCAGACAACGTGGACTCAGCATAGTATCCTACGCTGACGACACCCAGCTCATCCTCTCCCTCACCAAGGACCCCATCACCACCAGACTCAACTTCCAGGAAGGAATGAAAGACGTTGCATCCTGGATGAGCAGCAGCTTCCTGAAGCTCAACCCGGAGAAGACAGAGGTCCTTATCCTCAGATCCTCCCCCTCTGCATGGGACAACTCCTGGTGGCCCACCGCCCTCAGTAGCCCCCCCCATGGACCACGCCCGAAACCACTGCATCATACTCAACTCCTCCCTCTCTATGACCCGACAGGTCAACTCCATCGCCTACACCTGCTTCAACACCCTCTGCATCCTCTGAAAGACCTTCAAATGGATCCCCCCTGAATCAAGGATGACCATCACCCACGCACTCATAACCAGCTGACTGGACTACGGTAACGCCCTCTACGCCGGGATCAACAAGTCTCTACTCCGCATACTCCAGACCATACAGAATACCACGGCGAGAGGCATCCCCCGACACGTACACATCACCCAGCACTTGCGTAACCTCCACTGGCTCCCTGTTGAGAAAAGAGTAACCTTCAAGATACTCACCCACGCCTACAAATGCCTCCACAACACTGGACCCCAATATCTCAACGGCAGAATCTCCTTTCACATACCGAAGAGGAACCTACGATCCCCTGACCTCGCCCTCACCAGACCCCCGCGTATCCGCATAGCAAGAACGGGTGGAAGAACCTTCTCCTACATCGCGGCCATGACTTGGAACGAGCTGCCGAACAACATCAGGCACGCCCCCACCCTGCACATCTTCATAAAGACCCTCAAGACCTGGCTCTTCAACTGACTGGAGCTGTTTCCCATGCTTCCCCGCCTCCCCCAGCACTTTGAGACCCTCACAGGTGAGTAGCGCTCTTATAATTTCCCTGATTGATTGACTTGCAAATTTCCGAAAAGTGTCGTAACGGTGGCGCAAGGCCCTTCCTAAATGAGGCCCAGTAAATCTGACCCATCAGAGATAGACATGGCAGGCCTGTTTTGACATTTGCTAAGTGTGATTGTCATATATGATTTACTGACATTGAGATTATTTGGGATTGAGGACAAGTCCCAGTACACCAAGATACACACATCAGACTGTGACACTGGGACCTTTCTAGCTGAGATCACCACCATGACCCATTACTCACATATGCACACTTATTGTGACTTACCCGTTGACTGCTCTTGACTTTCTAAGGCTGCACTGTCCTGTCCCTATATGCCAGTGACCAACTCCTCTGGTATGACAGCTGCCACACGCTCCTCCAGGGCATCCAGGACTTCCTGTTCTGCTGGGCTACCTCCTTCGGTTTGTGAGGCTGCCTTACGGTTTGCCACAAGCTTTTCTTTTGTTCTGTGCTTGCAGTCATGCCAGCGCTTTTTACAGTCAATGACAGTCCTCTTAGCTTGTCCGACACTGTTGATCTTCTGGACAATGCTCTGCCATATCGCCTCCTGTTTGGCAAGTGGCAACTTCAAACTCACGAAGAGCTGGTGCTGGTAATTGGTCACCTCAGTGACCAGTATTTCATTTTCCTCCTGACTAAAGTAGGATTTGCGTTTCCTCTTTGCCCCGGTCTCAGCCTGTGCATCTGGGTTTTTGCTGCGGGTGGTTGCCTGAGGGTCCTGACTACTGCAGTGTTCTTCCTGGGTCATTGCAGACTCCTCTGTGGTCCACAAAGTTTTTTTTTTGGATTTGCGTGGATTTTTGGGTGCTTTTTTGCCGCTTCACACAGCGCTGAATGTCGCAGGGTGCTCGGACTGGCGTTGCGTGATGCAAAACTGCCTTACGTGAATTTTTCAGCAGTTGCGTCATGCTGACTTGCGGCAGTTTTGCGGCACCTACGTCAGTTCTTCTGACACAGGCTGCCGCTTTGTGCCACGGGCCGCCAAGATGTTGATTTGGCGCATCCGTGGAGATTTGCGTTGCTGCAGTGGCAACGCAATTTTTTTGATGCATCGCTGCGTTGCGGCAGCGATGCATCACTTCTTGTAAATCTGCCCCAAAGTTGGTATAAATATTTCTTTCCCGGGCCCCCCAAATCTTTCAGATGACACTGGTTAGCAAATCTCCATTTTCTGCATGGATGCCCATTCCAGTGTAACCCTTGCTTCTTAGCATCCCCTATTTGTACAGCTAAGCCCCCCAGCCTCGAGCTCTACAAGCGCCGACCAATAAGAGTAGCCACAACAGGCTTGTTAATGAGCCGAAGGCTTTCTCTCTGGCCACGGACAGGTGTGGCCATGTGCAACGTTCTTAAGGGCTGATCCCCTCACATTCCCACACTGAGGCTCACGGAGGGGGTATCTAGCCCTCTTTCTTTTCTGCTTGCATCCTTAGCCACAAATCAAATACCTACAGCACTGTCCCCAAAAAAAGACAGAGTGGTCTAGGCCTCCAGAAATATCACAGAGTCTACCGATTCGCAGACAAAAAGGAGGTGCCAACTACACCCCATTCTTGTGTCCAGAAATGCTCATATGCTATCGTGGTCTCCATTCCTGTCTCCAGATGTAAACCTATCTAGTTATCAAACAGGAGTCTGCCTTCCAGCAGAAGCAGGTGATAATGGTAAAGGCAAGAAAAAATTGGGAAGGCATCTTTCCAGCCCAACCCCTACAACGCCAGACAAACCCATACACAAAATTCGGCTGGAAATGTGTCCTGGATAGTTCTTTTCTGGGTCATGCAGGTGTCCCACAGCACCACCCTTGAACACCAGACAGCAAGGTGAGTAACACGGCTCTCCTAGGAGCCTCGGGGGAGCAGGCAGCGTTCTGTTCTCGTTCTGCAAGATAAGGCACGAGCCGTGTCATTCGGAGCAGCTGCTCTCCGCGTGCCGGCTTGTCAAAGCTTGCTCAAGGATAATTTCCTCGCATTTGTGTTTGCCATCCCCCAAATAGCCTCATTTCAGCCCGCTACAATAACAGCCGTTTGTTTTGATGGCAGAGTGCATTGAGGAACAGAAGGTGAAGGAAGGCAGAGATGCATTAGAGAGAAAACACTGCAAGGGGCCAAACTCACCCGTGTGTGGGTTCCTAAGAGCTTGAATAGCTATCGTTCTAAGTACCCCTGAATAGGGCAAGGCGCACATGATTACCCTCGCGGTGTGAGATGGAACACTCCTAATTCAGGGCCTGCATCGGACGCTCTTATCTAGTTCTAGGAATTAGGTGACTGCAGTTGTCAGTGTGCCATTAACGAAGGAGGCAAAATGCTGTACAACACAAGGTGAGTCCGAGCCGCGAGGCCACACAATCTATTATCATACTGTCACTGGCACACAGCTCACTGTGTCCTCGATCGGCTGCCGTAGACAGGCTACTGTAAATCTGCGAAAGCTTCCTTCGTTCTGCATTGGGATCAATGACAGGAGAGCTCTCGGCGAGGCAGCGTCTTTTACACAAATTACTGAAAACATATGCATTGCACGCAGGCACAAACACACACATGTAAGCAGGACAAAATACACAAATCACAGCGGTTGACATCATCAGTCACACCCAAAGTGCCGCTATCACGTGACGTTCACAGACACACAAATCAAATATTGCTGTCATGAATGCCACAGTCATGACGAACACATCACATGGCCACCTACTACCATCTTTCTCAGACACTGCATTCACAAACAAAACAGAGGCAGCAACACACCTAAACTGTGCCACTGACAAGACACACACATCTCACAAAATCCCACTGCACATGCACATGTCCCAAATATACATATTTCTGCCAGTTACATAAACACCAACACATATATGACTATCAAGCACACACTGGAGAGCCAATAGTCAATCTTAAAACTTCACACGCTCACACAGAAGCGCACCACTGTCGCAAACAACCCAATGTTGCCTTTATAGCAACGCATGAACTGCATGTAATGTCTAGCTTTTTTTTTTACAGTACTGGAGCAGAGCAATTTATATTCCATCCATATTTGACATTATAGCCACTGTGTGCCTTAACCTTATTAACGTTTGTAAAGCATTTAAGCGCATTACTGAAATATATTCACTGCAGAGACTAGATAATTATATGTGTGCAGTAATGTCCAGTTTGAATATGAAATCATGTATTTCTTGTTCACGTTTTACACTTACACTTCAAGCTATATTTGCATGTGTAAACATGTATTCATTTGCTCATGTTTTGCAGTTCTTTTTAAAGTTACATGTGTGCGTTTATAACTGTTGGAAAGTGGGTTATTAGTAGTGATAAACATGCATCTATCACTGGCAATAAGGTCACCAACACAGTCTAGGGTCCAGTACAGGTCTCAATAAATTATTCCCATGCTCAATCCTTGGTAGCTTGGCTGCGAGAAGTCAGACTTAACATTGGAGACAGGTATGTAAAGCATTTAAAAACCTTTAAAATGGCAACAAAATGACAAAAATCCAATGTACGGAACTTGAGATATGAATCTTTCTAGCACTACGAAACCTATGACACCACTCTGGGACATCTGGTTGCGCTTGTCCGGGACAAAGTCAAAGTTTCAGGCGGACGGTGATGGAGCCCTGCTTGGATGCACTAAGCAGGAAGCCCCAGTTGAAATTTTACCTTCACACTTAGAAACTTTTCTGCAGCTTTTTCTTCAGAGGGCCCTTGCTGCTCTTCATTATTCCAGATTTGGTGAGGGTTCGCCAGGTTGACTTCCGGTCAAACTCTGGAAGTCGGACCTCTGGAGCTCTTCAGTGGGGCTAACCTGGAATCCGGGGCAGGTTGCAGTTGAAGGTGGGCGGCTTGGTCCTCGCAGTTGAGTCAGTCAGCTTATGGAGTTTTTTCCAAAGTTGCTCCAAACTTCTCCAAACTTCTGGAATTTTTCCCTGAAGTTCCTCTTGAGGGACGAAAAGGGTCCAAAACACATTCCAAGGGTCTGGAAGCTCCTCGATTTTCCTAGAAAGGTTGGGACCACAATTCCTACAATGCACCTGGACAAAGCCCTTAAAAGTGCACTGGACACACTCCAGGTATTGGACTCTTGGTAGTGATGATGCAGGTTAACCTGTAGCCTGCAGGAAGTCCACTCTTTTATCCTTTAGAAGCAAGGTACATCCACAGGGAGTAGTTCCAGATAGTGCAGCATGTGCAGTAAGTGAGAAAGCAAGGCCTGGTGGTGCAAATCAAGGTTCCAGCATGGCAATCTTTCTTCTTCTCTTAGTTTCAAGCAGCAGGTCTGAGAGACTCAGCACCTTTGCATATTTATTAATTGTTCTCTGGGGTCAAGCAGGAGATAATTTCTGTCCGATGAGGTTCAAGGCAACACCCCAGAGCATGACAACTTCCTCCAGAGTGTGGCATATTCTTGTCCCAGAGAGCAAAATTCCTCCAAAATTCATGATGACTGAAATCTCAGAAGAGGAGCAAGAACTAGCTAAACCAACCTCCAGTGTGGCTCATTTCCATAGCTCTCCTCCCCCTACCATCTGCAGATTCCTTCCTTAAGCCTACTATCTGGCTGGGCCAGGGGGGCTGGGGTAGGCAGACATGGCATTCCCTGCTTGTCGTGTTCCTCCTTTGAAGATTTATGCTTTACGCCCCCTCCCTCCTGCTCTTGCATTCCTGTGTAGCAGAACCCTCTCCAGCAGATAGCCTCTGCCCTGGTGATCCACTTATCACTTCATCAAAGTAGCCTGACTAATTCTGTTTAACTCTGACCAATCAGGGAAGACTGCAGGAAGGCTGAATTTTGGCTTACAGACAAGAAAGTCTTGTAACTTATTTTCTGTACAATTTAGGATAAATTCAACAATGGCATATTGTTGGAATTATCAATACCATTCTCCTACATCTTTGAATGATATGTATTCAATTTCTAGCAATATTTATACATCCATAAACTATTGCAATGATTCTATGTGTCTAGATAATTACAATGGGGAAAATAAAATGTACAATTTCTCCATCACCAGGGCATATAAAACATTTTGTATAAGGGCCATGTTTATAATTACATAACACCCCACCCCTGGGACACCTAGCGGTGACCTTGGGGGTCCTGAATATGTAAAAATAATGTGGATCCTCACTCCACAGTGCTCATAGAAAGAAAGGCGATTTAAGGAGGAACTTTACTACAATGGGGGAAGTGAAATGTGCAATTTCTCTATCCCCAGAGAATATAAAACATCTTTTATAAGGACCCTACTTATAATTACATGTCCCCCAGCCCCCAACCCTGGAAAACCTAGGGTAGACCCTGGGGTTACCTAATCTGTAAAACTAATATAGATTATCACTTTTTAAGTGCCCCTACCACCAGTCGAGGCTCGTATGACTCGCGCGGGAGGGGTTACGCGGGGGTTCGCGCGGATGGTGGGGGGATTAATAAAAATAAAAAACTTACCTCACCGGGTCCCGCGCCGCCTCTGCTCCTGGCCGGGTCCCACATTTTCCTGCTGCTTCGGGAGAACAGGAAGCAGGCATCCTCCCTCCCCTCAGCCAATCACATATCTGCAATGGCAGCGTTTTGATTGGTGCGGACGGCGCCCAGCCGGGCGCCTGTAGGGAGGCCATTTTCTCTATGTAGGCTGCATGCAGCCTACATAGAGAAAATGTAGAGTGCGCATGACTGGTCTGGTCGGCCCCAGAGGGCGGACCAAACAGTCAGGGCCCACAACATTGGGCAAGCCACTCCTCCCTAACCCGCCCACTCGCCCACCCCCAACCAGGCATACCCTCCCACCCGCCCCAAACCAGGCATACCATCCTGCTTTCTTGCAGCGCGAGAAGCAGAAACATAAAATGGTATTTAAAATACCATTTTATGTTTCTGCTTCTCGCACTGCGAGAAAGCAGTGGGGTGATGCTCCTCTGCCCTAATGAAGGAGCCACCCCTGCCTACCACCAAAGTCGAATTTAGGCACAATTTACATTTAAAAGCAGTGCTGCAGAGCAGGGCTGCTTTTAACAGGACCTCAGGCACTCAGGAGTGCACACTTGTAAGTGCAGCAAAGGCTGCTGGCCTCTAAACTTCCATGCCCTATTACATACTAGGGACTTAAAGGTAGTTTTAATCCCTCTTGCCTTATTATCTACTAGGGACTTTATGGTAGGTCATGCCAAATACAGGTGTACCTTAACACACAGTGTGCCCTAATGCATGTGTGTGTGTTTTCACATGTGTTTTCAACATAGCACTGGGCCTGGGCCTGGTTAGACAAAGCCCAGGGACAGTCAGTTACCACCAGCACCAGTCAGCACAAAAATGGGGGTGCACAGGGCACACAGGATGACTTTGCAACAACAACCATGCACTTGAAGTGCACATTAAATGCTTAACTAAAGTTAAATACAGGACTCTGTTGAAATGCATTTGCTTCACCAGCTTGTTTTCTCTTTTCCTTGCAGGTTTATTATCATAATTTCCATTAGCTACAGAAAGGCTTATTGTTTATATTATACGGTTGATAGAGAGGCCTAGAGGCAAAACCTGGCAGTGAACTTGGAGAAACAATGGTCGAAAAAAGTCTTCTGTTCATCACGTACCAGGATGGCAAGAAACTCAAGGTTGAGAACTGAAGTTTCAGTTTGTTACGATGTGAACCTGCAGCCATTTTGCAGATGCACTCAAGTAGTAACCTTATTGGTCCCTGGTGGTGTGAACGGAGATAAGATGTTTCTAAATCGCCTGTTACTTTTAAATTAGTGTTCTAATAGTTAGTTAGGAGAGATCCCTTTTAGACTTTGAGAGGCATAGACCTCTCTGTTTGCCCTATTCTTGTAAGTGTGAAGCTTTATGCTAAACTCTTATTTATTTTCTTTAGACTTCTACTGGAGTCTGATCTTACTGACACCTTTATCTTCTATGCTCATGATTTAGGGACCCTTAATAGATGATTATATAGTTGATCTATGTTTAAAAGAGAGTAGGGACGTTTCTTCATGGAAAACCTGTTTGCTGTAAACTGTGTTTATACAATTGTGATTATCGCAATTCAATATGTTATTTTATTGCACCTTAACCTATTGAGATATTTTAGCTTGCCTAGTGTATTGTTACATTTACTGAACTTATTCCTGGTTTGCATTTATACTGGATTGATTGGTAATCCAAAATACAAACCTTTAACTATATTCAGCGATTCCTGGTCCTTACTTTGGGGTGACATTGACTTCACAAGTTAGAAATGTACTGTTGGGGTGTGGTCTGGCCATGGACGATGAGGGCCGCTTGATAACTGAGCTCCGCGCTCTGGAGGCAGCAGGTCACTGAAGGCCGTGGGGGCTCTGTAAAAACAACCCACATTGCCCCTCTGCTCTTGTACTCCCTCTGGGGGTAATTGTTACTGCAATCCCATACCTCCAGGGACCCAACCACTCTGGCCAGAGCTGTGCAGGAGGGCCTGCACGTAAGGGGGGAGCACCGCCCTCGATTTCGGGAGAGCTGCACTTCTCTGCAGCGCATACCAGGACACTCCCTGCAGACTGTGGCACTCTCGTCTGCATAGCGTGCCATTGGTAGAACCCTACCTCAGGCCCCAGTGACAGGCCTGGACTTTTATGCCTGAACTCTCTGCCTGCACCTCCTGTACACATGGCCCTGCTACAGCTGCATGCACTAGGCCTGCACGGATCGGTATGATTCAACTGTGGAACACCCCTCACCATCTTGGGATGGGCTGTAAGGATTCACCACGGCCCGTTGGGGACATTGAGTGTGGCCTTTGCACAACTTACATGTCCCAGTGTGTGGCCTGCCATCGGGTCCCCCTCTCCAGCTACATTTAGGGGCCTGCACCACCTCGCTGCCTGTGATTGCCCTGCATCCTTGCCTATGATTAGGCAACTGGCACCTTGTTGAACTCCCCTTCCAGGGGATGGGTCTTCTGGCAATCCCCCCTGTTCCTGAGACTCTGGATGTCTCTGTCACAGACTAGGAGACAGCTGCTGGCAGGGGCCCACCCTGTGGTTGTCCATCCACGTGGTGGCCTGGAGACCACCCTGGGCCTGCACTGTAACTCTCCCTGGACCACACCTACCTCTTGTGCCTCTCCTCTTTTCTCCAGCAACACTTAGCTAAAAACAGCAGTAAGACTACCCCGCTCATGCCTCCTAGTGGGTTACACTCACAGCCTCGGCCCTGAATACCGGGCCCTCGGGCCCTCAGGTCCTCGAGGCGAGTGCGATGGTACCTGTGGCCCACAATAGCCCCATTGGCCATGCTGGTCCCTCGGAGGCTGAGGGGGGCCAGAAACATTCTGCTCCCCCTGATGCACTGCATCACACCATCACAAGGCTCTCCTAGCGGTGCCTACTGGAGCCCAGGGTCTTCCTAGACATACTGCTTCCCCCACCTCCTCGGACCCACTGTCTGAGTCACCCACATGAGGGAGGGGCTGACCCACTCCCTTTGATGTGCAAGTGGACGGACTTGGGGCTCACCTCCCTGTCTGGACGCTCCCTCCCGGACACCCTTTACCGTTCGTATGTCTCCTCCTCACTGATCGCCCTCACAGGGGACTGACCGCCTGCCCTCCGCATCTCCTGGCGCACTCCTACGAGCCTGGTCTTTTTCCTCCTTCTGCTCTGTGACCTGGCAATGCCCTCCGGCAAGACCTCCAGCAAATCTTCCGGACAGCTGCTTTTTTGGAGGCGATCTCTCTACAACGAACCATGGCCACTCCTTCGGCACCACTACCATCCTGCCCCTCGCAGCCTCCCCCTGTCCACAGTCGGATACCACGTCGGACCACATTCTAAAGGAGGTCACTATGGTTGGCCACCGATTGGAGGGTATGTACTCCAAAATTATAGACCTCACTACTGAGACCAAGTCCATACAAGTCGACATCACCAACTTTCAGGACAAGGTGGAGGGGATGGAACACCACCTCTCAGCTGTGGAGGACTGCCTCAACTGCCCACTAGACAGGGACCAGGAACCCTTGTGTCCAAAGAACAAACTCACGGACCTGGAAGAGACAGAAGTCAATGGGACAAATCCACTTTTCGGATTTCCGGAATGTGTAGAGAGCACAGATGCTAAAGGCTTCCTTAGGGACCTTCTCCCCACACTTACAGGAATTACTTTCTCTCCCACCCTGGAGATGTAGTGTGCTCACCGAGTGGGCCCCCCTCATCTGGATCAATCGGCAGGGGCACATCCCCTCATAGCCTGCTTTCTCCGTCATGAGCATGTGCAACAACTCCTGGCTGCTGCCCGCTCCCTTGGTCCATACATCTTTAAAGGGGGTGAGATCCACATAGCTGCCAATTCTTCACGAGAGACCAATGACAAAACAAAAGGCCTTCATGGCTCTGCTGCCTCTGTTGCAGAAATTGGACATTAAATGCAGCCTGTTTGAGCCTGCCCGTATGCGTATCATGAAGGATGACAGGACTTCCTCGACTGGGATGCCCTTCGCTCCTTCCTGGATGGAGTCTATGACCATGCCAAGGACCATGCACCTCTGAATTCACCTGTGGCCCCCCGCCTTCCTGGCCCATCCCCTCCCCCTGCCACCTCCGGCGGCCACTGGAACTCTGACAGGGGCCGCAACCAAGGCAGGGACCTGTACCGGCTGACCCGATCACAGGGCGGCAGGGATACAGCCCTCAAAGCGGTGGCTGCCCTTTCCCAGGACCAAGACCGTGACAAGTCTCATTCTCCACTGATACCTACCCTCAAAGCTGAGACTTGCTTTTCCTTGCATGTCTGCTATTTTCCTGCGCCAGCGGCTGAATGATGTGATCCTCAACATCTTCAGGACGGATGGCTGAGTATACTGTTCTTGGCAATTTTCCATATTAATTATTTTTCTGACCAATCCCATTTCACTTTTCATTGCGATGTTCTGGCTTGCATTGCCATGGTTTTATACTCCAATATTGCACTGCGCTTTCCAATATTTTGTTCTTTTGAGCTGTTCATAGTTGTTGGCCTTCCTGATGGCTTGTTTATCATTACTGCCCTGCCACCGGTGAGCTTCTGGCATGACCGCCTTTCTCCCTAGTCCATGGGTTCTTTTAGGCTCCCAGGTTTCTAGGTTACTGAGCTTTGCATTTGAGGCCCTGCCCCCCTCTTCCTATCCCTTCCCCCATCCCTCTGCCCACCGGGGCCCCTCCTCCCACCTTCCCACACCCCTCTTTTTTGGATGACTCAGATGTTGTTGTCATTCTCCTTCCCCCGTGGACTTCAACCCCCCCATCACCCACCCGCTCCCACCCCCGGCTATTTCATCACCCTGGTCCATTATTTTGTGATTTCTTTCCTGCCTCTCCCAGTGGGACCTCTAGCGCGCTGGAGTCCCATGTTCAGACCCTCAGTTCACAGTCAACGACTCCCCCTGAGGCTTTTGCCCTCAGTTCTTTGCCAGATTGTTTCTCCCCCTCCCTCCCTCCCCTCGTACTTTCCTTCTGTTTTCTTTTTATTGGTTTCTGTAGTGGGTTGTTTGCCTCCCCGCATCCAAGGAGTCTGTCCCATTCTCCTCCTCCCTCTCTTCTTTCTTCATATATTTCCTTTTGTTCTTTTTCGTGCTCTTCCCTGTTGCTCCCGCTTCTTCCTGTCACCGCCACCCCCTGCCTTGATGGCCGCCCATGCCCCATTGCCCCCTCACCTCAAAGGGCTTATTATGGAATGTCAATGGCCTGATGCACTTTATCAAGTACAAGAAGGTGTTATCCCCCTTGCAGACTGAACATGTGGACATGGCCCTCCTGCCAACCTGGAGTCCGAAAAATTGCCCTGAGACTGATTGGGGTGGGTGGTTTACAGCAGCTGCCCGGTGGCATCGGCAACTAGTCATGGTCCCTCCAGGAAATGAGCATCGTGATCCTCCAGCGCAGGGCCCTACCCTTCACTATCCCCAAGATGTGGGCGGACACGGATGGCCGCTAGGCTTTTGCTAAACTCCAGATGGGCGAGCGGACACTCTGTGTCGGATCGGTGTATGCACCCACAGGCCCCAAGAGTCACTTCTTTCTCCAGCTCAATCGTCTCCTTACTGAAATCAGGCCATCCCACTATCTAATTGGAGGTGACTGGAAACTGGTGCATGACGCGGTACTTGATAGCACTGGCCCTCTAGATGTGGGTAACATCTAAGACCAGGCTCTCCTAGGAGATGTAATCTCTGGTCATGTTCCGGGAATATATCTTTTTCCCTGGTTCATGGTACCCAGTCTAGACTGGATTATTTCCTGGTTTCCCACTTGGTGGTCACCCTCTCCCTGGAATCCCAGATCATGGAGGCTGCTCTCTCTGACCATTCTCTGATTTCGCTGTTCCTGGATTTGGGTCTCGCCTCCCTGGCCGTAACCCTTGGCGACTGTACATATCACGCTATCATACCCCCGAAAGCAAATCTCAACTCTGTTCCCACGTCTCTACTTACCTGGACCTCAACAAGGGGCCTGTCTCCTCCCCCAGAATATTATGAGCAGCCACCAAAGCGGCTATTCGCAGCCAGCTTATGTGGAATAAGCCCTGGCTAACACCCAGAGAACATCCCAACAGAAGGACTTGGAGAGCAAAGTCATCTCCCTCACACGCCTATACACTGTGAGTCCCTCATCCACTCCACACCGCCACCTGGAGAAGGCCCATATGGATCCGAATTTGCTGTCCAGTGGCTTAAGAGTCGCCACTAAGAACCAGGCAAAAAGGCAGGATGGCTGCTAGCAGCCCAGTTGCGGCAGCGCTTGCCATAACGGCTATTCAATTCACAAACGGTGCTATCCTCACCCCCCCATAGGACAATGGTAATGAATTTGCAGAATTCTATAGAACATCTACACCCTGGAGACGACGGATGACCCTGACCCCCAAGAGGCCTTCTTCGATGGGGCGTGCCTCAATGAGTCTGGCAGGGATCTGCTCAAGGGGGAAATGAGCAGTCCCTACCTTGTCTCACTGTAGGATGGGATCAGAGTCTGCTTAAACCACCCCACTCTGTGACGAGGTGTTAGTGATAGACACCCGGCCCTGGGC